>CM039592.1:38278921-38827665 GCA_022457205.1 Saccharum spontaneum
AACTCTTCTGCCGATGGGATCACATGATTAGCGACAACTTAATCTGGCCCTCCTGAAGCAAAAGATCAAATATCTAATCGGCTTTGGTGACGTCGAAAGTAACTTTTCTGGCTCTTTGTGACCAAAGGGACAAGATATCGGCTTTTTATTCTTAACCCACTCAGCCAAACCGATAACTGGTTCTTCATCTGAATCAGAATCTTCTGCTTCTTCGACAAATGAAACTTTCTGGTCCAATTCCTTTTAGGTTCAAAGCCTAGTGTCTTGATCAGAAATCCTTTGCACTAGATGACTTAGGCTTTCGAAACTCCTGAGAAGCATATATGTCCTTAAGGTGTGCAACAATCCCTGAAAGGCCAAATCGGCAAGTTGCCGATCTTCCAACACTAGGCTATAACATTTGTTTTTTTTACGTCTCGTAGCCTTTGCACAAAGCCTTCCACCGATTCATCATTGCGCTGTCTCATTTTTACCAAATCGGTAAGCTTCTTTTCACGAACTCCAGCAAAGAAATATTTATGAATTGCTTTTCCAGATCAGCCCAAGTAATATAGAATTTGGCGGTAGTGAAATAAACATGTAAATGCTGATCCAGGTAGAGATGATGAAAACAACGAACTCTCAATTCATCTCTATTAGCTGCCTCTCACATTGAATAATAAACGATTAACATGCTCCATGGTTGATGTATCATCTTGCCCAGAGAACTTAGTGAAATCTAGGCACCTTGTACCGATTTGGGAGAGGAATTAAATCGTATGCCGGAGGATACGGAGTCCGATAAGAATAGGTATTAACTTTGGGCTTGATCCCAAACTGATCCTTCATAATTTCTGCTATTTATCGGCCCAAAAAGCATCAACTTCTTGTTGACGACATGTTGAATTCCACCAGAGGTATTTGCTGATACCCTTCTGCATATCTTTGTGGCCCACGATCTCCAGCAATTGGCATATTGCCACTATCTGTGGTCCATTAACCTGCTGAAAATGGTTCATCGGCTGAGCTGTCAATGCTTGATTCTGAAAACCAGCATGCATATGACCTTGATGAATACCTGCAACTTGCTGAATTGGCTGAACTGTATGTTGAGAGGTAAACTGCCCTGACCAATTATTAACGTTCATCGGTACAAAATTTGCCGATGGTTGGTAACTTGTTGGCATTGCTGGATAATTACAACCAATTTGAGGTATAACCTGGACTCCAGGTTGACTTACGATAGGAGCTTTCTGTTGCATCGGTAACAAATTTGCCGATGGACTTGAATTAGATGTTTGACCCAATGACACCTCGAAACCTCCTAAAGCTGGTTGCATAGTAGTTGCTGTAGTATATTGAGGTACTTGAGCTATCGGTGAACCGGCCGATGGCATAGGAGCTTTTCCCCGCTGCATCAAACACTTGAGGTGATCCATGGTTAAAAACAGATGGCTCTGGAGGCATACCATATCCCTACCAATTAGTAGGAGTCGATTATTCTGTGGTACAGGTCCTGATAAAGCCGATGCTGATAGATCTGTATTAAGCTGAACTCGTCCTGATAATGCTGAATCCAGATGCATCGGTGTAGACTGTACATTAGATAAATCTGCTGATACTGGAGGAGAAGAAATCTCTGTACCCACAACGGCTGGGGGAGCCGATGGAGCAATAGCAGATGCTGATTCTGGTTGATGATAAGCAGCCCAACGTAACGAGGTGACGCTTGCCCCTTCTTTGAAAGTTCGAATCACAGCATTATGAACAATATAGACAGCACATTGGAGTGATTAATTAAAGCATGATTCACTACAGAATTAACCATCTCTTGAAGTTTACCCGGATTAGAATCAAAGGTAACTTGCCGAGGCAACGACAAGTCTTGCTTCTGGATGACTTGTCCACTTTTGTTCAAACTGAATGACTTCAAGCAGAGCTGTCTGTATTCTTCTATAGCCCTCTCCATAGCCTGCTTCTGATCTTCCTTAAGATCTTCTTCTGTTACCGCGATGATGTTCCCCGCATCGATCTCAGGATTAAGCATATTGACTAGATCTGTCCCACTGAGCGTGCCAAAAGATGTGTTGATGCAAAAGTAGATCTGTAAACATAAAGGGCTAATACCCAAAATCGATATCCAAAGCGTGCCAGTCGATTTGACCTGTTAATCGACAAGGATGAAGATACGAGCACTTTGGTCCTGACAACAGCGATACGCCCGGAAGTCACGGCCAAGAGGTACTCACGCGGAACTCGAGGATCGTCGAAGATTGCACTGGAGCAATGCAACTCGCCGAATCGATGAGAACTCGTAAAAAGGAAAAATATGCAAATTGACGAAGTCGCCGAAAGTAGATGTAAATAAGAGTAAAAGCTGTTTTTGATATGTTGATTGATTGATTCTTACATCGCTCTTCACCCTATATTTATATCCTGATCTACAGAAACATAACCAAATACGACTAGGATACTAAATCCAAACCTAAGGAAACACACGACTTTGATACAACTCAAACTCTAATAAACGTATACAAGGAAATTAACTCCTTTTTATTCCATAGTCCGCTTCAATCACGATGGTACTCTCATCGCCCTTCTCCATCGGCACACCCCCTGTTCTATCGGCAGCAACCTTCAAATCTTTTTCATCGGCACACTCCCTGTTTCATCGGCAGCGGTCTTTAAGTTTCTTCCATCGGCATCGGCAATAATACTCTTAACCTTATCGGCAACAATTCATTTCGAGTCTACATGCCACCACCACTATTCACAAGCAGCCTTCTTTATCAACTTTTAATCGGCTATCAATCTAATCAGTAACCTTTCCTCCACTGATTAACCTTCCCTGACCATCTTGACACGCGCTAAAAACGATATCAACAGGTTGCATATGTTACGAAGTATATTTCCATTTCAGTTATTGAATGGAGTATATAGACTATTTTCGTTCTCCAAATTGCATTAAAGATATCCGGTCCAAGATTTCCAAAGATTTATTAACAGGAGGTGGGCGCACGGTTGACCAGCTGGATGCTCATTGATCAACTCATCCGAGTTGGTCAGCAAATAGTGCTGAATGGTCTATCAAGTGGGTACAAAAATACTCCTATCATTTCATGAAAGAATAGCAAAATAAATCAACCTGAACGCTAGAACTGACAATATGGCAAATATGTTGTCTAGGAGGCTAGGAACGTTCATTATTTTAGCCCCTGTTGAGATTCATTATATGCTAATAGTTAGTTGGCTAATAATTCATATCTAATATTAGCTAGCTAACTATTAGCTACCCATTAGTTGGAGGGTGGTTGGATGCACATCTAATAAAAAATGCTAGTAAGATAACTATTAGCTGCTATTATCTGATTTGTTCCAACTAGTGACATAGTTATTATCTAAAGCTTCAACTAACGATTAGCTATTTTATTAGCTACAGTTGTTTGGATCCAAAAAAGATAACTATTAGCAAATAGCTATTATCTATAGAGATCCAAACATTGGCCTTAGTTAGTCCCATGCAGCTGCCACGAAATGCGCCTTCAAAAGCAAGGTTTTGTACGACAAACAATATAGATTCTTTAAACAACAATTTTACCAAAAAAATATAATAAGATTAAAATCAATTCTTTGAAAAAGCAATTTTGAACAGGGTCTTAAATAAATGCTTACATTGTTTTAGGTAAGCACTTATGTGACATTATACATTCTGGTTAATATGTTTTGTACTTGACAACAGCTTACACCACAATCCAATGCTACATGGGCCATAGCCCACGGCTAACACCCGACACACATGATCTATAGTCTAGTGTGCAAAGTGCATAATACACGAACAACTCACAAAGAAAAAAATATTATTATACCTTTATATTTATCTTATTAACCCACTAATCTTTTTCCTCCTCGTGCTTCAAGATATACTTTGATTGGATGGAGTGTCCGAGTAGTAAAACACCAAGCTCTTTACAAGGCAATGTCATTCCATCCTATGCAACAAGAACTTATGACCATGATGGAAGGACATTGACTAGCCAACCAAGGTGCTTAATAGAAGGGTCCATGTCCAATTCAGGCGTGTATTCAAATCCAATACATTGCGCAACAAGATCAACAATGGTTCATCTCTCGAGGAAAGGATTTTGAGGGTACGCCACCCAAGGGCCACTTGCTAACAACCTAGATACATAGACACCCTCCAAGGACACCATACATCTACACACCAATGCCAATCAGGGCTTAGGTACCACTTCACCGATTCAATTCGGGAAGAACATTCATTTAGCATGCCCCATAAGGGCTTGCTGACTTCATGCCAGACGGAAAACCACTTGGCATGCCCCAAGAGATCCAACTACCGGCTCGATGCCAAGATACCACTTGGTGCACCCTACAAAAGATCTACTAACAACCACCAAACCAAGTGGGCTTCACTATTAACAATAAAGGCTTACCAATAAAGTCCCTTGCACTTTCACTACACAAGCTATCCATGAGACACATCAAGTGAACACATCTAGGCCTCAAATTTAGATATTGGTTTGGTGATTGATGAACACAAGTGTGTGCGACTAACATGTGTTTTATAGAGGATCAATCACCTTGAGTTAGTCACGTCGATTTTGTGTCAAGTGGCCAAGCTACTGAAGGTGGTGCCTGTGTGGCCCATGGAGTATCATCCAATGGAGCATATTCTAGAATATTTGTTTCTAACCATTGGAAAACTAGCTAGCATGGATAGGGTCACAATAAGATTTGCCTGGGTGACACCCGATGGATCATCTCATAATGTGCGCGTCTTTAGACTTTTTCCAACAGCTAGTAGCCCCTTCCCACGATATATATGTGTTCCAAAGCGCATTTGGAGATCTCTTTAAACCATGGTTGTGGTACACATATATAGTGAGTTTGTGAAGGTTTTGAGCACATCCCAAGTTAAGCTTGTGAGTTGGGATTGTGTTTCATGGCTTGAATATCATCAAGTGAAGTTTGAATACTTGTTTCTCTTAGTGTTTGTCAGCATCTGGATGGGCTGGTGGAGGACCAGGTGATACTTCTGGTGGAGCTACTTTTGTGGGAGGCTACTAGAGGTGTATCCGGTTTGAAACTAAAACCCACCAATCCAAAGTGGATAATAGGTATTTACTAGTAGAGACATAAGTCTTAGTGGCTCATGGGAGTGTAACCGAGTCTCCCACATGGATTAGGGAGTAGTGGCAATTACTCGACACCTTGACAAAAAATCTGGTAGTCTCTAATTTGGTTGCAAGTGTCAACTAGGTTTTGATCACCTTGCTAGTGTGCTCTTAGTCATAGGTTTCAATTTTGCAATTAATGACTTTTCTTAGTGTGATCATGAATAAGGACTTGTTTAGTGTGATGGCCTTAAGGAGTTAGGTTAGAACCATGCAAGGGGTGAGTAGTTTTGCAAAGGTTAAGGTTTGTTGCTTTAATTTTCTAAGTCCAATCCACCACCACCTCTTGGGCCATACAGTCCTCCCATCAAGACCCTATAGCTAATTTTTTGAATTCAGCAAAGGCTCGAGGGCTACATCCACTAGGAGCACAATTAGTGCACCCATGGCAAACATAAGGTTTAAAGTACTTTAGTGCTTGGGCTTAAAACTTGTGCACCAAGGTACTTGCACTTGAAGCTTTCGAACTCTGGCTCGAATCAGTCTAGTAAGAAGAACAAGAGAAGGTAACTTAAGTACAAAGAACTCGGGGATACTAATAAGATTACATGACCCACATGTAACATTATGGAGGACATAACTGGCTCCTTGGATAGAGGGTGGACCAGGACGATTACTCGGTGTCCTACATCTACATAGGATATATTCACCGACAGGAACCTTGTTGTAATCCACTAGGAACCAATTTATTAACTGATTAGGACTATATAAGGTGGGGGTAGAGAACCCCTGATTGGTATCCCTCTAATACTCACGACACATATGGGATATGGCGCACAAGCAATATTTAATAAGATATGTTTGGTAACGGTGTTTGGTTTGAGAAATCAAACCATTCTAGATGAGGTGGCGCATCATGAATCCATTCCTCAAATCTTTAGAATGACTCTAATTATTAACTTGTGAGGAGTGAATTGATGATGCATTAACCTATTTCATTTCATAAACCAAACAAAATAGTGAGGAGTGAGAAGATGATGGATTAACCAACTCAAACCAAACACCTATAACAGTGAATTGTAGATATTTCTACACATGTATTATGTATTAATTAATGCTCTCGCAACGACACGACAATCTTGGCTATAACACCAAGTTATAAAGCAATGGGATTATTGGCTTGGCATATCGCAAATCTAGTTGCGGTGTGGCTGGAAGCTTGCAATCATCCTGCAGGATGTAAGGTCATCTTGGAAGATAAATTGTGGATGCTAAACGCTATTGCCACGCACAACAAAAAGGTCTAGCCATCTGGTTCTTGTAAAAGAATATTTGACCCTACATTCATGGTGAGTGATAGTATTATGTTTATTTATATCAACTCGATGAAAATTACTTTGAAAAGTAATAAAACTTTGTTTATTGAACAAAAAAAATGGTGAGCGGCATCTCAGAGGAGCTCTAGGACAGGTCTGGCCGTCTGGTTCTTGTAAAAGAATATTTGATGCGCTTGTGTCATGGTGATGTACTGATGTGGTCTTTGGCTTTGTTTTGTCGGCAAGGGACGATGATGCACTTATAAGCTCTCTAATTTCAGTATAATGTCATGGTCAATCACTGTCGGTCCAAGCAGGTCTGATCAAACATTGAAAAATTGTAGCCCAAAGAAAATGGTGCCTTTTCATGGTAAATGAAATTGTGAGCAACAAAGGGTGACTTAGGTCATGTTTAGATCTATTAGGTGATAGTGGCTAGCTAGGTAATAGCACATAGGTAATATTAGCTGGCTAGCAAATAACTAGCTACCTGTTAGCTAGGAGGGTGTTTGTACGGCAGAAACAGCCCCCCAAAAAAATAGTGAATTTTTAATACACTTATTAATAATACAATAGAAAGCAGAATTAACTCATTTTAACTCGTATTTTATCATAATGTTGTGATTTTTTTATTATGAACACTAACTACATACGTAGATGCGTAGAAAAATATGTTGAAATCTACACGTATGTACATATTTATCACACATACGATGTGTCATTATGTTCGCACCCCTTAATCAAAGATGCTGGTTCCACCTCTGCATACACAGCTAATTGATGAGATAGTTGTTATTTCTCTATTTATTAGCTTTTATTAATTATCTGATTTGGTCCAACTAGTGGGATAGTTGCTATCTAAAGGTCCAACTAACAATTAGCTAGTTTATTTATCTATACCTGTTTGAATCCAAAAAAGAGAATTATCAGCAAATAACTACTATCTATAAGATCTAAACAGGGCCGGCCTCTTCGGCTGGCTGGTGGCTGGTGCTGAATGATGTGAGAGAAAAGCACCGCTGGCTGAGCCAGCCGAACAAGTGAGATTCCTGCCGAGTCGCAATAAATCTCTTCCTTACGAACATGTCCATGTTTATTGTTGCAAGCATATATGCCACTGAGAGCCTGAGAGGGACAGGCGGACAGCTAATTACACGATACAGTACATTGGGGGGGGGGGGGGGGGGGGGCGGGGGGCACATTTGACATTTGAAAGAAAAAAACAGAATAGAGAACATGCAACATGCTACCTCATTGCCAGCTCCTCCAGTAGACTATCAGTACACGCGCTCCTGACTGTATTCCATCCACCTCATCATCACAAAGAAAAAGATCAGATGCCCATGAACCTTCTTCTTCACTTGAATTATTATTATTCTCCTCTTTGCTTGCATGCTGAGGAGCAGCACCCTCATTGCTTCGCATTACTCTTCCTCCATTCCTCCTCACTGTCCTCTCGACTCCTCGTCGGATCCTCTCCGTCTCCGAGAGAGAAGTCGTCACTCTCACTCTGCCACATCTCTGGTACATCGACAGTTCTGCAACCAACGCATCAGGCAACCATTCACTCCTCCCTCTGCCTGTCTTCTTCGTTTTGCTGCCCCTGGGATCCTCATCACGCCAGCCGCCCACCGCCAGCCACCGGCTACACCACCTCTGGTCTCCAGTCACACCAGAATCCAAAATTTTCATCACACCAAACCATCCACTCCTCACTTTTCCCCCAAGTCCAATCTTTACAACCACATTGTCGCCAACAATAGCCCCGGTCCCTTCCCTTCCTTCCGCACCCGATTACCCACCCAAATTCAGCTACTGTGCACAAAGTTGCGGCATTTGCCATACCACACTGTTCCATCCGCAGAGCTCAATCTTTACCGCCCGATTTCTTCGCAAAATCCACCGTGCTTGCCCCCCGTTTCAGTCCAGGCAATGCTGTTTGCGCCGTGGAATCTGAGCTTTGCCACCTAATTCCGCTCAAGAAACACGAGGAGATCCGCCAATTCGCGAGAAGCAACAAGCTCCATCCAAGGCGGCGTCGCCCTGGCGTCTCGCGCCCCGCCAGCAGCTCCCATGTCGGACACGGAGCTGTCCCAGAGCACGCTGGTGTTTGGGCTCCGCATGTGGGTGCTCGTCGGCATCGGCGTCGGTGCCGCCTTCGTGCTACTGCTCGTCCTTATCTCCGTCCTCTGCCTCCTCGCCTTCCGCCGTCGCCGGCGGCAGCGGCCGCCCAACCCCGCCCAGCAGCTCCCAACCACCGCGCCTCCCAAGAGTCCCGCGAATGTCAAGGCGCTCAAGGACATCCAAGAAGTCCCCTCCCACGCCGCCACCGCCGTCGCCGCCCCAGCGAAGACGCCGCTCGCACAGGTGCTCCAGCTCCCCACGCCACCGGTCTCCGAGCAGATCGTGGCCGGCAAGGAGCACCCTAGCCACCGGAGCGACGGGCCTTCGCCGCGCGGCAACGGCGAGAGTCGCGGTGGGCGAGGCGGCGCCGCGGACCACGCGCCACCGGCGGTGCCGGAGGTGTCCCATCTGGGGTGGGGCCACTCGTACGCGCTCAAGGAGCTGGAGACGGCGACCGGGATGTTCGCCGACGGGAACGTGATCGGCGAGGGTGGGTACGGGATCGTGTACCGTGGCGTGCTCGAGAACGGCACGCAGGTCGCCGTCAAGAACTTGCTAAACAACAGGTACCGAACCAGCTTCCAATGGATGTTAACTTCATGGACCGCAAAACTTGCATTCAATTGGCATTCGCATCTGACTATCCGACATTGCAGCTTAGCCGATTAGTTTAGGAGTACTCTGTACTTTCAGTGGCATGTTAGTGCTGAATTTTAAAATGCTTGCCATTGTGCTGATTGCACATGGCCACTGATTGTTCAAGTACGAAGCTTGCCAATGCTGAACTTAGGGCCACGTTTAGATGCCATCCAAATTCCAAGTTTTTTCACTCTCTCCATCACATCAATTTTTAGCCGCTTGCATGGAGTATTAAATGTAGGTAAAAAAATAACTAATTACACAGTTTAGTTGGAAATCATGAGATGAATTTTTTGAGCCTAGTTGGTCTATGATTGGACAATATTTGCTAAATAAGACGAAATCGATACTATTCATCAGGTTCAAATTTTTTGCAAAGTAAACCAGGCCTAGATGTCACGTTCAGCAGGAGGATTTCATTTTGCATATCAAATGGAGAAGCTTGTCACGGACAATTCACTTGTTTTATAATAGTAGCTTGAGTTAGTTTTTGAGAGGCATAGTTTAACAAGATGACTGAATTCTGTGGAAATCTGACATGATCGACTTTCTTCAGTGTGCTGGTAAAATTTATAAATTTTGTACCCTTTGACTTGTTAGGGGGCAGGCAGAGAAGGAATTCAAGGTTGAGGTTGAAGCAATCGGGCGTGTGCAACACAAGAACCTTGTGCGCCTTCTAGGATACTGTGCGGAGGGTAATCAGAGGTATGTCAGGTGTTTGCAGACCAATTGTTTAGCTTATTGGTTGATATAATACTAAGATAGATGTTTCTGTGGTTCTTGTTAGGATGCTTGTATATGAGTATGTTGATAACGGGAACTTAGAACAATGGCTGCATGGGGATGTTGGGCCCGTAAGCCCTCTCACCTGGGATGACAGGATGAAAATCATACTGGGAATAGCAAAAGGGTATGTGTGTGGTCAGCTTATTCTTGTTGGTCTACTGAGTTTTACTGGCACTCTACTTAATTACCTAAATTTCTACCCTCATGTAGGTTAATGTATTTGCATGAGGGGCTTGAACCAAAAGTGGTTCACCGTGATGTCAAGTCAAGCAACATCCTTCTGGACAAGCATTGGAATGCTAAGCTCTCGGATTTCGGACTTGCAAAGCTTCTAGGTTCAGAAAGGAGTTATGTCACTACAAGAGTTATGGGAACTTTCGGGTTAGACTCTGTGCAGTGCACTTTTAGGTTTTTAACATCAGGTGGCTGTGCCTGATGGATGCTAATTCCCTTCTCATTCATCACAGGTATGTTGCTCCAGAGTATGCAGGGACTGGAATGTTGAATGAAACAAGCGACATATATAGTTTTGGAATTCTTATTATGGAGATAATATCCGGAAGGGTACCAGTGGATTATAATAGGCCACCAGGAGAGGTTAGCCATGCCTGTACCTCCTTACTGCCAATTCTATTTTATGAGCTTGTTTTAGTGCATTATAAACCTTCAGATCATGCTTTTCAGGTTAATTTAGTTGATTGGCTTAAGACGATGGTAAGCACCCGAAATTCAGATGGGGTTGTGGATCCAAAAATACCCAAGAAACCTTCTTCAAGAGCATTGAAGAAGGCTTTGCTAGTGGCGCTGAGATGTGTAGACCCTGATGCTCTTAAGAGACCAAGGATTGGGCATGTCATTCACATGCTTGAAGTCGATGATTTCCCATACAGAGATGTAAGTCAGTGAAGTCTATTACATATTCAACTATCCCTGTGGCCACTTCTGTTGTATGTGATAAAAGTGTTTTGATCACATAATGATACCATGTGAGAATCTGAGTCAATCACTATGCTCTTTATCTGCACCAATGTCATGTTTCGATGCTAAGTGTACTTTGTTATTGTTCCCACTTTCCAGCAAAAGTATATTCATATCAACCACTCTGAATTAGGCACATCTTGACAAATACCTCTGAAATATTTCATTTGAAATCATTGTAACTCCTCAAGTACCATTGGCATCTCCTGATGACTTCATCAGTTTGTCTTCTTGTATTCGCATTAACTTATGTATCTATTGTCATTGGTTTTAGGATCGACGAGGCAGTAGAGCACCAGGACAAGCAAGATTACTAGAGACACCGGCAGGCGGATCAGGTGAACCTGAGACTGACAATAGAGGAAACGGCGGTTCCACACAAGCTGAACCCTTTAGATGGAGAAACCCAGAGGCTTAGTATAATAATATCCGTAGTATTCATCGGACTACTGAAAGAAAAGCCAAATCATCTTGATTTGTGAAGCAACAAGCCAACAATGGTATCCACTGAAGTTGTAAACTAACATCTTGCTGATGAAGGCAGCAAGATTTCCATGGATACCGTTAGATCATCTGTAAATGTAAAGTAATTTAGCCCCAGTAAATTGTCCTGCTTATATTTATATAGGTGGAGATATCTATGTATGACAAACCTGTTCCATTTAAGGTAAAATATAACTTTATTAAAATCCCTGGGGTTACCTCTGGTTAAGAAATGGGCAGTTTCTGCTCAGCATAGCTGAACTTGGCATGCTGTATTATGTACTGTTTTAACACCAGGTTAGCTACTTCGGTGTAAATATGTGATTTTTTTAGATGGTCCACAGACTCTTTTTGTGAAGTTAGTGCTATCATTTTCACCATTACACTTTCCCCCTTTTTCAGAGTGTGATTAAACCTTCCCATACCTAGACCCCTGTATATAGACGTAACAAGAAAAATATTTGTCTGTGACTTGTGAGCTTTGAATCTCCATGAAGTTACTCTTGAGCCCGTATTAAAGAAGTTTCGTTCCTGAAGTACTGAGAAACACACAATCAGTTATGAATGAATCAACAAATTCATTTGGAGTCACAACTAATAGTTCTACTTCATTTTAAGGAGAATTAAAGTAAAAATGAACAAAACAGAACAAATAATGGAAGTCGTTAATTCACTTACACTTTAATTATGCCCACTAATTGGGACCCCAATTATGTTACTAAAGAGTAAAAACGTAAGGATTGACAAAGCTCGTAAGTTGCCAGCTACCAATTCCAAGCTCAGATCTTAAGGAATGGGACAACATAGATCTTAAGGAATGGAACAACATAATAACACGCCATTATACTACAAATCTAGAGAGAATCCTAAGAAGAAAACAAGCAGTTTTGCGTCACCAACTCATCCATCTAAGCCGTTAGAAAAAACTCGGGCCTCAAATAAAAGTGGAGCTAGGAGTGGGCTGCACTTATTTTATTTAATTATGCCCACTAGGATTTGAACTCAAAACATCCATTTATAATGTATATTGAGTTGCATGCTTACTAGTTTAACCCAAAAGATTAAGCTGACAGGAAAGGTAACAATTCACTTACACTTCAATAGTCGCTATTGTTCATTCTATAGATCACCACTGTCTCGTTCCTCCTGATGAAATTTGATTTATGCTGATGCTTATACTGATTTATTGTGAGAGAAAAACATTATTCGTCCGCTGAAAAGTGGAGCACCACCCGCTGAAACGGGGTCGTCATATTGGTGGTAAACCACCACATCTTACCTAGTGGTCATCTTCAACTTCCATCCCATGACTTCCTTGACCCGCACCCTCCCTCCCATTCGTGTTGCCGCCATTGGCCATTGTAGCATCCGTACCTCTGTCGCACGTCCCCCCTACCTCTGTCTTTGAGCGAGGCATCGGCTGCTCTCCACCAAGCGATCAGCGGACGAAAACCTGATCTGAAGGAGGCGGAGGTAGCTTAGCATCGTGACGTCAGGCGGCGCGGCGGCGCCTCCTTCCATCAGAAACTCTGATCGGCTGTGCGCCCGTGCGCCCGTGCCCGTCAGGACGTGGGATTAGTTAATTTCAGGAACAATTTCTGCAATGCCAATATGATGAGCAAATTACCATATCAAATAAAACTATTTTGATCTTCTATGGGCCTAGAATTTGTAATATATAAATGCAATGGACTATTGTTGTAGTACTACAAAATAAGCGTGGAAAAGACAAGCCCATGATCAAACATTCAAACCCTACGCCTGGAGTTCTTGGCAACATGTCCAGGCTCGCCACAGTTCCTGCGCCCCGTGCTCTGCTCCGGCTTTGGACCATCGGAGCAGCATCCCTCCGCTTCGTCAGCCATCGCCGTCGTCGTCCTCCAGAGACGTTCCGGTCCTGCGCCACTGGCCACGACACGGCGGGCCACGTCCCAGACCAAGCTCATGGTCATCTCGTTGTCAGGACCAGAGCGCATGACGACGGCGTCGCTGACGACCTCCGGGAGCCTCCCGCAGAGCTCGTAGGCGACGAAGCCGTCCGGGAGCCTCGCGGCGACGCAAAGGGCCTCCGCGTGCGCGATCTGCTCCAGGAGCACGCCCCCAGCGCCTTCCTCGAACTTGAACGCGTTGAACTTGTCCCGCCAGACGCGCGGCGTGTCCACGTGGTAGGTGCGCGCCAGGCCGCGCCATAGGTCCGCCGCGGTGGCGAAGCGCTGGTAGTCTGGGAGCAGGCGGTCGGAGAGCGTGGCGAGGATGTGGCCGCCGCACACTGCGTCGTCGCGCGCCCACTTCTTGGCCGCTGACTGCGCCGCGGCGTCGTCGCCGGCGTCGCCGTCGCCTGTGGGGCGGTCCTCAAAGAGCACGCGGGCGACGCCGAGGGTGTGGACGCGGAGGAGCACCGATTCCTTCCACCGCAGGGGCTGTCCAGTTGCTTGATGGGGACCAATGCCATCGATTGGAGCAGACGAGCAGGGATACAACAGGCCTGAGTGTTGATTTCTTGGTCCGGCAGTGATGTTTCTGTTGATTCGAATTTTTTGTGCATTTATTTCTTGGCAGAGGTGGAGCCCGGCCACGGAGACTGAAGAAGACGAGGTGATAGGGGTTTCTAGCCTCAGCATGCGCAACGTAGGTGAATGCTTCAGCAGGCAGTTCTCTTTCGTCGCCAAAACTGGCGGGCATGCAGTCTCACCTTCATCATCAGTAAGTATGACAAGTGGCGAACATGGAGGGCATTTGCCGTTCATCTTGGATCTTGTTATTGTTGACTTAACATATGTATAAGCGTGGGTTGTATTGTTATCTAAAATAGATATCACAATCATAATGTTCCAATCAATATTACATAAGTCTTCACGAAAGATGGATAGTTAAAATATAACTTTAAATTTGAATGCAAAACTGAAACATCAACTTCAATTGTCGCATCACTTCATGGCTACGATACGCGATAGATAAGAGGAATCAAGTGCTACGAAAAGATAATCATAGCAAGTTTGTGTTTCACAATACATGTTTTACAATCTATTCTGCAATTAAGAATCTAATCTATCAATAGTTCGACTAAGAGAACGTGCTTTGCACGAACACCAAGCTGTAGTTGGTCACCAATCAATGATGATCTAGAAGATTTTCTAGTCTAAGATGTGGTGTCTGACTTCTTGCAGTTGAAGCATGCAGATGACTGAAGCTGTAGTTAGAAGTACCCTGCATATAAGTTGTTTGTTAATTTTTAAAGTTAAAGTACCATTGATATTATCTTGAAAAAATATGTATCGACGTGTAATGCATTACCTCTTTTATGGAGTTAGAACCTCTTTATATACGATATTCTTTGTGAATATATCATTTGTTGCTTTCTTCTTCCCCTTCCCTTTTCCTTTCTCCTTGTTCATGTCCTTCTCAGCTGCCGGCACAGTTAGGATCCTAATGTTCGATCTTGCCATTGCTCTTGATAGCGCCACATATAATTGGCCATGCAAGAACACGGGTTCCGGCAAGTATATCCCGACGTTAGGGATAGTCTACCCCTGCGACTTGTTAACGGTCATCGCGAAACTGAGCTGGATAGGGAACTGCTTTCGCTTAAATTGGAAAGGGAACATCTCATCGTCCGACGGGCATAAGGGTATACGAGGCAGAAAAACCCGCTTTCCTGCGTGTTGTCCCAACACAATTTCCCAACACTGAAATACACATCCATTAATTAAAATGAGAAAATAGAATGTTCCATGCAGAGGACTAACTTGTTTCTGTTACAGTAGCCATATCCACTGCTAATTCAGAAACGCAAAGACACATAAAGTACCAAACTACAGAGTATTGGGCTGCAATGCAGAGTTGCAGACAAGACATGCACAGCACCAATCAGCTCAAAATTAAAATATATCCTAGGTGCTATTAATCAGTATTCAATACCTTAACTTACAAAGAAGTTGCCTCTTGCAAGACAAGGCGCAAATTTTTTGAAAGCTGCAAACAAATTTTAGAAACAAAATGGATCCTCAGCTAGGTACTAATGCAATTAAGTATCAGCCAAAGCCACCAAGCACTATCATGATCTAACTTGAACTCTGTTACTGAACACCATACTTGCATAGTTTGAATATTAAGTTATCATGCAAATATACTTGCGACATAACACCTAAGAAAGGCAAAACAAAGCAGGACACATACTCCAATCCAGAAAGGCCTATCCCCTCGCATGAATATCCTCTAGTCTAGTCCTCCACAGCACACGCATCAAGTCATAAACAGCACATGACAATGCTGCTATTGACTGACCCTCTGGCGAGCTTAACGGCTCCAAATTAAAATCTCAGAGCAAACAGAAGCACAACAGCAACAGTCTTATACATTGATACACTACTTCGTCAGTAGATATATTAACTAAACAATCAAACATCGAGGTCCACGCAATAAAAACTTGAGATAGAATTCAGCTGAGTAAGCAGAAAACATATCGTTGTAGTTCCTCAAGGAGACATCAGCACCTGTAACAAAGGTACTCTAGCTTGGTCTTGTCATCACATCTAACAATGCCATGAATCTTAATGAAAAATCCCAAATTATTAGTCACAGTGCACATCATATATCATGTAGTTTGTGAACAAATGAACTGCATATTATGAGCTGTGTAGAGGAGAGACAGAGGGAAGGAGGGAGGGACGGAGAACGAATAAACGCAAGTGCAAATTTCTTGTAGATGCTCGCTGGGCATGCTGTAGGTTTGGCACCTCCGATAATCCCCACCGACATCCTACAGATGGCGGCTGGCAGCGCAGGTATGTACATGCCTCGTGCTTCCTCTTGCTGATCTGGTGGGCAGCACAAGTGCTAGGACCGGCCTGCTCGCTCTTTGTCGTGCAGGAGGACCTCGACCGCATCATCGATGAGGTCCCTATCACCGTGTTGATTGAGGGCCTTGGCGAACCTTAGCGGTTAGCGCTCCCTGACCCCGACGGCGCTGCAGGGACGCCGCAGGTGCCCACCATCTGCACGTGGTTGCTCCTGAAGAAGCTGTAACCGATGGTCAGCATGGACGAGTCACCGGCCTCCGTCACAGTTAGCATCTCCGTGTCCTCGCAGCTGAACATCCTAGCCGTGACAGTGTCTCGGACACGCCCTATCGTCGGCTTGTCACGGCAGCCTCGATCGAAGAAGGTCGGCGCAGCTCATGGGGCGATTGGGCGTCCTCGCAGCGGGGACGAGGAGGCCGGGTGCCGAGGTCGGCGTCACGGCGTCCTCCTGCTGCCGACAGTGTTCGGCGCAGATGTGGCAGCGATTGGGCGAGGTTGTTGTAACACCCCTGGTGTTATGTATGGTCATTAGCACTAAACATAGAATTATTAACTTGTGAATAATTAATTATGACAACATTAGCGTAGAAAAGAACAAACTTGATTTTTGTGAAAACGATAAACTAAATGATTATTAAAAATTATTTAAGGTCATGTATATAAAAATGTTTAATTTATCAAACACCTGATGTATAAACCTTAAGCCATGGTTTGGGGACGTACCGCGCCCCGGCTAAATATGGTCATGTGCGCTTTGTATTTCTGTCGTTGCGGGAGTTAATGCGCTTGTTTGTTGTTCCTTATGCGATGCTTTTAGGTGCATTAACTTAATTGTGCATGTGCTTTGTTTTAGCTTGTTGTAGCTGCTTAGCTAAAAATATTAACAACTGATATTTAAATAGATATACAAACTTAAGTTGTGCCAAAATGTATTTTTTGGGTACATACATATATATTTGTATCTCCCTTCTATGTCTATATAATTGTTTGTATAGTGGACGGTTTGCTTTATAAATAAAGAACCGATTAACTTATTTTACTCTCAAGATACTTCACTAGTCCTTATTTTAGTTTTCTTGTGATTTATAGAAAATATATTATCACCTTTGGAATTAGTTAGTCACTAGATCAATTAATACTCTTATTAATCTTTTCCTTTTTTCTCATTTATACGTGAGCAGCACTTCACATAGCCTGTTACTGAAATTTGTGCTACTAGGAACGGGTCAACTTTGATTCCGTAGGAACTAGGAACAGGCTAAAGAATTTCCCATGAACGGGGCTCTAGGAGCAGTTGTTTACTGACTAGTACTAGTACCAGAGTGGTGATACTTGTCTCTTGATGGACGAGGTCGATAATTGGTGTTTGGTTTGTCAGCTGAGAAGTTTGACTCTTTGATCCTATGCGCACCAAATGTCGTGACTTCAGTTACTGTCGTGGGCTCCATGCTCCATGCGCCAATAATCGGTGGTGTTTAAATTCAAGGCTAAAGTTTAGAACCAAAACTATCTGCCTTATACTCTGTACCAGTACTAGTGCTAGGATGTCTGAAAAGCCAAAGTAACAGCAGGTCAAGTGTTGACCAACAACACTCGCACACTTATTGCACCACTAGCTGCTAGAACGTTGCACCAGGTGCTGCTGCCGTGTAGACTGTGGCGGAGCGTGCCTTGATGTCAAGGAAGGGCCAAATTAGTAGTAACTAGTAATCAACAGCTACACCAATAAAATTGAAGTGATGATCCATCAATGTGATATAGCTGCTGATTGCTAGAGCAAAGATCAATTACTCGTGAGTGACACGCTCTGACACAAGCCGCCGGCCACTTGCACGCCTGACATGCATGTACTGCACTTGCATGGGCTGGATGTCTCTTGCTTTTTTTTACACGTTTCTTTCACAGCCTTACTACCTTACATGCATGCACGTACTGCTTGCCAGCTGCTGCCTGCTACCTCCTCAGCCAGTCTTCACGTCAAGTAATCAAAGCTGCTACCTGCCTACCTCCTTAGCCGATCATGAAGGAGAAAGGGAAGAGTGTAAAACACGTCCAAATTATTTCCTCGCTACTGCCCCTGATGCACGCCGAGTGACTAGTCTTGCCCCAGATTTTAAAGGGAGCACTCACAACCGAGTAGCGTGTGCTTTTTACTACACCAGTAGCCGAGCAATCCAAGCCGCGGTAGACCCTGTCTTCCTTGTCTCCAACCCCGCCCAGCACCTCGGCGTTCTCGCCTCTTCACCTCGCCACGCATGCGCACTACCGCAGCACTCCGGCGCGGCCACGCTTCGTTGTTTCCGCAAGCCTGCAGCCAGCGGTGACCGCATGCGAGTCCATCTCTGCCTACCTGCTGCCACGGCTAATTTCGAACTCATTCTTCCGTCTTTTAATATTTTGTTTATGCATATTTGACTTAGACAAGCATATTACATTTGCATACCATTTAGGAACGATGGTAAACCGATGGATCAACTAAGGTGGTCAGCGTCACGCGAGGATATGGTGTAACGGTGACTCGGTCCTGAAGGTGATGGTGGACGTATACTGAAGGCAAAGCAATACTAACTTAGTAGCGTACGAAATACCCAGGCAAGCCCCGGTGCATAACCCCTATTATTCTGCACTTTATTTATGCTTGTGCATTAAGTTTTAAGGAGTTGAATGAAACCCACTTGCATATATATATCCTGATCCCATGAGTCCTACTAGTATGTCAAGATCGTGTAGATTGCTATGCTACAGAACTCCGGTAGAAGTCGAGTGATTGCCTGTTACTCGTGAGAGATAGGAAATATATTATTGTTACTATTATCATGTTACTATCACATGGATGATATATATATATATATATATATATATATATATATATATATATATATATATATATATATACACGCGCTATTCTACACCCTAGGTATAGAATACTATTCTACACCAAACTGTTATACTGAATAAAATTTAGTACTGTTCAGTACTCATGTTTCAGTATTGTTCAGTATTTTCGTGGTGCTGGGTGTAGTACTGAGTGATACTGAAGACTGTTCAGTAGTACTCAGTATTTTTTCTACTCAATTTTGACTTGTGGTGTAGAATAATATTCTACACCTAAGGTGTAGAATAGCGCTGCCGTATATATATATATATATATATATATATATATATATATATATATATATATATATATATATATATATATATATATATATATATATATATATATATATTGGAGACCGGGCGGGACTGTACTTGGAATTGGATATGGACTTGGTTGGGCAATCCGAGCGAGGCTCTGGTTGCATTTGTCCCGCCTGTGTCGATTAAGGACCGTTCGTTGCACTGGATCCCCGGTCAAGTCACAGATTTATTATCCCGAGCATATACTAGCGGATGGGGGCTAGGAAGACTTGTTACTCTCTTGTCATGGGCTCCGGCTCTTTCCGGACCGACTGATTGGAGGCGGGAATAGGTGGAGGTCTAAGCACCACTTTGAGGCCGGGCCTCAAGGGTGGGGGCTTGGAGTCCAAGTTTGGACGGGGACCTGGAACCCGTGACAGGAGTGGAATAGGTTGGTCTCACTCGTGCCTGGGGTGCGAGCGAGGCGTGTGTTTTTCGGGGTACCCAGCTGGGCCACATTGATTCGCGAATCGCCGTTTCTACGTGACGGTACGGCTTGACTGCACTCTGGCACTATAGTAAGAACTAAAAGATGAAAGATGGAAAAATGATTCTGATGGCTTAACCTTTGCTTGAAAGTAGAACAGGTCCTTACCTAGAATGGTTGGTTAATAAACTACTGATAACTGCTAATAAAAATTAAATATAAGGATGCACCTTTAGTAATGCTTCCTGCAGTTACAATAACCCACAAGCCAGATAGCCTTGCATACCCTTGAAGTCTTTTCTTTCCTTCTGACGGGTAAGTCTTGCGGAGTACAATTGAGTACTCAGGGTTTGTTCTACCCTGTTGCAGGTAACAGGTTTTTGAAGTTGACAGATGTGTGTGGAAACCTCCTGGTGGGCTCAGTGGGGATTTCCTTTACGTTGCGGATGTAGAGTTGATTTATAACTCTCACCAAAAAAGTTTTACAAGGAAAATACTATTAATTTGTTATCATTTCATGCATATAAACATTCTTCATGTTAATGTTTAACTTGTCATTAAAGGGTTTTATTTCCGCTGAACTCTGATAACGTTTTATATTCCACTGTATAATCAAATAATAAACTACTCTGATGATGTACTAGAAGTGATGTAAGAATGGTAAGGATGTTGTAAGCTTTACTCTCTCATTTGTGATCCTGATGTAAAAATGTGGATCTTCGAGTTCTCCCTTGCGGTGTACTCGACGGAATCACTTAGTTTAGTGTTCTCCCTTGGGTACTTAGGGTCTAATGGAAGACGAGTACTCTTGGGAGGGCATTAGATTAGGCGGTTCTGCCACAGTTGTGGCTGCGTGTGAAGTGGTGGGGCACGGGATCGTGGAGCCGAGGATTGCGGCGTCGGTTCGCGCGAAGGAAACGAGCAGCCGAGCAAACGAGCGGGAGGAGGTGATTATGAGCACACGAGGGGAACCGCAGGGCAGCCTGCGAGGGAAGCGCCGGCCGGGTGAGCGAGCGTGCGACACCTGGATTGACGATTCCCATCCGTATATTTAAGTTGTAGAGATGCAGTAAGGTCACTAAATATTAGCACAAAGACAAAAATGCAATGCTGAAGATTTTAAGGAAATGTCCTTCATGTTTACTAACAGTAGGAAATTGGAAATATTCGTAAGTATTAAAAAACTTAATTTAATTCATATATAGGACTACTTAATAACATTAGAGAGGCGAAGTGAAACTATGTAGAACTCGATTGCATTCTTCAAGCTCAGTAGTACACAGAAAATATATATGCAGTGCAGCGTGCATTGGACATATAAGTGGTCCTCTATATTATTTGCAAACTGGAAACATGAATAAATGGCAATGCTTTAATTCCTTCAAACTAATTCCTTTCCTCTCATCTCAGCTCAATGCAACAACTCATGTGTTAGATGAAACATTTCAGATAAAGCTAACAAGGTCAAACACGTTGGTAAGGAAGGCGAGCTTACCGTGCCGAGGTCCGCGCAGCGGGCTTCACCGGCGTCGTTCGCGGCAAATCACAGCGATCGATTGTCCTCCCTCTGTACGTGCCACGCCCTCACCGCTGTGGCCGCCGATTCTCGAAGTTGTTGTACGTGTCGTTCCCTCACCGCTGCGGCTGCCGATTCTCGAAGTTGCGGTTGAAAAGCAGTTTGAACCTGCAAAAGGAATACATAATTAGGAAGGTTATAGCAAGCTGGATGTCCTACAGTTTTCATCACACATGCACCATATCCCTTACTCTGCTATGCCAAACAAATAGATAAATTCAGTATTGCTGCTGCAGGAACCCTAGTCAACCAAAGTTTAGTAGAACTAACAAATAGCAAAACAGAGCAAGGAAGTGAACAGAGATAATAAGCCGCTAACGAATCATAATAAATAACTCCATACTGACCAACATACTTTGCTTGCTTCCGTACACAAAATTTAATAAAGCAAAGCCTATGCTTCCATACACTTTGAGTTTTAAAGCATTTAGAATGATTGTCAGGATATATGCTCATCAGTATCGTTCTATAGATTCCAAAAAATCATTCACTTGATGACACATAGTAATATGATTGAGCAGCTAATGGGTGATTTTTTTTTTAACATAGATCGGGTTCTGCAGATTCCAAAAATTGCAAAAAAAAAAAAGGGATCCGAGAATACGGCAACAAGCTGCTCCTCCCTCTTCATTGCAGCATATGCAGAGCATGGTCGCACAGTAATCTTCTAACCATAATTAATCGGAAAGCTAACAAGGTCAAACACGTTGGTAAGGAAGGCGAGCTTATTGTGCCGAGGTCCGCGCAGCGGGCTTCACCGGCGTCGTTTACGGCAAATCGCGGCAATCGATTGTCCTCGCTCTGTACGTGCCGCGCCCTCCATAATGACATAAATGCAAGGCAATTGTAATCAAGTTTGACATTTTTCTACCTAGAGTTTTACTAAATTTTTTGAAAGGTCAAAATACATGTCACCAGCAATTGCGACTAATACTATGAGCATACTAATTAGGATGGAACATTACTTTATATGGCATTGCTTACTGTAGAACAAGGACTCATGCAACACTAATTGAAATAGTTCTCCTAAAAACATAAAAGAAAAATATACCAGATAAGACTACGATCTATTGTCATAAATACAGTTTGTTTAGTAAGCAGCTGAACAGCCTGAGCAGATGAATAACTCCCTTGTCTGATTTGCATGACTTGCCCGTTGCCTACATTGTCTGATTAATAGTTGAAAGATCTGAGGCTTCTAACTGCATCACCTCGCATATGTATATACTAACCATAATAGCATTGGTCTTCTTCTTTTTCCGGCACGGATGGACCAATTTTCATTTACCCAAGAGCAATCCATAGTGCGTGTTTAATCAGAGCTAACCAAACTGCCAGTTGTACTGAACTCCCAGGGTTCAGACAAAAGGCAACCAAAACCACCAAAACCCAATAGCATTAGTATAAACTTTGCCCGTGATGACTCGCAAGATGAATGCCATATAATTGCAAGAGTTGAGGCTTCAAACATGGTCTTAATTTATCTTCACCACAATGTAGGTGACATGCAAGTCATTGCCTGAACAGCCTGGAGCATTAGCTCAGAGTTTCAGACAACAAAAATCACAATGTATAGACCTAACTAGTAATCTCCTAAACCTAACGAGTTCCGGATAAAGTAATATCATCACTGGTAGAAAAATAAACGCCACAGTTCATCAAGGAAAAAAATAGCAAGAAGTTAATATCATCACTGGGAACAGAATAGGAATCAAATTTTTTCCCCAATCGTCATCCAGGAAGAGAATGGAGGGGAGAACCAGGGGGGACTCACCAGGCGTTGGGGCCGCGGCGGTCCGGGACGCCGGTTTCTGGTGATGGGGCGGTCGACCTGGGAGCCGTCAGAGCTGGGGCAAGGGAGTCGCCGTCGATTCACCGTCTGAGACCTCGCCTCTCGCCGGCGGCTGTCGGGGCTGGGGCAAGGGAGGGACGATGGCGGCAGGCTCGGCTCCTTCTCCTTCTCGGCTTGGCGACGGCGGTTTGCGACTTGCGGATCCGCACCTCCCTTTTACCGAGCGCGGATTGGGGGAGCCATGAATCGCGGATGCGAGGGGAAGCCGGGTCACGGTTTGGGGGAGGGAGTCGAGCCGGGTCGCACGCCGGGGAGGAGGCGAGCGAGCGTCCAGGTCGCAGGCCGGTGGACGATTCTGTTATGTATTTTTTAGTTGTAGAGATATGGTAAAAACCAAATTAGAGCAACTAAAAAAAACCTCTCTATATTATTCCTAATTGTGAGGAATAGAGATTTTGGTGAAAAAATACACTCTAATGGCTTCTTTGGCTCTCTAGAGTGCATGCAAGATATAGAAAAACCATTGGAGAGTGAAAAGATATAGAAAATGATTTTATGCAAATAGCTTTCCAAATGATTTAAAGAGTGAGTTTTAGAAAAACTCTGAGAAATGCTCTTAAAAGGAAAATTTATCACACACAAAACAAGTAGCCAACTAAGTGTATGTTTGGAGCTCAGCTTTACTGGTGAGGTAGCTTTTTCTTCGGTTCCATAAAACAACTTCACCAGTGAAGCTAAAATTGTTTTCAAAAAATATTTGGTAAAGAAGCTTCTCATAGTAGATAGTAAAAAGAAAGCTGAGAGAAGCTAGTATTTTCAGCTTCACACAGCTCAACCTAGGAAAATATGCATGTGAGAGGAGTTGAAAATAGCTTCTAGACAGAAGTTGTTTTATCTAGACCTATTTGATGAGAGAAGTTAAATGACAGCTTTGTGAAGTTGGAGTAAAAAAATCATACCAAATACACCTTAGACCTTATTTAGATGTCATGTATCCACCTCAACATATATATGTTAGAGTAGGTTGTGTAGATTCTACTCCAATCCACTCCAACACATGTGGATTGAGATATGGATACATTTGCATCCAAACAAGCCCTTAATCTTTTCTCAATACCTTGTTGCCTGATCGACTCACTCCTCTTGCTGCCGCCACCTCTGCCGTTTGATCTTCCATTCCTTGGACAAACAAAAGATATGTCGCGCGCCATCCACTGGCCCACCCACGAATTAATAATTTCCCCTTCTCAGAGTTTTTTTTCCGACCGAGGACCCAAAGTAGCCCATTGTCTCTTCATCATTTCTCTGCCCTCTTTAATTTATTTTTTGAACTTACATGTGGGACCATTATTTATACTGCCACTACTACCAAAATCCACAGTTACCTTGGTGGCAAAAAAAACACCAAGGAAGAGTAAACCACTAGAGAAATGATTCTTGACGGCTGACCACTAAGCAAAATTGGCCGAGGGCCCGAGGTTCAAGTGCCATATATGTGTAATTGAACTTACCAAGAGACATAAACACTTAACTTTACCTAGACATATATATTTAAGTTGTTTATAACTGAGCTGAACAAGTTGGAGTGCCATATGTGCTAGTGAACTTGCTTAATAATAAGACAAACACTTAAACATATAATATAGTTTATATGCCTAAATGAAAGCAAGTACTCCCTCTGTCCTAAAAAAAGTGATGTTCTGAGATTTTTCAGACAGATTAGTGAAGAGAAATGTCCTTAATACTCTTGGTTTGTTACACATGATTCCCTTAAAAATGATGTCGGGTGGCTTAGTTTTTTAATTAAGATGCGCTGCATGTAAGCGTGCAAAGATCCGCAGTTAACAACCAAGCCAAGAGCAGCACATATCAATTGGTGTTGGGTAAGGAAAGGGCTGGATCTGTTGTGTCTGAAGCTCAAAACATCATTTTTTCTAGGACAAATTTCAAATAATAGAACATCATCTTTTTTGGACGGAGGGAGTATGTCATATAAGTGTAAGTGCAATATTTGTTTAACTTACCTTATTAGCAAATTTAAGTGTCGCATGCATGTGTGTTAATAAATTTAGAAAGACAAGTACTACTTTTCAACCACTGTAACAAAACTTATACTCCCTTCAGATTGGTAAAAGAAGTCGTTTTGAATAGTGAAACGGTCTCATAAGTATAACTTTGACTTCTTATTTTTATAAAAATATTTATTGAAAAGTCATATATGTATATTTTTATGGAAGTATATTTCAAGACAAATCTATTCATATGGCTTTCACATTTCCAAACTCAACAATTTAAAAGTTATTCATGATTTATATTCCCAATGTTTGACACAAACCTTATACAAAATGAATTCTTTTACCAATCTGGAGGGAGTAAGAGTTATTACTCCCTTACTCCCTCCGTCCTGAAATATAATGCTTTGTGACTTCTAAAATTTGTACTGAAATATAATATATTTTACAGGTGTCAATGCCTAGATTTAACAAAGATTATTAAAAAGAAAACCATAATTTGAGGAGAGATGCCTTAGTTGGTATTAATCTATGGGTACATACGTTATTTGAGGATTCCCTTAAGTTGTCTTAAAATTTTTAGAATACACTATATTATAGGACAGAGGGAGTAACTTCATGCGAGTCTAGTATATTTTCCTTCTCTTTTATTTTTTATATCAGGACACCAAACATATATTGACAAATAAATAAAGATAATTTTTACAGCGCTTGGAAATAATGAGAGTCGTCCATTTGGCTAAATCAGATGGTTAACAAATAGAAGGAACCTACTAAGAAGAACTTAAGCTGTGGCCCGAAACCAAAATTTAGTGGAACTAGAACCAGCTCTAATTAAATTGTATAGGGTAAAATGGTACTTTCGCGTAGCAAGATATTATACTCGTCAACCCCGGCCTGCGGCGTAGACAAATCGACGCCGGCGTCTACCTCGCCGTCGTGCCGCCCTGAACCCCGATTCTATTCCATCCGAGTACCTGGACCCCTTCCTCTTCCATGGCTCCACCACCACGCCACTCCTACCCTAATCCACATAAGGCAAGCCCTAGCCGTAAGATTTGCTCATCGCATGAGCCGGACAGGCAGCCCTCTCTGATGCCACGGGCGCCATCGCAGCTACAGCTGGCGTGTTCCGCGTGGAGAAGGAGAAGGGCAGCGCAGCTGGTGCAGCAGCCGCTTGGGCTGCCAGCCTGCAATCGGACAAGAGTGCTGCAACCAGCTCGAGTAGTAGTCCAGAGAAGCGGGCTGCAGCGGATCCCTTGCAAGCGGCGGAGTGGAAGGCCTTTGCAATGAGCGAGGCGTCGAGCCCCTCCAGGCTGTTGGCAATGAGGCCAAGAGAACTGGAGAAGTGGCCTGGGCTTGTCCGCCCCATACAGCAGGCGGCGACGGCAAGGACCTTCCGTGTGCGAGTTGTGTTTGTACGACGGGGAAAAAATGTCAGGTGCCCTCAGTTATGTTTAATTAACTCTTGATACATGAGAATGCTGCGAAAAATCCTAAGGCCAGTCTCAATGGGAGGTTTTATCCCACTGTTTTCAAGACGTGAGAGTGTTGGTAACCGTGATTGAAACAAGCTCTCTCAATGGGATGGTTTCATTTCACTATTTCATAGGCTTGGTATGGCATTTAATTCTTGGTTTTTGTTGTGACCAAGTATGCTAGATGACTTTGTAGCCGCTTGTAGGTGGTGTGGCAGGGGTGCTGCTGCCAAGCCAGAAGGCAAAAGAGAGAAAAGGGCAGCAGCAGAACAAAACAAAGTTACAGTAGTGGTACTAGGCATTGCTGCTTCAGTGCTTCTCAGTGGAAAAGCAAGCTGCTGCTTGCTCCTCTTTCTACATTGCTATTGCTATAATCCATGGAGCCTTTTGCTTCTGCTGATGCTAGCGTAGTAGCCATGGATATTCGACTAAGCATGGACTCTGGCGAGGATAAAGCTATGGTTAAGCTACCTCTTTCCAGATCGAATACATCGAGGACAAGGAGAAACGGCATGTGACCTTCTCGAAGCGCAAGGGCGGGCTGTTGAAGAAGGCGTCAGAGCTGCACCTGCTCTCAGGCGCGCACGTCGCCATCGTCGTCATCTTCTCCCAGAAACAGGACGTGAACCCGAACCCTGCTGCTGTCGCCGCGATGGCGCGTCCGGGCGGCAGAGGCTCCTCCTCCACCAGGCACAGGGGCGGCAACATGTTCGCGATGGGCACCCCGTCCGTGGACCACGTGATGAGCCGCCTCGCCGTCGTTTTGCTCCCCGGCGGCGCGGACCCCTGCCACCGCGCCACGCTTGAGGATGAGGCCGCCGTCGCCGGGCGCGAGAGGGCGGAGGCGATCGCGCGGAGGAGGGATGAGACCAAGGAGCTCGTGGACGTGGAGGAAGAGCGGATGAAGGCCGTCGCAGACAAGGTGCGGCTGGCCACGGCCGTGGGCCGGTTCTGGTGGAAGGCAGACATGGAGGCGCTCAGCGAGGATAGCAATAGCACGGGATCGATGAAACATACTTCTTCCCCTCAACGCGAGTTTCACTCGGTTTCCAATGACTTTGTTACGGTGCCCAAACGTTTCACCCCCATAAAACGTTTTCCTTCTCTCTCGTTCTCAAATTATGCAAAGATTTTTTTGCTGATGTGGCATCCCATTTAATGTGCATGAAACCCCTATGAAATGCCCATTGAGACTGGCCTAAGGAGAGGAACCGCTGGTTCCTATCAAGCACAGTAAAAAATCTCATAAATAAATATCAAAATGATGTTTTATTCCCGATGGTGAAGAAAGTGACAGAAGACAAACTTGATTAATACCTGCACAAGAACAATAAAAGGTTCTATTCTTTAAGATGATAATATTTTTCACATTATGTGAACTGCTCCTTCAAATACTTTAAACCCTTACCTCAAGCATAGGCATTATAAAAGTCGTAAGCCTCTTGTTCAGTGCAGAATTCCATACCAATTTTTGGCATCCTGTCTTCCATAGAATTTTCTACCTAAGGTAGGTTCATTCTGGTTGAATTTGTAGTGGGTTCCATGCACAATGAGTTAGAAATCATGCAAACTTGAAAGAGAGGATAACTTTCAAATGTAAATTATGAATGACAATACTATATGACTTGCAGTTTCTAACTCATACTGTTACTGTACCAGCTTAAGGAATGTTGATCCTAGAGAAAATTGATGAGGATGTGGCAACAACAAGAGGTGGTATCATGGTGCTGGGTACCTATGGAAGTAATGACAACGACACACCCATGTAGTTGGCCTCGGCAGGCAAGGGGAGATTTGGCTGAGATGCCATTGCCGTTGTGTAGATTGAGGAAAACGAGAACCATCATGGTGTTGTTTAGCACAAATGTTTTTTTATAACTGCTTTACCTCAAATGCTAGCCTAACCAATGCATCATTTTTTTCTCTCTCCCCTCCCTCACCCCCCTCCTCTAATAGGTCTCGGAACCATGTGAAGAATGACATGCAAGGGAAATAATTCATCCTTATATTATGTCTATTGCTTCTGCAACAGGATTGTGCTATGCGTTTTTCACTTGTCGGCGCCATCGACCAAAGTGTGGCCAGATGCACTGATAATCATCACTCTGGTAGGATGCCAATGGCATTCTTCGTGGTCCTAGCCCTAAGGCCCATGTGCCTTAAGTCCTGAAGCCTGAAGAATGAAGAGCGGCCTGGAGAGCGTACGCTAGTCGGTGCTATTTGAGTTTTTCGGTAATTAGAGCATAACCAGTAGTATGCCATGCTAACACTACGATGACTTTTTAGTTGTGTTCAAATTAAAACCAGGACTCCCTGACATTGAGACATGTCTCTAATGAAGTCATAGTGATCATATCTTCAAATTTGAAACCAGAGACCACCTTTTGAAATCACAATAATGATTTATCAATGTTGAAGCTCCTTGCAGCTGGTGTTCGATTTGATCATTAATTCAATATGCAGCACGATAGAGGGAGACAACTTGCTTGGCATATAAGGGAATAGAATTTATCAAGTGACACATAGTTAGGGAAGAAAGGCAAAGGAAATGAGAAAAAAATCATAAATCATAAAGACACCTTTTAGCATTCACAATTAATCCACTAAAAAAATAATTGTGGTCCGTACATAGAAAATAGGTGCTTGGTAAATCCAGACAGGAACAGAAGTGCAGTATCTGACCTTAACTACTACTATGCATCATTCTCATCATTCTCAGATCACCACATAAATAAATGCACATCGTCCTATCTAATTCAGGAAGAGAATCCATAGCAAATATGGGCCCTGATTACAAGAGGCGGTATCACGGTGTTGGGTACCTCTACAAAATGGTTTTAGTAGGGGGTCATTTGGAGCCGTTTTTAGTGAAAAAAAGGAGCCAAAACCATTTTGGAGAAGCCGCCCTACGAAGCAAAGCCTAACTTGTACAAATGCTGGAGAGAGATTGAGTCCGTCGAATCCCCATCGGATGATTGAGATCGACAAGAGCAAAGAAATTTTTTGTTCTTTAATATTTGGGATAGATATAAAGAGTAGAGAGTGGACATAGATATTAGTTCAATTCTGCATGGCTAGTTAGCTTGGACTTAGATCCGAAGTGGGCCAAGGCCGAGGAGGAGAAACGGTATGGTACATGGCTTAGGACCAGTTTGAATGTTTTAACATACTATAGTATCAAGAAACTTTAGTTAAGAAGCAAGAGACATGTAAATTGTTAAACCATGGTTTAGAAAAAATGGTCTAGAGTGGTATTTTTAAAACTCCAAGAGACTACAGTTTAGTAATACTATGGTTCTCAAAATTACAAAGTTTGTTCTATCCAAACACTCATGACACTATAAAATCGAAGTATTTTGCAAACCATAATACTGTTATAAAAGTCAAAAGTACTTTGCATCCAAACAGGATCTTATGTGGAAGTGTTGGTCTTCATTCTTCCTAACTCACAAGTGCAGAGGCTATGAGTGTGTTTGGGACGACTTAAAATTAGATCATGTGTGAAAATAATCGAGAATCCCGCCCAAACTACTTGATTATTCTTTGTTTAGGAATCAGGTGGTAAAACAATCTAACTTTCAACTGGACCAAGCATTTTCTTTACCATGGCCTCCCACTCGTGTTTCCTCCATCGGCCATCGCGAGAGGTTTTCCACCTGTTGCCCCTTCGCTCCGCTCCTCTCCGCCGCATAGATCTCCACTCACACGCTTGGTCAGTCTCCACCCTGCTTCTTCCCGCTCCCTTACCCCCTACCCCTCAACTAGATAGGAGCTCGGGTTGGAATCCTTTGGTAGCGGCGCAAAGGTGGCCCAAGAGCGGTGAAGGCTTGCTCCGTCTCTATTCGGCCACCGATGGGAGCTTGGGCTGGAAATCTATGGACAAGAAATAGTGATCTGAAGAAGAAGAAGAAGAAGAAGAAGAAGAAGAAGAAGAAGAAGAAGAAGAAGTGCACAAAAGATCTTTTACACTCAAAATTATAATAATAATCATGATTGTCAAACATCGTGCATTACATGGATCATTCTTGAGCTATAGAGAAGCGCTAATATATGTGGACCTTGTGCTCGCTTTGATATACACTTTTTTTTCTGTGAAAATAACCTTCCACAGGGGCCTCGGATTTGCACTGCTTCCTGGGCCTAGCGTGTCCCCAACCAATCTTTTAGGCTTTCTGTGTGGAGCCAAAATGGGCCTTCTACTCTGGGTAATCGAGCTCAATGGACCTTCCAGTCCAGGCCTGTTTTAATGTAGTTGCAGTTTATCTTTTTTTTAATACCTAAAAAGCTAGCTGACTGTTATGCGCATAAAACATTAGACACCTTTAAGGTTGAGAGATAGCTAGGATTCCGTGAGTGGAATCAAATGTAGGAATCCGAAAGAGAGTCTTCACAGTGGTACTAGACAAGAAGATGATGCATTGCTCTGATGCTGCATGGTGCAAACACGATCAGTGCTTAAAGTGGTTATTATGTTTGGACGCTGTAAAGCAACACCCTACCGCTTTGCTATCCCTCAAGCCATCATCACAAAGACAATTGCATTCATGTTCCTAGGAGACTTGGAATCGCCAATGCAAGAAAAGGAGACCTTGATTGATACGCTTTGTTTTGTCTTTATGATGCGGTTAACTATCTATATCCCGGTGCAGAACTTTTGCTGCATGAAAAACTGCGAGTAAAATGGCCGGCCCATCAACTTCACCTCAATTCATCAGGCTTGATCCGAATATGGTTCATGAATCATGACAACTTACCTTTACTTAGTACACTCATATGTCATATGTTTGGGAGTTGGCTTCAGGGTTTGGGAGGGAGTTAAAACCATTAGTTATGTTAGAGGCAGCAACTATTTGTTGGTCGCTTTGATTATGCAGAAATGATTTGGTGTTTAAAAAAGAACCATGCTTATTCTCCTTTTTCAGGCGGTACATTCGGTTATCCATCAGCTCTGCACTTGGCTTATCCTCCAGAAGGCTACTTCGCGGACTTTGGTTGTAGTGGCGTCGCAACAATTAGTGTAAGCGATCATGATGTTTTTCTCCCGGGCCACATGAGTGGTGATCTAGTCTTAGGATCTATCGTCATTAGAGCGTTAATCCCTCCTTCATTTTTGGGGTGTGGCTAGCTCCCGGACGTCGGGACGTTAGCACCCGTCCGGACGCCGCACGTGCCGAGATCGAATCGAGCGAGGGGAAGTGGGGAAGCAGACACGGGAGGGGTGGGATTAATACGAAAAGAGCGAAGTTGTGAAAGAGACGGTTGATCCGTTGTGGCTCTCAGGGATGTGACGCGACCCCACCGGCTGGCTGGTGCCACGAACCTGCGACGGTTGCTCAAACTGAAGCACACGTGCTGGAGGGATAAGATGAGAAGACTTTGTGGCCAGCGTGCTGCATACAACTTCGCATGTTGAGCGCCTGCTACTCCCTCCCTCTCTGCTGCTCGCGTCGAAGTACTTCGCATGCTACTGCATGCTTGTGCCTGCTGCTCGCATACTGTTGCGCGCCTGTGCTTGCTGCTCTGCTGCTGAAGCATTTGCTGCAAAATACCTCTAAAACAAAGTGAAACATTTGAAACATACGCTTGCAACATATGTGTGTAGCCACTGCAATATATGCAACATCCAGATAAAACACTTGCAACATAAATCTGGACAGGTAAAACATTTGGAACATACGCTTGTAACATATGTGTATAGCTACCGCAACATATGCAATATCTGGATAAAACACTTGCAACATACGTCTGAAATAGCTGAAACATTTGAAACATGCACTTGCAACATACATTTATAGCCATTGCAACATATGCAACACGAGATCTACTTTTGCAACATCCAGATAAAACACATGCAACATCCAAATGAAATATAGGAAACATGCATCTGAAACGTATGAAACATATAGAGCTCAACGCCGGCACGAAGCCCGATGCCCCGGAGTGGTGCGGAGGTCACCGATGCAGAGCTCATCGGCGGGATAGACCTCGGTGGGTGGATGGAGCGTGGCCGCGGCGGCAAATGCGGTCGAAGTGGTGAATCCGTGCCATTTCTAGGCTTATGTCACCATCAGTGCCTACTAGTATCTATAGCTCAGCTTTAGCCCTTGCGGGCGGGCCACGCAAGGCACAGGCAAGGGTGCGCGGCACGCGACGTAGGTGGGGCTTTGTAAGGTCCTAGATGGCTAGAGGGGGGTGAATAGCCTATTAAAAAATTCTACAAGAACCACTAAGCAAACTTGTTAGAATAACAAACGGCGTAAAGCGAGTTTTGCTTAGCCAAAGGTTGTGATGCAAGCCTCCTATCCACAAGTCTAGTAGATTAAGATCTCTAGTTCACACAAGAGCTATGTCACTAAGGCTACACTAGAGAACAAGCTAACACTACTAGCAAAGCTACTACTAGAGCTACACAAGATAAACTAGTGAATGTAAAAGCAAGAGAGAGGATTGTGATTATTATACCGACGGTGAAGTGAAGATGTTGCCAATCACCAAGATGATATACAATCAATCAATATTGACAACAACACAATATGAAGACCAATCACCGGGAGACAAGAGACACAATATTTGTTCACCCGGTGTTCACTTGTGCACCGACAAGCTACGTCACCGGTTGTGTCGACCAACACTTAGATGGTTCCTCGGTGTGACCCTCAAGTCACTTGCCCCTCAAGGCATGCCCCGCAAGGCACCGCAAGACACCACTCTCAAGTGAGGTAACTCAATGACACGCGGATTCCACTAGAGTTGCTTTTGGCGTCCCGCCGAGGAAAGCACAAGAACCTCTCACAATCAACCGGAGGTGGCCAAGAACAACCACCTTCTCTTGCCAACGCCTCCAACAATCTCCAAGCCGGCTAGGAGCGGTACTCTCCAAGAGTAACAAGAAATCCACCGGCTAAACCACCCACAAGTGCCACTAGATGCCCTCAAGCTATGCAATGCACTTTGGGATCACTCAATCTCACTTTTGATTTGCAATCAAGCAAGAGAGATGAGTGGGAGGAGTAGCTCTAGCTCAAAGGATGCACAAGAGTGTTAGAAATGCCAAGAGACCTCCCCAAGGGCCGGCCAACAAGTATTTATAAGCATCCCATCCAAATAGAGCCGTTACAACTCCACTCACGTTTTTCGCGGGACCACCGGACGCGCCGGTCGTAACTGACCGGACGCGCTCAACCGCGTCCGGTGCCTCTGCGACGTCCACGTGTCCTCTGATTTCAAATTCGTCCGTTAGATCCTCCAACGGTCACTGCGCGCCAACGGTCAAACGAGCGACCGGACGCGCTGCTGCGAACCACCGGACGCACCGGTGCGCACAGCACCCGCGCCCGCGAACCAACGACCGGACGCGCTCCTAGCAACGACCGGACGCCACAGAACCCGCGTTCGGTGCGAGTCCAGTAAGCTCCCTGGACCACCGGACGCGTCCGATGGTGAGAGACCGGACGCGGACCGTGTCCGACGTCCTCGGTTCCCTCAGGGCGCATGACCGGACGCGCCGGTCCCGTGGGTCACCGGACGCGCCGGTGGCAAACCCTGGCTCGCGCGCCAGACCCCGACGCTGTACTGACCGGACGCGCCGGTCGAAACTGACCGCGTCCGGTGCAGCGTCCGGTGATCTCTGTGACCGCGTTCGCCTCCGTTTCTTTTCTGACTTCCGGCGTAATGGAAAATAGGCATTTCACTTCCCCGAAATCGCCTGAATCCCGCGCTCGCACGCTCGGCGGGAGAGAGGAAGGAACCAAACCCTTCTCTACCCGCAAACCACAGCGCGACCAACGCCACCTTTGCAAATGTGCCAACACCATCAAGTGTACATCTCCATGTGCTTGTGTGTTAGCTTTTTCTCAATCATTTTCAAAGGTTTTCCAGTTAGCTCACTAGGCCCTACATGCAATGCACTTCATGAAATCACCTAGTGGCACCCATGCGTCGAATAACCGATAAGACTTCCCCTCTTAATAGTTCGGCTATCGACCCTAAACCACTCACACCCTCTATGGTGTCTTGAGTGTAAAACAAAATGGTCCTATGGTTATACCTTTGCCTTGATCCCATTTTGTTTCTCCAAAGGATATGACCCACTTCATATCATCATATGACCGTCTCGATCCATCGACCTTGACTTCACTTGCTCTTCACCGTTGCATCAGTCCGTCGGCGCCAAGTCTTGCTCAAGCTTCACCATCGCATGGTCCTTCGCTTCGAAGCCTCGACTTGCCCTTCACCTTCACAACCGGTCCATCGAGCCAAGCCTCATCTTGGTCTTCATCATCTTGGTCACATGAGTCAATGTCATGTCTCATATTCAATGACCACCTTTATCTAAATCATCCACTTAGATACAAAGGTTAGTCCTAGGTTTCATCAATTAGCCAAAACCAAACTAGGGACTTTCAATCTCCCCCTTTTTGGTAATTGATGACAACCCTCTCAAAGATGATTTTGATAATAAAAGTTTTGAACTTGTCATACTTGTCCAATCATTTTGCTCATAAGTAAAGTTTGGACAATTATCACAAGCTCGGTTTTGGTAGCATTAGCTCCCCCTACATATGTGCATAGAGTTTGGATTGATAGCTTTGCACATATGCATGGATAGAAGTGTTGGGAGAGTAATTCTACCAAAATGATGCTAAGGTGTAAGGAATGGACCTTTGAAGCGTGATACCAATCGGAGTTGCCTTTTACACCATCCTTAGCATCATGAAGTAACTAGACATCCAACAAAAACTCAAGAACCCCGTGAGATCAACATTATATGTAAAGGTTCTTGGACCACTTGTAAAAACTTTAGGCAAGTCTAGATACCATAAGTAAAACTATTCCTATGCATGCTAGTAGATCATTTCATCATCCAAGTTCTATACTAGCATTGCACCACACAAGCATGTATATTGAATCTAAATACATGTGCAATGAGCAAGTCATATGAAAATGCACAAACAAATGCAACAACTTTGTTTATGAGCTTGCTCCCCCTACTTGTGTGCATCAAAAATTTTATTTACCCCTTTATCATGTTTTATCATGTTGAATCATCTTTTTCTCTCCCCCTTTGTCAACAACTTACCCAAAAATGGGATCAAATTGTGGAGAGAAAAAAAATCGATGGAGTAGGTTAAGATTCACCAATTTTGGTTCAACCTAGAACACTTGCCAAAGATATTTAATTCGATTTGAACCAAAGACAAGCTTCTTCACACCTCCTAATAAGGGTTATCTTGCCTATGTTGAATTAAACACTTATAGCAAATCTTCTAGATTCAACACTAGGTTTGCAAGCTCACAAACATGTCATATGCTACCACTAGATCAAAATAAACATAGAGGCAATAGTGGTAACATATATCCATCAAATTCATTTGATTTATCATGAATGCTCATGCATACCACTTAATATGTCTACATGCTCTAGCAAGTCCTTAGCATAGGATGAATGACATGTCAATCAACTTTACCTTGTAATGTCGAAGGAGAGGCATGTCAATAAGTGAGTGGGGTGCATTCAACTCATGTTTGAGAAATCAAGAATGTTCAATTCATTCCTTAGCTTGCAAAACCTCTTTTCATCAAGTGGCTTAGTTAGAATATCGGCAAGTTGATCATCGGTGCCAACACTTTCAATGGCAATATCTCCCTTTTGTTGATGATCTCTAATGAAATGATGCCTTATGTCAATATGCTTTGTTCTTCCATGTTGAACCGGGTTTTGTATCATCTTGATTGCACTCTCATTATCACATAGCAATGGCACATTCTTGAAGTTGAGGCCATAATCCTTCAAAGTTGATTTCATCCATAGCAATTGTGCACAACAACTCCCCGCACTCACATATTCGGCTTCGGCGGTAGAGATTGCCACACTATTTTGTTTCTTTGAGGACCATGACACAAGTGATCTTCCAAGTAATTGACATGTGCCACTTGTGCTCTTTCTATTGATCTTGCAACCCCCATAGTCGGAGTCCGAATATCCAATCAATTCAAACTTTGACCCCTTAGGATACCATAGTCCAACATCTCTTGTTTGCTTCAAGTACCTCAATATTCTCTTTGCGGCCGTGAGATGACTCTCTCTAGGTGAGGCTTGATATCTAGCACACATGCAAACACTAAACATGACATCCGGCCTTGATGCGGTGACATAGAGTAGACTTCCAATCAAAGACCGATATTCCTTTTGATTCACCATATTGCCATCAAGATCACTATCCAAATTGCCATTTGTACCCATTGGAGTTGAAATTGGCTTTGCATCTTGCATTCCAAACTTCTTCAACATGTCCCTTATGTATTTCCCTTGACTCACAAATGTCCCATTCTTTAATTGCTTGACTTGGAGACCAAGGAAGTAGCTAAGTTCACCAATCATAGACATTTCAAACTCTTTGGCCATCATAGCACCAAATTCTTCACAATAAGCTTGATTGGTTGATCCAAAGATGATGTCATCAACATATATTTGCACTATGAATAGATCATTTCTAATCTTCTTGGTGAATAGAGTTGTATCAACCTTGCCCATCTTGAATCCCTTAGAGAGAAGGAAATCCCTTAGCCTCTCATACCATGCTCTAGGTGCTTGCTTTAAGCCATATAAGGCCTTCTTCAACTTGTACACATGGTTGGGTTTCTTGTCATCTTCAAATCCGGGCGGTTGCTCAACAAAGACTAACTCATTGATGATCCCATTGAGAAATGCACTTTTGACATCCATTTGATATAGTTTGATGTTGTGTGCACAAGCATAAGCCAATAGAATCCTTATTGCCTCCAATCTTGCCACGGGAGCATATGTTTCATCATAGTCAAGACCTTCAACTTGAGTGTAACCTTGAGCAACTAGTCTTGCTTTGTTTCTCACTACAATGCCATCTTGATCTTGCTTGTTTTTGAACACCCACTTGGTTCCAATCACATTGTAGTCATTTGGCCTTTCTACCAACTCCCAAACATCATTTCTTGTGAAATTGTTAAGCTCTTCTTGCATAGCCATGATCCAATCGGCATCCCTCAAAGCTTCTTCTATCTTCTTTGGTTCTATGGTTGACACAAATGATGCATGCTCACAAAACATAGCCAACCTTGATCTTGTTTGCACACCACTTCTAATATCACCAATAACACTATCAATGGGGTGATCTCTTGCAATATGTTGTGGTTGGAGTACTTGCATTTGATTGCTTGAGCTTGGTTGATCACTTGATGTATCTTGATGAGAAGAACTAGCACCATGATCTTGCACTTGAGAGTCACTAACTTGCTTGAATGGTGAATTGAGCACTTGATCTTTATCATCATCTTGAATATCAATTATTTGCTTTGCTCTAATGTCTCCAATGTCCATGTTCTTCATTGCTTCCACTAATAGAGTTCCACCAATATCATCTAGATTTTCTTCTTCATCTTGTGACCCATTGGTTTCATCAAATTGCACATCATGGACTTCTTCTAGAATGCCACTTGAGTTGTTCCAAACTCTATAAGCTTTGCTTGTAGTTGAATAACCAAGTAGGAACCCCTCATCACATCTCTTGTCAAACTTCCCCAATCTAGTGCCCTTCTTCAAGATATAGCATTTGCAACCAAATACCCTAAAGTAAGAAATATTGGGCTTTCTTCCATGAAGTAGCTCATATGGGGTCTTCTCTAGCAATGGATGACAATATAGTCTATTGATGTAGTAGCAAGCGGTATTGATTGCTTCATCCCAAAAAGATTGACTCACATTGTACTCATGAAGCATTGATCTAGCCATATCAAGCAATGTTCTATTCTTCCTCTCAACTAGACCATTTGATTGTGGAGTGTACTTGGCCGAGAATTGATGTCCTATACCATAATGATCACAAAGTTCTTCAATTCTTGTATTCTTGAACTCACTTCCATTGTCACTTCTCACTTTCTTGATTCTAATCTCAAACTCATTGTGAACTCTAGTGAGAAATGTCTTGAAGGTGTCAAACACTTCACTTTTGTCACTAAGAAAGAATACCCATGTGAATCTTGTGAAGTCATCCACTATGACAAAGCCATACTTGTTGCCGCCTATGCTTGTATATGTTGTTGGTCCAAATAGATCCATGTGCATCAACTCAAATGCTTTGCATGTGCTCATTGTACTCTTCTTTGGATGTGAGCTTCCAACTTGCTTCCCGGCTTGACATGCACTACAAAGCTTATTCTTCTCAAATTCAACATCTTTCAAACCATTGACAAGATTGTGAGTTGTAAGCTTCTTCAATTGTTTCATACCAACATGACCAAGCCTTCTATGCCAAAGCCAACCCATGCTTGATTTGGAGACTAAGCAAGTTGTCAAAGAAGTTTCTCTAGCATTGAAGTCAACTAGGTAGAGATTCTCATATCTAAAGCCCTTGAATGCCACATTTGAACCATCCACACTAATAACTTCCACATCATCAACTCCAAAGATGCATTTGTAGCCTAGATCACATATTTGTGCCACGGATAGAAGATTGAAATCCAAGCTTTCAACTAGTAACACATTGGAGATACTCATGTCATTTGATATTGCAATCTTGCCCAAACCTATAACCTTGCCTTTCTTATTATTGCCAAATGTGATAGAATCAACACCACTATCATTGTCATTTATTGAGTCAAACATTCTTGATGTACCGGTCATGTGTTGAGTGCACCCACTATCAATAATCCAATGCCTTCCTCCGGCTTTGTAATTGACCTACAAGCAAATCAATGAAGTTTAGGTACCCACTTTTGTTTGGGTCCTTGTAGGTTAGTAACTAAGCTCTTTGGTACCCAAATAGCCTTCTTCTTTGGGCCCACAATTGGTGTACCAACAAACTTAGCTTGCACACCCTTCACACCCTTGGTAAGCACATAGCAAGAATCAAAAGATATAGCATTAACAAGGTTCTTGTTTTGGTTCTTTTTATTGCAATTATGCTCTAGGTGCCCAACTTGCTTGCATCTATTGCAAAACCGACCATTGCCCTTCACAAAGCTAGGCTTTGGAGTTGCAAAGGCCGACTTGCCTTTCTTGGGGGTGTAGCCTAATCCCTCTTTGTTAAGAGAGAACCTTTGGCTACCCAAGCACTTAAGCAAGCGGGCCTCACCACCATAGGCCTTGCCTAGGGCGTGAGTGAGCTCATCCACCTTTCTCTTGAGAGTCTCATTCTCAATCATTAGTGAGGCATCACAAGTGAAACCATCACTAGTAGTGGAGGTAGAGTTAGTGGTGGTGGATGAAGAGCTACAAGAAGGGTTAGCATTTGAAATGATGATAGGTTCATTAAAGGATTCATCAATTATATCACATGTAACACCTATATCACATGATACAACAACCTCCTTCTTAGCTTGTTGCTCAAGTAGCAATGAGTGAGCTTTTTCAAGCTTGGAATGAGCCTTATCAAGATCCTCATGGTTTTCCACTAGACTCTCATGAGTGGTCTTGAGCTCACTAAGAACTTTCTCAAGTATTGCTACTTTCATTGAAAGCTTCTTACACTCTTTGTCTTTGGCAATAGCTATGTCTCTAGTTTGTTGCATCAAGTCATATAGTTGTTCTTTAGTTGGTTCATCATCATCATTTTCATTATCATTATCATTATCACTATCATGAGCATATTCCATTTCACTTTCATCATCACTCTCATCATATAATACCTTAGCTTCTTTAGCCATGAAGCATGAAGAGGATGAATCAAATAGTGATGGCTTCTTGTTGATAGCAATGGAAGCAAAAGCCTTGTTGGATGATTCTTCTTCTTCTTCATTATCTTCACTTTCCCAAGTGATCACATAGGCACCATTTTTGCCTTTCTTGAATGTCATCTTGGCCTCTCTCTTCTTCTTCTCAAACTTGTCCTTTTTGTTCTTCTTTTTATCATAAGGACATTCCGCTTGAAGATGCTCGGTGCTATCACAATTGAAGCACTTTCTTTGTTGCTCATTTCTTTTGAAGTTGTCATTTCTCTTCTTAAAGCCTCTTCTCTTGATGAACATGTGACCCATCTTCTTGACTACAAGAGCAAGTGCCTCATCATCAATTTCAAATTCCCCATCTTCATTATTGTCTTCTTCTTCTTCAATGATGGTAGCTTTGCCCTTGGAGGAGGTGGCTTTGAATGACACGGTCTTCTTCCTCTTCTCATCTTCCACTTTCTCCTTGTCATCAACATCTTGATCATATTTGTCATAGGTCAATACTTCACCAAGCAAATCATTAGGCTTCATTGCTTCAAACCCATCTCTTTGCAACATCATGATCAACATCTTGAATCTTCTAGGTAAGCTCAATAAGAACTTGTGACAAAAATCTTGATCTTGAGTCTTGTGCCCTAAGCTCTTGAGATCATTGACTATCACTTGCAATCTATGAAACATTTCAATGATTGTTTCATCATCCTTTTTCTTGAAGTTCTCAAACTCACTCTTGAGCCCATATAGCTTGGCACTCTTCACAACCTTAGTGCCCTCATATGTTTCACTCAACCTTGTCCACACTTCATTTGCCAAATCTAAATCCTTGATACCCTCAAATACTTTTGTGTCAATACCATTGTAAAGTGTATTGAGAGCCATTCTATTGCATGTTCTATTTGCTCTATCTTCATCGGTGAGATGATCGGGATCAATGATAGCAAAGTCATTCTCGGTGACTTGCAAAACTCTCTCATGAATAGAACCAAGGTACATTGTCATTTTTCTCTTCGAATGAGCAAAAGAACTAACACCATCAAAGAATGGTGGCTTGCCCCCAACATGATTGAACACAATTTGAGCCATTTTTCACACCGAAGGATGTTAAGCCTTGATTAAAACGGTGACCACGGCTCCGATACCACTTGTAAGGTCCTAGATGGCTAGAGGGGGGGTGAATAGCCTATTAAAAAATTCTACAAGAACCACTAAGCAAACTTGTTAGAATAACAAACGGCGTAAAGCGAGTTTTGCTTAGCCAAAGGTTGTGATGCAAGCCTCCTATCCACAAGTCTAGTAGATTAAGATCTCTAGTTCACACAAGAGCTATGTCACTAAGGCTACACTAGAGAACAAGCTAACACTACTAGCAAAGCTACTACTAGAGCTACACAAGATAAACTAGTGAATGTAAAAGCAAGAGAGAGGATTGTGATTATTATACCGACGGTGAAGTGAAGATGTTGCCAATCACCAAGATGATATACAATCAATCAATATTGACAACAACACAATATGAAGACCAATCACCGGGAGACAAGAGACACAATATTTGTTCACCCGGTGTTCACTTGTGCACCGACAAGCTACGTCACCGGTTGTGTCGACCAACACTTAGATGGTTCCTCGGTGTGACCCTCAAGTCACTTGCCCCTCAAGGCATGCCCCGCAAGGCACCGCAAGACACCACTCTCAAGTGAGGTAACTCAATGACACGCGGATTCCACTAGAGTTGCTTTTGGCGTCCCGCCGAGGAAAGCACAAGAACCTCTCACAATCAACCGGAGGTGGCCAAGAACAACCACCTTCTCTTGCCAACGCCTCCAACAATCTCCAAGCCGGCTAGGAGCGGTACTCTCCAAGAGTAACAAGAAATCCACCGGCTAAACCACCCACAAGTGCCACTAGATGCCCTCAAGCTATGCAATGCACTTTGGGATCACTCAATCTCACTTTTGATTTGCAATCAAGCAAGAGAGATGAGTGGGAGGAGTAGCTCTAGCTCAAAGGATGCACAAGAGTGTTAGAAATGTCAAGAGACCTCCCCAAGGGCCGGCCAACAAGTATTTATAAGCATCCCATCCAAATAGAGCCGTTACAACTCCACTCACGTTTTTCGCGGGACCACCGGACGCGCCGGTCGTAACTGACCGGACGCGCTCAACCGCGTCCGGTGCCTCTGCGACGTCCACGTGTCCTCTGATTTCAAATTCGTCCGTTAGATCCTCCAACGGTCACTGCGCGCCAACGGTCAAACGAGCGACCGGACGCGCTGCTGCGAACCACCGGACGCACCGGTGCGCACAGCACCCGCGCCCGCGAACCAACGACCGGACGCGCTCCTAGCAACGACCGGACGCCACAGAACCCGCGTTCGGTGCGAGTCCAGTAAGCTCCCTGGACCACCGGACGCGTCCGATGGTGAGAGACCGGACGCGGACCGCGTCCGACGTCCTCGGTTCCCTCAGGGCGCATGACCGGACGCGCCGGTCCCGTGGGTCACCGGACGCGCCGGTGGCAAACCCTGGCTCGCGCGCCAGACCCCGACGCTGTACTGACCGGACGCGCCGGTCGAAACTGACCGCGTCCGGTGCAGCGTCCGGTGATCTCTGTGACCGCGTTCGCCTCCGTTTCTTTTCCGACTTCCGGCGTAATGGAAAATAGGCATTTCACTTCCCCGAAATCGCCTGAATCCCGCGCTCGCACGCTCGGCGGGAGAGAGGAAGGAACCAAACCCTTCTCTACCCGCAAACCACAGCGCGACCAACGCCACCTTTGCAAATGTGCCAACACCATCAAGTGTACATCTCCATGTGCTTGTGTGTTAGCTTTTTCTCAATCATTTTCAAAGGTTTTCCAGTTAGCTCACTAGGCCCTACATGCAATGCACTTCATGAAATCACCTAGTGGCACCCATGCGTCGAATAACCGATAAGACTTCCCCTCTTAATAGTTCGGCTATCGACCCTAAACCACTCACACCCTCTATGGTGTCTTGAGTGTAAAACAAAATGGTCCTATGGTTATACCTTTGCCTTGAGCCCATTTTGTTTCTCCAAAGGATATGACCCACTTCATATCATCATATGACCGTCTCGATCCATCGACCTTGACTTCACTTGCTCTTCACCGTTGCATCAGTCCGTCGGCGCCAAGTCTTGCTCAAGCTTCACCATCGCATGGTCCTTCGCTTCGAAGCCTCGACTTGCCCTTCACCTTCACAACCGGTCCATCGAGCCAAGCCTCATCTTGGTCTTCATCATCTTGGTCACATGAGTCAATGTCATGTCTCATATTCAATGACCACCTTTATCTAAATCATCCACTTAGATACAAAGGTTAGTCCTAGGTTTCATCAATTAGCCAAAACCAAACTAGGGACTTTCAGGCTTGCGCAAGCGGGTGGTGTGGGTGGCGCGCAGCGTGTTCGGGCTCCGTCCAGACAAACGGACGCCCTATAGTTATCATTATCGTATTTAAAAATATTTAGCTAGCACATTATAGTATTTTTCTTTGATATAAAGAATTTTTTTTTGCCGAGAAGCCCTGCCAGCCAGCCAGGCGGTGACTTCGCCACTGACACTAGGTCCTAACCGTATGTTGTGTCATCAGCTCAAGTCAGACGCTAATCTTATGTCACGTACTCACGTCATCCATCCCCCGTGTCATATTATTAGAGTGGGAGGATAAGAATAAACGGCAGTGTTGTCAACTAGACCGGAGTACACGAGAATTAAAGTTGGCGTGGCTCCGCATCCGGTACTCTAGAAAAAAAAATCGAACGGTCGGATTAGAGCAGTTCCGTTATTTTTGCTTAGGCCGTGTACTTTTATTTTATGCAGAGGCCGGAGGTGAATTCATGATTATTATATCAACTTGATGTAATAATTATGAATTAATAAAGCCTTTCTTTATTAAAAAAACTAATGTTCTGATTGTACCTTGATATCTCTTGCGTCATATGGTTTCGTTGCCCTAGGGCCTACATGAGTATATGACACGTACTAGTCCAGTGTACGGTGTGCAACGATGTGACAGGATCTAATGCTTGCTTGCAGGTTTCAAAGGCAGAAGCTGGAGTTCAGGGATTTGTTCTAAGCTGACACAGCACTTCATTGAACTATTATCAGAAAGAAACATACTCCTATACCAGCTGCAACTGCAAGCAACCGGTTTCCGATTCCATGACTCTCAGCTGCCATACTGTGTTTCAGAGGGTAAAAAAAGAACGGAACAAAGCAACTGGAATTCAGATCGCTGCCAGTGAATCTGAAATCTGAATGCTCTCGCAAAGCCTGAAGACTTCTACTCTTGCTTTGGGCTGCAGGTAAGATCCTGGAGAACAGAGCACTGTTTCATTGTAAAGTGCAGTGTAATTACATTAAGTCTACACTGCTAGTCTGCTACATTCACCAAACTAGTGTCTGAATGTCTGATTCAGAACGGTAAGATGCAAAGTGCAACGCAAAAGCCATGGGAGCATCCTTGGCCCGTGAAGGTGTCCACGCAAACAAACATGCCCTAGGTATATAACTGAAGATATCCTAACGCTAAAAGTTCAGTTACAAGACAATGAAATGTAGAAGACCACCTGAGTATGATGTGGTGATTCTTACATAATACATGCAACTCAGGGCAGCAGCATTTCAGAACACGGGTCATACATAAGAAAACCCAGGACAGAAGCATATTAAAAGACAGATGGTGTGATACAAAAGATTGCATCCGCTCCAATGCTCCAAATCTAGATGGGAACCTATTCCTGCAAACGAGTAAATGCAGTTATTAGAACATGAAAAACCACCATTGCAGAAAGAAAATACATCTAGAACGTCTACTTAAATTATTTTCCACAGTTATTGCGCGTACAGAGGTTGTATAGAATTTCTATAAAGTTCCACAGATTAGGGAAAGCCGAACTGCAACAACAGGGCACGTAGAGCGTCGTCAGTGTTTCCGGACACCCTTATCGTGTTGAGAAGTGTTCTACTCTGTCCACACTTCATCCGCAAATACGGCACGACAGCATCGCGTTTCAAAGTGTCGTATCACAGTGTAGTTCCTCACTTATTAATCGTTCTTTCGCACGGTGTAATTCCTCACTACTCCTAGACGCAATTTTTTTTTGGAGTGGTTCACTAGACAGGACAATTCAAGACATCCAAAGGCAAAAGGTTCAGTACCACATTATGGAAACTGAAATCAATAAACAGTACCCAGACTAAACACATGTCAACAATGAAACAGCCTCACTGGGATACAAACCCTTCTAAATTTGAAACAATCGTTCAAAAGTTTGTCAATAAATTAGCACTCGTCTTTTCTATTTCATTTATAATTTGTTGATACAGTGGGATGCTCCATGAAAAATGGTTTTTAGAGTAGGCTCCTACATGGCAACAACTTTACAAAACAGAAGCAGATCATGAGTGGTTTCCTGACTGCTTTCCATTTGCTACAGAAAAGAATACTAGCACAAGAAAAATCATGCTACTATAAACAGACTGCAAGTATCTAACGTAAGCAAATTGTCTAATAGCAAGTGCACTATGTGGAGACCATAAAGATCTAAGACTTGGATGAACCCACAATCATTGTTGTACAAACATAAAGCTATTCCAGCATCAAGTCACATGACAGTAATTTAAAGGCATGTGAACCACAGAAGTCAAGACTTATAATGGGGGATAAAGCATACCTCTCCGTATCCTTGAATCCTCCTTGGTGACATAGATGGTGGGAAACCAAAATATGGATGGGCATCAAAGGTTTTACATGTCCTACATACTCTCTCAATATTTAAAGACTCAACCGAGAGAGAGATAAACTCTAAATATGTTGTATCCTGTTCTTTTATAATGTGAGCTAGAAAAATGTATCCTTCAACATGACGAGTGATAAGAAATTTACTAGTACCATGGAGAGGCAGTGGGATGGGACTCTTAGGGCCCGTTTGGTAGAGCCCCGGCTCCAACCAAAACAGTTTTAGTCGTGGCTTCACTAGTGGAGCAGATTCAGTTGGAGAGCTGAAGCAGTTTTTTGAATCGTTTGGCAAAACAGCTCCTCCTGGTGGTTAGAGTAAAATCTCTGTAATACCCTTAGACTTTTTTTTCTTTTCCTTTATTGTATTTCCCTATATCTCTTTTCTTCCTTCTTTTATTTTCTCCGTTTCTCTCTCCTCGTCACAGCCACAAGTCCACCCGCAAACCTGCTGCGGTCCTCACTCCTCGCCGGCATGCACGTGCGTGACCTCGACGGAGCATAGGCACTTTGCCTCGCCCGTTGCGCTCGCGCTCGTGATCCACATCCACCTCGCTGTCGCGTCCGCGCTTCACCTTACCGTCGCCCCGTCCGTGCTTCGTCTCGCCGACGCGTCCGCGCGGCCTCGCTCACCCGCGCCGGGGCAAAAGAGTCCAGGCCCGCGCGATGTCAGAGGGAGTTGGTGGGAGCTCGATTTTTTGGCTCCAACCCACAACACCGGTACGTGAGAGCGCGAAAGAAGGAGATCCTTCGTCGGAGTTGTTCCCTTTCTACCCGTTTGGTTGCCGGAGCCGCAGAACAGCTCTAGGAGCTACTTTGGGAGTCATACCAAACGGCCCCTTAAAATGCCACGTATAGGACTTATCAGTGCCATTTTGCAGCAAGGTGTAATATTCCAAAGACGTGCCTCCGTCAAGTGGACTAAGCATCCCAACCTTGCCTTCCCCTGATTCCACAATGACGATATTTTGCTTTTCATGACGAGGAGGGAGGTCATATGTGGATAACTCCATAGTGTTCATGTCAAGCTTGACCAACTTGTTGCTGCAGTTTACTTTCCAATAGAAGCAACCATAGACGCATTGGCCTGAAATTAGCCTGTCAACTTCTCCATACAAGCCTAGATCAGCCCAACTGATAGATGTAGGCATGTAGCAGCTAGCGATGAAAACGGACGGAAACGGACGGAAAAACCCTATTTCTACTTCCGTTTCTATATTTTTTGGCGGAAACGGGATCGGGTTCGGAAAATGCGGGTTCGAAAACGGAATCGGAATATGCGGACATTCGGAAACGAACAAATACGGATGAAGAGCCGGAAAATTAAATTAAGATCACATAATATAATATTCTCAAAGTATACATATATAAAGTCATGTAATAATATATTTAAAGTTTAATATTCATTTACATGCTATGTACGTGAACATAACATGCATATTTGGTGATTCGTAGTTATATTAACATAACATAAGGACATGTAATTGTTGAACATGTTGAGCATAGATTGAAAACGGAATAAAAACGGAATAAATACGGGTCTATCCCATATTAAAACGGGATTACTCGGAAACGGACGGAAAATACCATTTTCTACTTCCGCAAATACGAAAACGGGATTTCGCAAATACGGAAACGGACGAAAAAATATAGAAAACGGAACAGGACGGTACGGGAAAAATTCCGTCCGTTTTCATCCCTAGTAGCAGCAGCCCAATGACCAGAGCTTGTAGAGAAGATAAATACCGACAATCTTGTCTCGGATCTTATCTTGGAAATCATCCAGCAGATCACACTGAATGATGTTTCCTCCTCCATGCCTCTACAAGGGATCAAGGAGACCCCGGAATAGAACATGTCTTGGTTATGGACTTATGGAGGCCGACGGTGGCGAGTAGGTCGTCGGTCATGGGAGGCAGCAGCAGGTATCGCTGGAACAGGGGGTCGCACACCGCGAGGTCCCGGTGCTTCATCCCCATGTCTAGCTTCTTGATCTTGACGCACACGTTCCTGCGTCCGACGAGAACACGCCCACCGCGGACATCAAACAGACACCAGCCACCATCTGGCGGGGGCGAGGAAGGAAGTCGAGGGACAAGTCGGCGGTCAGGGCGACAGCCGCAGATGGATGGGTCGCCTCGACAAGGTGGAAGCCAGCTGTGTTGAGGAAGCCGACAAGTGGCGGCGGGTGGACGGAGCGGTATCGGCGGAGGAAAGACGGGTTGCTGATGAGGCGGCGGAAGGAGACGCACGCGGCGGAGGCGCGGGCGAGATCCGCAGGGGACGCGACGCGGAGGAAGATCTCCTCGAGGAGCTCGCTGATGAGTGCCGGTGGCCGCCGCTCCAGCTCCATGGCATCGAGGCTGGGGAGGACCGGGTGAGCACGCGACGCCACGGCCGACGTATGTTCATGGGCCGGGCCCATCTTATCGAGCCGAGTTCTGAGTTCGGACCAGCTTCAGTTTTAATTAAAAAAGTTTTTTGCTAAAAAAATAAAAAAGTTTTAGCTGCTTCTCTGGTAGAGCTAATTCTCTGATAAGTTGAAGTTGTTTTAAAAAAAATTAGGTGAACAGCTTCTCTATCATGTGGCTGAGAAAGAACAAATATCTAATATGCCTCTGAGTCCTCTGACTATCTGAATTGTTATAACTGCTGAATTGTATGTTTGCATATGCTTTCAAATTCACCAAAATCCATACCAAACAGGCAATCATACCAAAAGATCTACAAGCAACACGGGATATCCAACTCTATTCCCAAATACGGCGCAACATCATCACGTAAGTGCCATGGGTGATTACTAATTTTATTTACATTTGAAGCACTGTTCCAAAGTACTTTGTTTGAGGAAAACTATGAGGGAGGAGCGGTTTTACATTTACTCTATCACAACCACATAGATTTTATCTATATATCTAAAATATTAAAGTAAATTGTCTAGTAGGAGCAAAACTCATTCGGAGTCTCGTTAGCCTTTCTGTGTGGACCCAAATTCTGCTCGGCTCAAATTAATGGACCTTTTAGTATAGACCTGTTCTGATGCAGTTGCAGTTTCTTATTTATACCTAAAATATAATATAATATAATATAATATAATATAATATAATATAATATAATATAATATAATATAATATAATATAATATAATATAATATAATATAATATAATATAATATAATATAATATAAGGCTAGCTGACTGTTATGTACAGAAAACATTAGACAGTTGCAAATGTAGGAACTCGAAAGAGAGTCTTCACAGTGGTACTATAGACAAGAAGATGATTCATTGCTCTAATGCTGCACGGTGCAAACACGATCAGTTCCTAAAGTGATTATTCTGTTTGGACGCTGTAAAGCAACACTCTACCGCTTTGCTAATCCCTCAAGCCATCGTCACAAAAGACAATTATTGCATTCATGTTCCTAGGGGACTTGGAATCGCCAATGCAAGAAAAGGATAATACCTTGATACGCTTTGTTTTGTCTTGATGCTGCTCTACGCTGTTTGGTTGGGGTTTCCCGGCCCGTTATCAGCTCACGAAGCAATCTGATTGTGCTTCTTCTAGTTTGGTTCTGCTCACGGTATACACACATCTATAGTGCATCTATAAATATATATTGTAGTAAAATTTAAGATTCAAACTTAATCTAGAAAAAGTTATTTATATGAGAATGACAAATTTAAGACGCATATGCATTAGAAGACAAATTTTCAGAAAATTTATCCCCCAGTGCATATGCATTTAAAATTTGTTATTTTTTTGGTTCTGTTCGCTTGAACTTATTAGCCTGACTTATCAAGCATGATACAGTGTTTTTCTCTCACAACAAATCAATCAACAATACTTTTCAGCCTGGCTTTTCAGCGAAGCGGAATCTCAGATTTTACTACAATGTATTCACCATAGATGTGCATAGTTTCAATTTTTTTAGAACTTCTAAGAATATGCTTGGAACGCGGGAAAATTCTATGTTTTTGTGTTTTTTTCCTGTGAGATTGAACTGATTTTTGTCAATTACTATGAAATTCCTACGTTCCCCTAAGTATATTTTTCTAAAGAGTTTTTACTATTCCACTTAGTGGAGGATTTGTACTGAACAAGATGCTTGCGTCATGTGGTTTCGTTGCCCTACATGAGTTATGAGTATATGTATATGACACGCACTAGTCTGTACGATGTGCACTCATGACAGGATCTAGTTCTTGCTTGCAGCGTTGCAGGTTTCAAAGGCAGAAGCTGGAGTTCCGGCATTTGTTCTAAGCTGACACAACACTTCAACGAACTGTTATCAGCAAGAAACATACTCCTATTCCAGCTGCAACTGCAAGCAACCGTTTCCGATTCCATGACTCGCAGCTTCCATACTGTGTTTCAGGGGGTAAAAAAAGAAAGGAAATCTGAAATCTGAATGCTCTCGCGAAGCCTGAAGACTTCTGCCCTTGCTTTGGGCTGCAGGTAAGATCCTGAAGAACAGAGCACTGTTACATTGTAAAGTGCAGTATAATTACATTAACTCTACACTGCTACATTCACCAAACTACAGTGTCTGAATGTCTGCCCTTGTTCAGTTCCCAAATCGGCACCCCCGATTTGATTCGTTTGTATTTGGTAAAAAATGTCCAAATTTTGACTAATTAGGCTTAAAATGTTCGTCTCGCAAAGTACAATAAAACTGTGCAATTAGTTTTAAATTTCATCTACATTTAGTACTCCATGCATATGCCGATATTTTGATGTGATGGGAATCTTTTTTTTGCATAGTGAAATTTGGGGTTGAATTTGGGAACTAAACAGGGCTCTGATTCAAAGTGCAACGTAGGGACTAGGGAGCATCCTTGGCTGGCAGTGGCGTGCATGCATGTCCAAAGCTACGTCGACGGAACAAGCAAGAGCAAGGAATCAGAAAAGCAGAGTAGCAGACATACCCAAGCTAGGAATTGCGCGCGTCAGCTATAAATCCGGCCAGCATCGTCTTGCTCTTACTCCCAATTGCATTGCCTGCTCCTATCATACATAGACGCCCTCAAACCTCCTCTCGGCCTCCAACCTCGAGACAGAGACCGCCATGGCGGAGCCTGGCAAAGAAACTGCTGCTACGCCCCCTCCACTGCCGCAAGAAACGGTTCCCCATGCGCCTGCCGCCGTGGCGGAGCCCCGCTTGGAAGCTGACACGCCGATTTCAGCCTCACAAGACACCGAACCCGCCGGTGACGGCACTGCCACACTCGACTCTGCTCAGCCTAAAGCAGAGCCGGCCCACCAGCCGCCGCCGCCGCCGCCGCCGCAAGAGACCGTAGACATGGCTGCGGTTGGCGCGCCGGAGAAAACCACGACGGAGGCAGACGGTCAGCCACCTGTGGCAACCACGCCACAGAAATTTGCCGCATTGCCTCCGCCAGCTGAGACACCCGCGCAAGAGAGTGCGGCGGCGGCCGCACCTACGCCTTCGCCGCCGCAGAAGCAAGAAGGCGGCGACCCGAAACTAGCCTCCTCGGTCCACGAGGAGGAGAAGGGCGCGTCAAAGGCAAGGGTGGAGGAAGGAGAAGAGAAGCCCGCGCGTCGTCGGTGGCGACTCCTCCGCGCCGCCGTGTGGTTGCTCTTCCTCCGCCCCAAAAGCGGAGAGACGAAGCCAGCGACAACGCCGGGCGACAAGGAGGCGGTGTCAGGGCTGGAGGAGAAGAAGACGATGCCAGGGGAGATGCCGCCGCCGCCCCAGAAGGACAGCGGCAGCGCTGTCCGTGTTCCATCCAAGCCTGAAGCGGGGAAGGGCGAAGGCGAGACGAAGCCGGCGGCGCTGGACGGCAAGCGGCCGGAGCCAGGACAGGAGCAAGTGGCCACATTGCCTCCGCCAGCTGAGACATCGTCGCAGGAGACGATGGCGACGGCGGCTGAGGCTGAGGCTGAGAAGCAAGAAGGCGGCGCTCCGGAACAAGCCCCCTCGGTCCAGGAGGAGAAGGACGCCGCACCGGCAGCGGCAAGGCCGCAGGAGGGAGAAGAGAAGCCTGCGCGTCGTCGGTGGCGATGGCTCCAGGCTGCCGTGGGCTTGCTATTCCTCCACCCCACAGGCAGAGAGACGAAGCCGCCGACGCCGGGGGAGATGCCGCTCCCGGTGGACAGCGCTGGCAAGCCTGCAGTGGAGAAGGGCGAAGGGGAGATGAAGCCGCCGGCGCAGGATGGCAAGAAGCGCCCTTTGATGAAGAAGTTTCAGATGGTGGGCCGGCTGGTTCAGTTCGTCATGTCCTTGTATAACAAGCACCGCCGCTCCCAGTCCCAGGAGGAGGAGAAGCCAGCAAAGGCTTCCGATACGGGTGGGAAGGAAGACAGCGAGGCCAAGCAAGCGTCGCCGCTGGACGAGAAGCAGCAGCAGGCCTCAGGGGTGGAGCAGAAGAAGCAGCACCATCCGAATTGGCCGCGAGTGGAAGTGCGCCTGGAGCAGATCCTCGAGGAAGCTTTCACAAGGCTTCTTGCGACGGAGTACACCAAGGAGCTGAGCGGCGTGAGGCAGAAGTGCCTCCTCACCTTCTCCGTCTTCGAGCTCGCCTCCGAGGTGAAGAAACAGGCCATGATCTATTGGTGGGTGGCGGAGTTCAACCTGCGGCACCGGAGCGATCCACCAGCGCATGCAGCGCGGGCTCCTCCTCCTCCTGCTGCTGCTGGTGGCGGCAGAACAAGTGATTCGCCGGCGGTGGCGCCGCAGGGTAAAGGCGCGGACGCCGACAGAAGGGACGATGACGCCGAAGGCATCTTCTTCATGCTTTCTGATCATGGCTTCCTGGTGCCGATAAAGAACTGGTGCAGCAAGGTGATCCACGGCTGCCAGGTGAACCCCCTGGTGCACTGGATGCTGAAGCGCCAGGCGAGGGGTGATCACTTCGCCGAGCTGGACGACAAGGGCAGCCCCGCGGACCTGCAGCTCAACTCCAGCATCCTTTGCCTGACAGCAGGCAATCGTCCCGTGCTGCAGAAGATGCGCATGGAAGATGAGTCGCAGTCACAGCCACAGCAGCAGGCACAGGCCAGGAAGAAAGATGAGTCACAGGCCGGGAGAAAACGCAAGGTAACAAAAGAACCTTCCCTGCAGCGCAAGGGCAGCCGTGTCCAGGACCAGGACCAGCAGCAACCGACGGCGAAAGATGAGGCACAGGCCGGGAGCAGCAAATCCATGGCAGCAGCAGATAAGACACCTTCCCACAAGGACGAAGACTCTACCCAAGCTAAGGAGGACCAGCTAATAATCAAGGTACAATTCCAACACTTTATTATCGAATCTATTAGGGCGTGTTTGGTTTCCAGAGTTAAAGTTTAACTCCCATTACATCAATGTTTCTTTAAATGCATGGAGTACTAAATGTATATTAATTGCATATATGTCGGCACAGATTAGGAGTAATTTACGAGACGAATCTATTAAGCCTAATTAGTCTAAGATTGGAAACTTTTTGTCAGATAAAACGAAAGTGCTACAGTATTTGTTAAACTTTAACTCCTCCAACCAAACACCCCCTTAGTTTAGTCTATGACAACATTGCAATTGCACGTCCACATTTCTTAAAATAAGAAATATGGTTGCTCCTCTTGTATATTTTAAACTTCTATTAATAATACATTACAAGGGTTGGATTCTATAGACACGGTTATATATCGCTAGTCCAGTAACTCAAGCGTACAGCAATGAGAAACTCCAATCCGTTCCAAAACTAGAACTTTGTCAAATGCATATGATGTGGATTTTATAAGTGTATAATTTCTTATGTGCATATAGTGACTTCTGCAAAATTGTTTTTCTAGTTCTAACTAACATTCTTGATATTATTATGATATTTCTTCACACAAATTCATTTTCTTTTTTTTCTTGTCTGCCCATAAGACTCTGCCACATAGTAGTGATGGGAGAAAAATCAAATAATTTCTCTTACAATATATTGCCATTTCCTAAAGAATCAACATAATCTCATAGGCACTTTGAACACAAATCTATTGATGCAAGTTTTATGTCCTATAAACTTGTATATAATTTGAAAAACTATTTTTCAAAATTTGTGAATTTTCACTTTCCCGTGCAAATATGATTATCATTCTAGGATGGAGGGGTACTATTTAGGTGAAAAGCACAGAAACAATCCAAGGGACAACGATACTTTTAGGTTAAGAGATGCGGATAACTTAGAAATAGGTGTAAGGGGTACCTTATATGATTTTTTAGAGGGGGCACTTTGGTTTATATTTTATCGGAAGCAATGTAATGAGAACCTAGCAACAAATAAAGAGTAACTATGCGTGTGTGGCTAAATTATTACTATATCGTCATTCAGGTCTGCGTATTATCGAACGGCATATTAAGATCTCTAATCTTATCTAAATGACTTGGTCACTTAGATAAGATTATATACCCTTATATGCAATTTGATAGCACCGGGTTATGAAAATCTAGTAATAGTTTAGATATCGTCCATACATCAACATATTAGTCCTTCTAATAATAAAATTGTATGGATATGCATAATTTCCTTTCATTTGGTCCAATTCCTTTTCTCAATTTAAGGCAACCAGCGCCTGCAAAATATTAGTAGATGCCTAATGTGTTAGGCAAATGAACTTAATTCTAATTTTATTGTACAAGCTATGTACTACTACATTGCAACGATATGTATGTACTTGCTAATGTGCACAAGTACACATAAATGATGTTCCTGACACATACACTTTGGTGTAGGGAGCACAAAACATCAAGCCCAGCTCTCAGCTTGAATATGTTGATGATATTCCACCATTATTTGAAGGGAAGCGAGTGATCCTCAATGTCAATGCACATGTGTACCCCATATCCAAGTTCGCATTCTTGAACCTTGCCGAATGCTTGGTTGTGCTGCAGCTTGGCCGGTGGAATAATCTCGACGACAAGACATACATGGAGGTGGATGGACTGGACTCACGGAATGCCATCGGCTTGCTCAAGAACCTTCGATACCTTGGTCTCCGTGGGCTATCACGGCTAACGGAGCTTCCAAAAGGGATCGAGACCCTTAAGAAACTTGTAATCCTAGACATGCGAGGCTGCCAAAACCTAGTCAAAGTGATGGCAAGTGTCATATCACAATTAAAACAGCTTACCCATTTGGATCTCACTGAGTGCTACATGTTGGAGCACATTGGCCGAGGAATCACATTCCTCACAGAGTTGCAGGTGTTCAAGGGCTTCGTGTTTGCAACTGGAACACAAGGGAAGAAGGCATGTCGAATACAAGACCTCAAAAGGTTGAAGAAGCTCCAAAAGCTCACTGTTAGCATCACCACTGATGCTAATGTAGGCAAGAGTGAGATGGAAGATCTTAAGTACCTCACCAGCCTTCGGAAACTCACAATTACATGGAGTGAGATACCAAGCATATTGGAGGGTGACACGGAAAAGGTGAAAAAGAAGCGGAAGGATCTTGTTGAGAGATGGACCAGCTTTCAGTTGCCAAAAGACCTCATGAAACTGGACATTCGGTGCTACCCCAAGGAAAAGCTAGAACTTGAATGGCATGAGAAGCTCGAGAAGCTATACTTGAGAGGTGGAGACATGGAAAGGTTTTCCACAAAGAAATCAACCTCCATCAAGACATTGCGTCTGAGGTATCTCCAGAATTTCAAAATGGGATGGGATGAGATCCGTTCAGAATTGGAAAAAATTGAATATGTGGAAATTGTGGTTAATAAGGATGCAACACAAGAAAAGGATAAGGATGATGTTGTGAAGCATATAGATGAGGAAGTGGTCAAGAGTCTTATGAAGATCATGAAGGTACCAGATTTTACATTGGATAGGCATGGAGTATGGACGAAGGATGAGAAGGAAGAGCATAACCAAAAGTTTCATGCAACTAATAAAGATGTTGTTGGGATAGATAAAGGTCAAGACGATGCCATTGGGAAGAACAAAGGTGCACTATCTAGCTTTCATTCTTCACATTTGTATAGCAATGTAATCATTATTACTAAACATATCATAACTAATTCTCAAGGGTTCTTAGTTCATCCTTTGATCATGTTTTTCTTTCAGCTGGACCATCAGAACCAACTAAAGATTCCAGTACTGAAACTGCTAGTGACATCACAAATGTTAATAAGGATGGAGACAAAGCTACTACCAAAGAACAAGCAGGTCCTATCTTCTCCAAAGATATATAAACCTAGATTCAACTTTTAAACTGTCATTATACTTTAAATTGACAATGACATTCCTTATTCAATTTAACAGCCAAAGAAGAAAGAGTAGCAACCCAAGAGGGGTCGTAATAGTTGAAGATAGATCCAATCTGCATTAAGTAGAGAGTGTGGTTAAGCTGACACAGGTAAAGCACAACAGTGCTAGCTATGTCATACCGAAGCATCAGCAATGAATGTATATGTACATTATTTTAGTGCAAGCTAATATATGTGGCCAAATAATGTAGACATTTATAACTATAATAGGGGTGGAGAGTTTGTCTCAAATGCAAGCATGCAACACATATGAGATGTCCATACCCTCAGGGGCTTCAAGATGTAACATTCTATATATGACACAAAGAAGATTCTTGTGTTTGTAACCTTAAACAAGAGGCTCAAAAAGATGTCTTCACTTAACAAACATTTTACATGTGTTGACGAAGCTAGTGATAATAAACTCTAAAAAACTAGTGTTGACAAAGCTACAATGAAGCCAATAGAACTCAAGAAAAATAGTGACAGTAATTGATCAACTAGTGTAGTGTACCTAGTATATAATGAATATATAGGGGAACAAGTTATGCATGGAGTGACTCCATCCTCGAGCATGGAAATTCTGGTTTTCATGAGTGAGAAACGTGAATGGTTTTACCAATAGTACTCCTATAAGCATGAAACATAATAACCATTTACAAATTGTGGAAATATACAACTGTATAAGTGTACCTTATGCTCATAATCATAGAAAAAATTGTTAAATAAATAATCTTATAAATTATGTTGTGTTATGGACCTATTTCCAGACACTACTACAAAGGTACTTTTAGAGACGGTAGTTTTCTATTAAAAGAGGTGACGTCCTGACCACCTTTGCGAGTCATTTTTAGACAGGCAGGCAAGCCATCTGTAGGGTCGAGATGGTAGACTAGAGGGGGGTGAATAGTCCTTTTTAAAACTTAATCGCGCCGGCTAACCGAGACAAGTGTGGAATTATAACTATCGGTCTAGCCAAGACTACACCCCTCTATCTATGTTCACAAGCACCTTATAAAAATTCTAAACAAGCAACTAAGGTGCCAGGCTAGTTAGAGCTCACCTAAACAATTCTAGAGCAAGGTCACATAAACCTATGCACTAGTACTTTGCCAACCGGGGGAGCTCCTACACAACTAGTGATGCAAAAGCACAAAGCTTCTAAGCTCACTAGCAATACTCAATAACAAGGCTACACAAGCCAAATTAGAGAGCACAAATTACTTAGCTACACAAACTAAGCAATGTAGCTAACAAGGTTACACAAACCAAATTAGTCACCCAAGGGGGCTACTTCTATGCTACACAAGCAAGAAGGTAACTAGCAAGCTACACAAGCTAACTAATTACAAGAGCAACTACACAAGCACAATGTATATGAAAGTAAATACAAGCTTGTGTTGCAGGAAGGCAAACCACCGAGAAGATGATGAAGACAATGTTGACACGGTGATTTTTCTCCTGAGGTTCGTGAGGTTGCTACCAAGCTACGTCCCCGTTGTGTCGACCAACACCTCGTGGTTCGGTGGCTAATCGGTATTCCCACAAACCGAGCCCTCACGTAGGGTGTCGCAAGAACCTACCGCAAGTGTGGTAGCTTAATGACACGCTCTTTACTAGAGTTGCTCTTTGTGGCTCTCGCGGGGTGAGCACAATGCCCCTCATAAAGCTCTTCTCTGGAGAACCACACAAGCTTCTTGCGTGTTTCGATGGAGACCACCACTAAGCCGTCTAGGAGGTGGCAACCTCTAAGAGTACCAACTTGCAAGACGACCACCTAGTGCCACTCGATGCAAACTCACGATGCAATCACACTAGAATCGCTCACTCACTTGATCGGATGAACACTATAAATCACAAGTGAGTTAGAGGGCTCCCAAGCACTACCACATAAGCCACCAAGGCTCTAGTGTGCTCAGTAACTATCCCAAGGCCGGCCAAGGCATCTATTTATAACCCCATGGTCAAATAGAGCCGTTACCCCTTCACTGGGCAAACCAGACGCGTAGGTCCACATGACCTGACGATGCGGCCAGCGTCCGGTCAACACGATCAAGCCACGAGTCGATCTCCAATGGCTAGCTCAACGCTCCAATGGTAACCACGATCGGACGCACCTGAGCCTCGATTTGACTCGCAAGCGCTGCATCAGGTCGCGCGCAGCCACGCGCCACTGAGCCATGGCCAGATGCGCCGATCCAAGCCAGCGCCCGTGCGTCAGGTTGGTTCCAGAGCGAGCGGATTCTGCACGACCTACCACATTCGTTCGAAGGTGATCGGACGCAGGCCAGCATCCGCTCGTGCCCTCACCGTGCTAGAGAAGCCACGTGTCACCGTTGTGCCTCGTGTCATGATGTCACTGTATGTCAGCATGACTGGACACAGACTCCTGCGAGTCTGGTCACTTCCAGCGCTAGTGCCGCAACCACTGACCGAACGCGCAGGTGCCACCAAGTCCAGCGTCCGGTCACTTCCAGTGACTGGTTTTGCCTCTGTTTCTTCACTGAGTTGATCTGTTTCAACTCCAACTTCTTCTCCTTTGCAAATGTGCCAACACCACCAAGTGTAAACAACTATGTGCATGTGTGTTAGCATTTTCACAATCATTTTTCAAAGGAATTAACCACTCAATTCACTGCACCACTCAATCCTAACATGAATGCAAAGTTAGATCGCTCAAGTGGCACTAGATGATAGATATGCAAACAAGTTTGCCCCTCCAGATAGTATAACTATCTATCCTAAACCCGGTCATAAACTTCTCTACACACCTATGACCAGTGAAATGAAATGCCCTATAGATTATACCTTTGCCTTGCGCATTCCATTCCATTTCCTCCAATGTTGATGCAACACATGGACCAACAAGATCAACAATGATATGATCTACTCTATATCATCACTTGACCATATTGGTTCATCGATCTTGACTTCACTTGCTCTTCACCATTGCATCGGTCCATCGGCGCCAAGTCTTGCTCAAGCTTCACCGTCACATGCGGTCCCTTGCTTCGAAGCCTTCAACTTGCCCTTCACACTTGCAATTGGTCCATCAAGCCAAATCATGTCTTGATCTTCTCCACCTTGATCACATGACTCAATGTCATGTCTCATGTGTAATGAGCTTCTTCATGAACACATGTGTAAGCTTTGCAACATCTTCGAGCCATCTTTACCGTCATGGCATATGTTGCTTACATACATATACATGTGTACTAATCTTCTGTGTATCTCACATAAACACAATTAGTCCACCTAAGGTTGTCACTCAATTACCAAAACCATGCAATGACCTTTCAATCATTCCTTTTTTGGTAATTGATGACAACTCTACAAAGATATGGAAATTAAGCTCTCTTGGATTCATGTTGCTTGCCCAAGCAATTTTACCATGTGTAAATAATTTTAGACAAGTACCACAAACCTGAATTGGTAGTATTAACTCCCCCTACATATGTGCTATAGTGTTTGGTTCTAAGCTTGCACATATGCATGAATAGGAATTGTGGGAGAGTGATAACTACCAAGGTGTATAGAATAAACCTTTGAAGTATGATACCAATCGGAGTTGCACCTTTAAGTTCATCCTTAGCACCATGGTTAGCTAGATGTCACTTGGAAACAAAAACACTAGATACCTCGTGAGATTAATATTAGAAGCAAGGTACTAGCATTACTTAAAAAACAAACCAAGTGTCTAGCTATTATCCTATGCATGCCAGTTATCATATCATCATTCAAGTTCTACAACTAGCATACACCACACAAGCATGCATATCAAATTTAATGACTTATGCAATGCAAGTAAGCACATGAATATGCACATATCAAATGCTACCAATCAAAGTTCATGTGCTTGCTCCCCCTACTTGTGTGTTTCTCTTGACCAAGAATTTTGATCCCCCTATATTCTTCAATGTTGCTCCCTCTTTGTCCATTTTCCATGTCCAAACCTCAATCTTTCCCAAAGCTTTCATATCTTTGTACAATCTCTCCCCCTTTGTCATCAATTTCCATAAAAGGTGTGCTTCTCATTGATGCAAAGACTAGCATTGGGGTAGATGGTTGACACTTGAATCTTTATTTTTGATGAACATCATCACATATGTTGGAATGACACCACTTGTATAGCTTTTTAAGATACCACTCATAGGATCTTTGACCTTGATACCAATTGGTGGGACACCTCCCCTTATGTCATAGCATGGGTCATCCATTTGATAGATTTGAGCTCTTGTTGGTGAGAGATGCATTCTTCATTTGATGATCACTTAAAGTTGAGGATCACTTGTGAAATCATCATCTTGTATGGTTGATACCACGTGTAGATGTGATACCACTTAAAAGAACCTTCTACCATGGAAGCACTTGTTGAATTTGTCAATAAAACCATTCTTGAATATTTGCTATTTTCATAAGTACCACTTGTAGGTTATCACTTGTAAGTTGATCTAGACACCACTTGTGAATACCACTTGTTAAATCAATAGAGTCTAGATATCACTTGAAACAACCAAACTAGATATCCATTTGCATTGTTGTCTTGTTCTTGTACTATTATCACTGTCATGAGCTTCTAGGTTGACTTGAACTAAATTGATTTGTCTAAGCTAAGTCCGGTTTGAACCAATGACAAGCTTCTTTACACCTCATGTAAGGGTTATCTTGCCAATGTTGTGCTTGTTACTTGTTAGCAATCAAAATAAATCAAGTACTTGGGTTCACTAGCTCATGAACAAACGCATATACATACCACTAGATCATTTAATCATTCAAGCAATAGTGGTAAGCTATGAATTCAAATTTTCTTTTGTCATGCATGATCCTATTTGACATGTATTATATGCACTAACAACATATTAGTAAGGGATGAAATGATCATGCACATTACAGTGATACTTTTGCTATCTTAGAGTAGAGGATAGTCACATAGATTCCAATTCATTACTCCAATAGTAATGTGAAGTCCAATTTATGGCTTGGTGAAGACCAATCATCATAGATGGAGTCCATTCTTCACCCATATGATTTAAGAACCACTAAAGATCAAGTGCACTATCATGATGTAGTTGACTTGCTTCTTCTTTTGATCAATGTTTGCATGAGAGAACTAATGTGAGGATATCACTTGAAACATCATGACTAGCTCTCTTTTGGGTGTTGGTTGCTTTTTCTTGATCAACCCTTTTGATTGCTTCAACTAAGCATCTCAAATGTTTCTCGGATCACCACTTCTATGTTAGCCTTTCAAGTACCACACTTGGTGATGAGATGCAGGCCCGATCTTCCGAGAGGTAACCGGTAAGTTCGACTTGTGGAGATCTCGACGTTGGCGATCCGGCTTCAAATCAGACACGATTCGAACCCTGCAACTGTTACACCACTGCTCCGTTGGTTATCAACCAAGCACAACTTAATTGACCTCGCCAAGAAGGCTTTTCCTGCAAGCGAATCGAAGAACACAAGCAAGAAGGTAAAGACACGCAATCTGAAATTGCAAATATGAATGATGCAAATATCAATAGAGGGTTCAAGAACTCGGTTCCAAAGGACTAATCGACACAGTGGAGGAGATCAAGAACAGGAGCCCTGGATCACTGTAAAAGGATTTGTCACCACAGTTACAATGAATGATTCAGTTTCTCGATGGAAAACTAAACTCTAAATAAAACCCAATTGTCTAGCAGCGGCGGTGGCTGTTTTTATAGTCTAAGACTCGACCTAGGGTTGAGGACGGCCAGGGGTTGGACGCCCACAACTTGGGCTTAAGGCCCGACACGATACATGGCCAAGTTGGCCCAAATAGGTGATGCAGCACATTGCCGTGGTCACACAGAATGATCCACAGATCTTCTGGAGCTGGGACCAGATCCAAAACGACGGCGTCGTCGTCCCCTTTCCAACGCATCCAAGAACGCCCCGTTTCGATGTCGTATGAGAGAGTTATGACCGAAACAGTGACGACGTGTTTGCTGAATCCGAGGGTGACGTGGTAGCTGAGTTGGGGACGAATTGCAACTTGGAGAAGACCATAGCGTCGGTGTGTCCAGCGTGGCGATGTCCTCATTATCCTCTCCTTTTTGAATTGGAGTCGTCCTCGACTCCATCTTAGCGATGTCCTCATCATCCCCTCCTTCTAGAATTGGAGTCGCCCTCGACTTCATCCCATCATCAGCGAACTCCTGCAAAAGGTTAGTGACAGCAGGCAATGCACCAGACATAATAGGTTGACAAAACATAGTATAACATGGTGCATCAGGATTATCACATAACTCAGCAGTAGCAGAAGTTGTAGCAAGAAAAGTACCTCCTTTTAACTTAATCCCATTATTTTTAGCAATGTCAGTTGGAGGTTTATTTTTAATCTCTTTAGCATGTTTAATAATTTCCGTAGGAGACAAAGGCAGCAATGTAATTTTCTTATCCTTATGTACGATAGTGTATGTATTAGTTCTACCATGGTGTATATCATCATTATCAAATTCCCATGGACGACCTAACAAAATAGAACAAGCTTGCATAGGGACAACATCAAAATTAGCAGTATCATGATAAGAACCTGTGAAAAAGCTAATGAATGCTGATTTAGTTACCTTAGTCTTACCACTATTATTGAACCATTGAAGTTTATATGGATACGAATGTTGTCGTGTGGTCAAGCCAAGCTTCTCAACCAAATCTGAACTCACCAAGTTATTGCAACTTCCGCTATCAATGATAGTGAGAACACGACAACCCTACACAATGAAATACATGCGGAACAAATTGTTTCGTTGGATCTTCATCTCGTCTTCATGTCCCACATATGTACTTAACACACGCTGCACAAGAAGGCTAGGGTAATCCGCGGCAGCAGCCACAGAGTCAATGATGATAGCCTCCTTGTCTTGATCACCCTCGGTGGAATCTGCATCAATGTTAGCAGCAAGGGCTAAATCATCTTCAACATCACTAGTACTTACATATCCATCCTCGGTAGCAATGAAAGCACGACGACTGGGGCAATCCTTCATGACATGGCCCATGCCTTTGCATCGGTGGCAAATGATTTTAGCGCTGGACGAGGAGGAGCTAGTAGAAACACCTGGAGTGGCACCTTTCTTCTGCACATCAGACAATTTACTTACCCCATGTGGTGCAACAGAAAGCTTGGGCGTCTCCGGCTCATAGCGCTGCTGAAAATTCCTTCCATTGTTAGACCTGAAAGGCTGGTGTTGTTTGCGGCCCTGTACTTCACGTTCTGCCTTAATAGCAAGATGATACAATTGGGAAAAATTGCGCCATTCTTTGTAATCAAGTATGTTCTGGATATCATGGTTTAGACCACCAAAAAATCTAGCACTAGCATCATTATCATCTTCATTTATACCACAACGGGCTAAACCAATAAGCAATTCTTGATAGTAAGCTTCAACTCCTTTATCACCTTGTTTTAAAGTTTACAGTTTCAAACGTAAATCATGTTGGTATTAAGGAGGAACAAAACGAGATTTCATACGTTGCTTTAAAGCATTCCAAGTTTGAGGTACAGCAGCAGCATTATTAGCATTGCAAAGATCACTCCACCAGAATAAAGCAAAATTAGTAAACTCACTAGTAGCAAGTCTAACTCTATGCTCAGCAGGAACATTATGAGAATCAAATTTTTGTTGAACAGCAAGCTCCCAATCTAAATAAGCCTCTGGATCAATATTACCAGCAAAAGGAGGAAGACCAAATTTAATTTTAGCAAAAGGATCGTTATTACCATGATTATTACCTCCCATACCGCGACGGTTGAAGTTGAGGCGGCGACGGGCATAACCATCAGCATTCACATCCGCATCGTCATCACCAAAATCATCCACATCGTCATCAACAACACGATGAGGTGGAGGACGTTGCTCGAGTTGTTCAATGCGGGTGACCAGATTGTTCACATTGCGCGTCAGCTCAGTCATAAGATTGCGTTGTTCAGTCATGAGCGTTGTAAGCTCGCCCTTGGACACGCAATCATTGAAGTCCGTCGGAGATCCTGCCATGGTTAGAAGATAGAAAAAGACAACACCAAAGTATTATCCCTATCAACTAAAAGGAACCAAGTGGTGGTGGTGGTGAAAGTGGAATGCAAAATCACAAGCGGCTTACCACCGTCTTGCCTGTATTCTTACCAACGCCAAACAAGAGCAAAACCAACGTGGCGAAGCAATCTGTTGTTAAGCGTGGGTAACAGTTGCAAGATGAACCTGTGCTGACAGAAGAATATGTGGAGCTATGGATAGGCACACAATATGACAACAAGGATTAGCAATTAACGAAAGCAGATTAGCGATTGTTCAATCCAGATCCAAAGTACAAATCATAACTGCTGGCTAAGACGTGTCGAGACGTAGCGCAACAAGGTGAAAACAAAGGATGATGGAAAGAACGCACAGAACAAGCAAATAACTGGTTTTTTCCTTTTTCCTGAATTTTTCCCTGATTTTCCTAAAAGGCACTAGTAGGAATCAAACTTTTTTATGTTTTCACTATTTTTTTATATTTTTCTCTGAACAAGGATCACAAAAGATGCAACCACAAAAATTGGCACCTACAACTGAGGTGGGATGTGGTCTACAGAAAAATAGCACGTTCTCTGAAAAGCGTGCAAAAACTTTGATAATTTTTTTCTTTATTTTCCTGATTTTTTTGGCAATTTTGACGAAACCAAACAGGGCGAAGCCGAGTTTGGGTCGGCTCCAAACGGTGTCAAGAAGCTGCTGTAAAAATTTCAGATTTTTCTGATAAACGAGCGAAAAGTTATGCCTGTTTTACCGAAGATATCTCAAGTTATGTTTTCCGGTAGGCACAACACGGCAGCGACAGTTAGGGCAAAGCGTCCCTAAACTCCAACACCGATCACAAGATTGTCCCTGTGACTCCAACAGTGACAGTAGGTATTCGCCTGATGATGTAAGGAGGGCTGCGATGCAGGCAAAATAAGAGTGGCTGGCAACTTATCTAGGGTTTGCGCGGCGGCGAGAAGTTACACAAGGCGGCTAGCGGGGGCAAATCGAGTAATGTGGTGGCTTCGACTTGTTGTTTGGGAACGGTGGATGGGATAGCGGCGGAAAACAAAAATCACAGCAACGGGCGATTGAACTACGACCACGAACACAATCCTAAACCAGCAACAAGACTCGACCACGGACACAAACTCAACAACGCGAATCTGAAACGAAATTGCAAAGGCACAAAGGGTGATAGGACAGTGGAAATTAAAATATTTTTTTGGGCTTTTTGTGGACTCTAGGTAATGAACAAATATGAATCTAAGGCAAACAAGAATATACCTCGCGGTAAACCTAAAATCTCTGATACCAATTGATGAGATGCAGGCCCGATCTTCCGAGAGGTAACCGGTAAGTTCGACTTGTGGAGATCTCGACGTTGGCGATCCGGCTTCAAATCAGACACGATTCGAACCCTGCAACTGTTACACCACTGCTCCGTTGGTTATCAAGCACAACTTGATTGACCTCGCCAAGAAGGCTTTTCCTGCAAGCGAATCGAAGAACACAAGCAAGAAGGTAAAGACACGTAATCTGAAATTGCAAATATGAATGATGCGAATATCAATAGAGGGTTCAAGAACTCGGTTCCAAAGGACTAATCGACACAGTCGAGGAGATCAAGAACAGGGACCCTGGATCACTGTAAAAGGATTTGTCACCACAGTTACAATGAACGATTCAGTTTCTCGATGGAAAACTAAACTCTAAACAAAACCCAATTGTCTAGCAGCGGCGGCGGCTGTTTTTATAGTCTAAGACTCGACCTAGGGTTGAGGACGGCCAGGGGTTGGGCGCCCACAACTTGGGCTTAAGGCCCGACACGATACATGGCCAAGTTGGCCCAAATAGGTGACACAGCACCTTGCCGTGGTCACACAAAATGATCCACGGATCTTCTGGAGCTGGGACCAGATCCAAAACGACGGCGTTGTCGTCCCCTTTCCAACGCATCCAAGAACGCCCCGTTTCGATGTCGTATGAGAGAGTTATGACCGAAACAGTGACGACGTGTCTGCTGAATCCGAGGGTGACGTGGTAGCTGAGTTGGGGACGAATTACAACTTGGAGAAGACCATAGCGTCGGTGTGTCCAGCGTGGCGATGTCCTCATCACTTGGTTTCCCACACATTGGGCGGCAAGCCCCTACACTAGGGAAAAGTGACCTCTCTCCAAAGAATCATTCTTGACACTCACTTGAAATGAATTTGTTGATTGATCCAAGTGCTGGACTTAATTTGATGAGTAACCTTGAATCATTCTTTAAGTCCTTTTCTTTCTACCAAATGATTTCCAATAGTCACTAGAACTTAAACTTCATCTTCATCTTGGGTTTGATCTTGATCTTCAATTTGAGTACCAAATATGTGCCAAATACACTCTGCAATCAAATGACCTTGTACTCATTGCTTGTCATGCTTCTAGATCAATCCAAAACCAAACTTAGGTACCTCAAACACTTGTAAACATGATTCCAACTTGAGGACCTTTCAATCAAAGTGACTCCAAATATATCCAATAAATATCACTTTTTTGCAGCTTCTGTACCCTTCAAAGAAAAAATTATATATCCCAATGTATAGATATAAATACCACAAAATTTAGTGAAGATGTGGTTTACTAAGTTATCTAGCAGATGTAAAAATTTGAGCCTCATTTGACTTCTAGATTACTATCAGATTTCAATTCTTTCATCACTGCTACTTGCTGAAAACTGCTGCACTATAGCTGAAAAGATATACTCCAAAACCAAAGCAACTCTTGTCCAATTCTCATAAAATTTATACAGAGTCTTATACCATAAGTCTAGAGTATGCATGCCAAATTTTAAGCCAATCCAAATAGATTTGGTCACTCAAACATGGCTAAGATCACAGCTCACTCAGATTTTGCAATATAGGACATATTTCAATCACTTGAGCTATTCTTCATCAAATTAAATCAAACTTGAAATCAACTTGTTTGAACACTTTCATAAGACATATATCCATTCAATTCACTTATTAAAAGTTATCTCATAAATTTATCCAACATAAATCAATCCAAACTTGATTACTAATCAATTAATCCATTCAAACATCTCATAGCAACCAACATATACATATTTATCCAATTCAATCAACTTATATATACCCAAATGAAATGATCAACAAGAGATATACCTTGGTTAACTCATGATCATCCAATAAGCAAGCTTTAACTCAATTAATTGGAAGCCATCAAATAATTCCAATGAATTTCCCACAACTAGATCATGACACTTGTATGTTGTAGCACTTGGACTTCACTTATCTTGACTTGGCATTGGGTTTGAATATGCACTAAGTTTCACTACTTGACTCAACATATGATGATCAATATGAAATCAATTGAATCAAGTCTCCAATGCCATGGTACCTATAATCAATCATCCACTTTTTGATGGTACCTAAACTAGTTTGGGTCCTCTCAAGTTAGGAGCAACATACTTAGGCAAAACCTTAGTATGAGCAGCGGGATGTTTAGCAATAGCAACCAATGAGGTACCATTGTCATCCTTCCTAAGTATAGTATTTGCATCAACTGAAATAGGCTTAGGAGTATTACCTAGGGGACATGAATGTACCATGTGATGAGATACAGGCCCGATCTTCCGAGAGGTAACCGGTAAGTTCGACTTGTGGCGATCTCGACGTTGGCGATCCGGCTTCAAATCAGACACGATTCGAACCCTGCAACCGTTACACCACCGCTTCGTTGGTTATCAACCAAACACAACTTGATTGACCTCGCCAAGAAGGCTTTTCCTGCAAGCGAATCGAAAAACACAAGCAAGAAGGTAAAAACACGCAATCTGAAATTGCAAATATGAATGATGCGATTATCAATAGGGTTCAAGAACTCGGTTTCAAAGGACTAATCGACACAGTGGAGGAGATCAAGAACAGGGGCCCTGGATCACTGTAAAAGGATTTGTCACCACAGTTACAATGAACGATTCAGTTTCTCGATGGAAAACTAAACTCTAAACAAAACCCAATTGTCTAACAGCGGCGGCGGCTGTGTTTATAGTCTAAGACTCGACCTAGGGTTGAGGACGGCCAGGGGTTGGGCGCCCACAACTTGGGCTTAAGGCCCGACACGATACATGGCCAAGTTGGCCCAAATAGGTGACGCAGCACCTTGTCGTGGTCACACAGAATGATCCATGGACCTTCTGGAGCTGGGACCAGATCCAAAACGACGGTGTCGTCGTCCCCTTTCCAACGCATCCAAGAACGCCCCGTTTCGATGTCGTATGCGAGAGTTATGACCAAAACAGTGACGACGTGTCTGCTGAATCCGAGGGTGACGTGGCAGCTGAGTTGGGGACGAATTGCAACTTGGAGAAGACCATAGCGTCGGTGTGTCCAGCGTGGCGATGTCCTCATCATCCTCCCCTTCTTGAATTGGAGTCGTCCTCGACTCCATCTTGGCGATGTCCTCATCATCCCCTCCTTCTAGAATTGGAGTCGCCCTCGACTTCATCCCATCATCAGCGAACTCCTGCAAAAGGTTAGTGACAGCAGGCAATGCACCAGACATAATAGGTTGACAAAACATAGTATAACATGGTGCATCAGGATTATCACATAACTCAGCAGTAGCAGAAGTTGTAGCAAGAAAAGTACCTCCTTTTAACTTAATCCCATTATTTTTAGCAATGTCAGTTGGAGGTTTATTTTTAATCTCTTTAGCATGTTTAATAATTTCCGTAGGAGACAAAGGCAGCAATGTAATTTTCTTATCCTTATGTACGATAGTGTATGTATTAGTTCTACCATGGTGTATAGCATCATTATCAAATTCCCATGGACGACCTAACAAAATAGAACAAGCTTGCATAGGGACAACATCAAAATCAGCAGTATCATGATAAGAACCTGTGAAAAAGCTAATGCGTGCTGATTTAGTTACCTTAGTCTTACCACTATTATTGAACCATTGAAGTTTATATGGATACGAATGTTGTCGTGTGGTCAAGCCAAGCTTCTCAATCAAATCTGAACTCACCAAGTTATTGCAACTTCCGCTATCAATGATAGTGAGAACACGACAACCCTGCACAATGAAATACATGTGGAACAAATTGTTTCGTTGGATCTTCATCTCGTCTTCATGTCCCATACGTGTACTTAACACACGCTGCACAAGAAGGCTAGGGTAATCCGCGGCAGCAGCCACAGAGTCAATGATGATAGCCTCCTTGTCTTGATCGCCCTCGGTGGAATCTGCATCAATGTTAGCAGCAAGAGCTAAATCATCTTCAACATCACTAGTACTTACATATCCATCCTCGGTAGCAATGAAAGCACGATGACTGGGGCAATCCTTCATGACATGTCCCATGCCTTTACATCGGTGGCAAATGATTTTAGCGTTGGACGAGGAGGAGCTAGTAGAAACACATGGAGTGGTACCTTTCTTCTGCACATTAGACAATTGACTTACCCCGGAAGACAATGGAGGTGTAGATGGCTGTGATGCAACATGAATCTTGGGTGTATCCGGCGTTGAACGCTGCTGAAAATTCCTTCCATTATTAGACCTGAAAGGCTGGTGTTGTTTGCGTCCCTGTACTTCACGTTCTGCCTTAATAGCAAGATGATACAATTGGGAAAAATTACGCCATTCTTTGTAATCAAGTATGTTCTGTATATCATAATTTAGACCACCAAAAAATCTAGCACTAGCATCATTATCATCTTCATTTATACCACAATGGGCTAAACCAATAAGCAATTCTTGATAGTAAGCTTCTACTCCTTTATCACCTTGTTTTAAAGTTTGTAGTTTCAAACGTAAATCACGTTGGTAATAAGGAGGAACAAAACGAGATTTCATACGTTGCTTTAAAGCATTCCAAGTTTGAGGCATAGCAGCAGCATTATTAGCATTGCAAAGATCACTCCAGAACAAAGCAAAATTAGTAAACTCACTAGTAGCAAGTCTAACTCTATGCTCAGCAGGAACATTATGAGAATCAAATTTTTGTTGAACAGCAAGCTCCCAATCTAAATAAGCATCTGGATCAATATTACCAGCAAAAGGAGGAAGGCTAAATTTAATTTTAGCAAAAGGATCATTATTACCATGATTATTACCTCCCATACCGCGACGGTTGAAGTTGAGGCGGCGACGGGCATAACCGTCAGCATTCACATCCACATCGTCATCACCAAAATCATCCGCATCGTCATCAACAGCACGATGAGGTGGAGGACGTTGCTCGAGTTGTTCAATGCGGGTGACCAGATTGTTCACATTGCGCGTCAGTTCGGTCATAAGATTGCGTTGTTCAGTCATGAATGTTGTAAGCTCGCCCTTGGACACGCAATCATTGAAGTCGTCGGAGATCCTGCCATGGTTAGAAGATAGAAAAAAATAACACCAAAGTATTATCCCTATCGACTAAAAGGAACCAAGTGGTGGTGGTGGTGGTGATGAAAGTGGAATGCAAAATCACAAGCGGCTTACCACCATCTTGCCTGTATTCTTACCAACGCCAAACAAGAGCAAAACCAACGTGGCGAAGCAATCTGTTGTTGAGCGTGGGTAACAGTTGCAAGATGAACATGTGCTGACAGAAGAATATGTGGAGCTATGGGTAGGCACACAATATGACAGCAAGGATTAGCAATTAACGAATACATATTAGTGATTGTTCAATCCGGATCCAAAGTACAAATCACAGCTGCTGGCTAAGACGTGTCGAGACGTAGCGCAACAAGATGAAAACAAAGGATGATGGAAAGAACGCACAGAACAAGTAAATAACCGGATTTTTCCTTTTTCCTGAATTTTTCCCTGATTTTCCCAAAAGGCACTAGTAGGAATCAAACTTTTTTATTTTTTCACTATTTTTTTATATTTTTCTCTGAACAAGGATCACAAAAGATGCAACCACAAAAATTGGCACCTACAACTGAGGTGGGATGTGGTCTACAGAAAAATAGCACGTTCTCTGAAAAGCGTGCAGGAACTTTGACAATTTTTTTTCTTTATTTTCCTGATTTTTTTTGGCAATTTTGACGAAGCCGAGTTTGGGTCGGCTCCAAACGGTGTCAAGAAGCTGCTGTAAAAATTTCAGATTTTTCTGATAAACGAGCGAAAAGTTATGCCTGTTTTACCGAAGGTATCTCAAGTTATGTTTTCCGGAAGGCACAACACGGCAGCGGCAGTTAGGGCAAAGCGTCCCTAAACTCCAACACCGATCACAAGATCATCCCTGTGACTCCAACAACGACAGTAGGTATTCGCCTGATGATATAAGGAGGGCTGCGATGCAGGCAAAATAAGAGTGGCTTGCAACCTATCTAGGGTTTGCGCGGCGGCGAGAAGTTACACAAGGCGGCTAGCGGGGCAAGTCGAGTAATGTGGTGGCTTCGACTTGTTGTTTGGGAACGGTGGATGGGATAGCGGCAGAAAACAAAAATCACAGCAACGGGCGATTGAACTACGACCACGAACACAATCCTAAACCAGCAACAAGACTCGACCACGGACACAAACTCAACAACGCGAATCTGAAACGAAATTGCAAAGGCACAAAAGGTGATAGGACAGCGGAAATTGAAATATTTTTTGGGCTTTTTGTGGACTCTAGGTAATGAACAAATATGAATCTAAGGCAAACGAGAATATACCTCGCGGTAAACCTAAAATCTCTGATACCAATTGATGAGATACAGGCCCGATCTTCCGAGAGGTAACCGGTAAGTTCGACTTGTGGAGATCTCGACGTTGGCGATCCGGCTTCAAATCAGACACGATTCGAACCCTGCAACCGTTACACCACCGCTCCGTTGGTTATCAACCAAGCACAACTTGATTGACCTCACCAAGAAGGCTTTTCCTGCAAGCGAATCAAAGAACACAAGCAAGAAGGTAAAAACACGCAATCTGAAATTGCAAATATGAATGATGCGATTATCAATAGGGTTCAAGAACTCGGTTCCAAAGGACTAATCGACACAGTGGAGGAGATCAAGAACAGGGGCCCTGGATCACTGTAAAAGGATTTGTCACCACAGTTACAATGAACGATTCAGTTTCTCGATAGAAAACTAAACTCTAAACAAAACCCAATTGTCTAACAGCGGCGGCGGCTGTGTTTATAGTCTAAGACTCGACCTAGGGTTGAGGACGGCCAGGGGTTGGGCGCCCACAACTTGGGCTTAAGGCCCGACACGATACATGGCCAAGTTGGCCCAAATAGGTGACGCAGCACCTTGTCGTGGTCACACAGAATGATCCACGGACCTTCTAGAGCTGGGACTAGATCCAAAACGACGGTGTCGTCGTCCCCTTTCCAACGCATCCAAGAACGCCCCGTTTCGATGTCGTATGAGAGAGTTATGACCAAAACAGTGACGACGTGTCTGCTGAATCCGAGGGTGACGTGGCAGCTGAGTTGGGGACGAATTGCAACTTGGAGAAGACCATAGCGTCGGTGTGTCCAGCATGGCGATGTCCTCATCACCATGTGTCTCCTTTCCCGGTATGAGTAGCACTTTCTCTTTGCTTGAGCCTTTTCTTCATTGCTCATGTGGTGCTTCTCATTGCCTTGCCTCTCATGGATTGCTTGAGCCTTCTTCTCAAGCTTGGTAGAACACTTAGAGGCAAAGTATCCAGTATCTCCACACATAAAGCACTTGATGTGAGCCAAATCTTGTTTTTCAATTTGATTCTTGCTCATCATCTTGGCATCTTGAATAAGAGTTGGATGCCTTACTCTTCCACTCCTTCTTGTCTTCTTCTTCTTCATCATCAAGTCACCATTATCTTCATAGTTGATCTTAATTTGCTCTTGGGGTATCTTATCTTGCTCAACTTATGACTTTGGTTGATGCTCTTCTTGTTGCTTCACCAATTGCTTGGTTGGGCACATTGAGGTGAGGTGAACCCAAGTGCGGCACTTGAAGCACTTGACATGCTTGAGCCTCTCTTCTTCCTTCTTTTCTTGAGCTTCTCAATGTTTGGGCAACCATTTGCAATGTGTCCTGCTTCATGGCACCGGTAGCACATGGAGTGAGACAATTTCAATTGTAGTTGCTTCTTTATCTTCTTTTCTCTTTTTCTTTCGCCCTTTGTCATCTTTTTCTTGAAGCCAAGGCCACTCTTGTCACTGAAGTTTCTTTGAGTCTTCATCAAGTGCTCAAAGGTGACTTTTGAGTTGTAGCACCTCTCTAGCTTGTCGCTTAAGTTCTTCACTTTATTTTTGAGATCATTGTTCTACTTCAAAAGGTTAGTCTCACAAGACATAGAAGTAAAACAAACATCTATATGTGAAGAGCATAGCATGTCTAATAAATCATCACAAGAGGTGGATACATGCTTCTTGCCTACATCACAAGAGTTAGTCACATGTTGTGTTTGATCATTTGACTCATGTGATGAGCTCTCATTATTTTTAATTTTCTTGGAAAACATTTTAATGAGAGAAGCATGTTGTTCCAATAATTCTTTATGAGATACTAAAAGTTTCTCATGAGTCAATATTAGCTCATCATGTGAGGATTTAAGAACATCAAGTAAGTGCTTACCATCCTCACAAGAGTTCTTTGAAAATGAGTTTTCATTTTCCCAAGTTCAATGTTTTAGCTTTCTCATTTTCTAAAGACATGGTCATGCTAGCAAGTCTACTAACAAGATCATCATATGAATCAATATGATCAATCACATTAGCATTAGATACCTTAGTGTCACCTTGTGACATGAAGCAATGTGGTGTAGTGGATGGACTTGTAGTAGCAATGTCATCCGAGCATGAACCATCATCATCACCATCAAGTGTGCATGGAGTAGCATCATTTTTGCATCACTTGAGGCATCATCATTAATCTTGTCAAGTGAACTTGTAGTGGATCGATCATCATCATCATCACTTGACCATGAGGTGGAGCAATCTTCCACAATCACCTAATTGTGGTCATGCTCAACACACTCATGCGCCTCCACCTTGGGCTCATCCTCCTTCTTGAACTTGCCATCATCCCATATGGAGGAGTCACCAAAGGTGTGCTTGATTGATTCCCACAACTCATGTGCGGTGCCTTTGTGGTTCACCCTATCAAACACCCCAAAGCTCAGAGCATCGATTAGATATAAAAAGGCATCAGCATCAAGTTCAAAGAGAACCTTTTGAGCTTTGGTTAGATTCTTATGGTCCAAGACATGAGTGAGACCACTAGTGACAACCCACCAAAACTTAGGTCTCTTTGCACGAATATGATCAAGCATGTGATTTTTCTACCGTGCAAAGTTAGTGCCATAAAAAATGTGCATGTGGCAATCATCTATCCCACTAGACATCATCCTCTCAGGTCGGTGAAGACCACAAATGAGAGACCGGGCTCTGATACCACTGTAGGGTCAAGATGGTGGACTAGAGGGAGGGTGAATAGTCCTTTCTAAAACTTAATCGCGCTGACTAACTGAGACAAGTGCGAAATTATAATTATCGGTCTAGCCAAGACTACACCCCTCTATCTATGTTCACAAGCACCTTATAAAAGATCCTAAACAAGCAACTAAGGTGTCGAGCTAGTTAGAGCTCACTTAAATAGTTCTAGAGCAAGGTCACACAAACCTATGCACTAGTACTTTGCCAACCGGGGGAACTCCTACACAACTAGTGATGCAAAAGCACAAAACTCCTAAGCTCACTAGCAATGCTCAATAACAAGGCTACACAAGCAATATGACTAACAAGGTTACACAAACCAAATTAGCCACGCAAGGGGGCTACTTCTATGCTACACAAGCAAGAAGGTAACTAGCAAGCTATACAAGCTAACTAATTACAAGAGCAACTACACAAGCACAATGTATATGAAAGTAAATACAAGCTTGTGTTGCACGAAGGCAAACCACTGAGAAGATGATGAAGACAAAGTTGACATGGTGATTTTTCTCCTGAGGTTCGCGAGGTTCCCACCAAGCTATATCCCCATTGTGTCGACTAACACCTCATGGTTTGGTGGCTAATCGGTATTCTCACAAACCAAGCCCTCACGTAGGGCTCCGTAAGAACCTACCGCAAGTGTGGTAGCCCAATGACATGCTCTTTACTAGAGTTGCTCTTCGTGGCTCTCGCGGGGATAGCACAATGCCCCTCATAAAGCTCTTCTCCGGAGCACCACACAAGCTTCTTACGGGCTTCGACGGAGACCACCACCAAGCCGTCTAGGAGGTGGCAACCTCCAAGAGTAACAAGCCGGTGGGCTTGCAAGACAATCACCTAGTGCCATTCGATGCAATCTCACGATGCAATCACACTAGAATCGCTCACTCACTTGATCGGATTAACACTATCAATCACAAGTGAGTTGAAGGGCTCCCAAGCACTACCACATAAGCCACCAAGGCTCTAGTGTGCTCAACAACCGGCCCAAGGCTAGCCAAGGCATCTATTTATAACCCCATGGTCAAATAGAGCTGTTACCCCTTCATTGGGCAAAACCCGAGGTGATTAGACGCACAGGTCCACGTGACCTGACGCTGCAACCAGCGTCCGGTCAACACGATCAAGCCACGAGTCCTCTCCTTTAAACACCGAGCGTCGATGTCCAACGGCTAGCTCAGTGGTCCAACGGTAACCACGATTGGACGCACCCGAGCCTCGACCTGACTCACAAGCGCTGCGTCAGGTCATGCGCAGCCGCGCACAACCAAGCCACGACCAGACGTGCCGATCCAAGCCAGCGCCCGTGCGTCAAGTCACTTCCAGAGAAGTCCTTGAGCGGCTTCTACGCGACCTGCCATGTCCGTTCGAAGGTGATCGGACGTAGGCCAACGTTCGCTCGTGCCCTCACCACGCCAGAGCAGCCACGTGTCACCGCCGTGCCTCATGTCATGATGTCACCCTACGTCAGCATGATCGGACGTAGATTCCTGCGAGTCCAATCACTTCTAGCGCCAGTGCCATAGCCACTGACCGGACGTGCAGGTGCCACTGAGGCTAGCGTTCGGTCACTTCCAGTGACTGGTTTCGCCTCTGTTTCTTCGCCGAGTTGATTTGTTTCAACTCCAACTTCTCCTTTGCAAATGTGCTAACACCACCAAGTGTACACCACCATGTGCATGTGTGTTAGCATTTTCACAATTATTTTTCAAAGGAGTTAACCACTCAATTCATCGCGCCACTTGATCCTAACATGAATGCAAAGTTAGATTGCTCAAGTGGCACTAGATGACCGATATGCAAACAAGTTTACCCCTCTTGATAGTACGGCCATCTATCCTAAACTCGGTCATAAACTTCTCTACACACCTATGACCGGTGAAATGAAATGCCCTATAGGTTATACCTTTGCCTTACGCATTCTATTCCATCTTCTCCAATGTCAATGCAACACATGCACCAACAAGATCAACAATGATATAATCCACTCCATATCATCATATGACCATATTGGTTTATCGGTTTTGACTTCATTTGCTCTTCACGTTGCATCGGTCCATCGGCGCCAAGTCTTGCTCAAGCTTCACCATCACACGTGGTCCCTCGCTTCGAAGCCTCCAACTTAACCTTCACACTTGCAATTGGTCCGTCGAGCCAAGTCATGTCTTGATCTTCTCCACCTTGATCACATGACTCAATGTCATGTCTCATGTGCAATGAGCTCCTTCATGAACACATGTGTAAGCTTTGCAACATCTCCGAGCTATCTTTACCGTCATGACATATGTTGTTTACACACATGTACCTGTGGACTAATCTCCTGTGTATCTGATATAAACACAATTAGTCTACCAAAGGTTGTCACTTAATTACCAAAACCAAACAAGGACCTTTCACCATCTCTATAACTATTAACAGAGGCAACACACTTAGGTTCGCTGCCTCTATAAATCATTAAAAGAGGTGCCCAACCTAAGATTGTTGTCTTTGTTAATAATTTTCAATATTTTAAAATTTCCTGCTCTTTTTTGAGTTTATTTTCATGTTTGTGTTTGTTTTCATATAAAAAATACATGTTTTGACAATTGAATGCAATATTTGACCATCAATATATAGATCACATGTCTCATTTGGCATAGCATGAATATTACAAACTAAACTAGGTATATATAAGGTAAGTAAAGTCAATATTTCATGTGTGTGTACATTCATAACATTATTAAACGAATCTAAGTTTAGTTTCAAGCTCTTTGTAGTATCCTTAAGTGCTAGATTCTCCCACGCTCGAGGGTTGTGGTACTTGTGATTTGGCTAAGAGTCTATGAGATGAATGCTTGTAGAGCGAGCATCAACTCAGAACTATTGATCACCTTCTACGAGATAACATTGAAGAAATGACATTTGTCTGATGACCACCTTCATGTATCCTAGAAATGATAACTCTTTCATCTAGACTAGGCTCTTGATGTTGGATGAGAAACTGTTGACACTTTCACCCCCCTCGCTCGACCACTTGCACACCACCGTCTTCTTATCTGTAGTCACATATTCTCCATGTAGATCCTTCTTCTTCCTCCTCCTGACAAACCACAACACTCTTCCCAATCTCCTTGATTTGCTTCTTCTTCACCGCCATCGAGGCTCTTGCATCGTTCGCATCAGCATGATAGCTAGTGTTCCTATTGTACCAACTCACGCCATTCCAACTTTCATAACTGGTGTTGTGGTTAGGGCACATATGATAAGGACATGCTATGATGTCTAAATAAATTTTACAATCTTTCACGGCGCAAGATAACAAGATAATTTTTTAATTTTTTTTAATTTTTTATTCCAGTTGCAATCGCAAAAGTAAACTAATACTCCTTTATTGTGCAATAATAAAATATCACACGGCCTTATTATAATGGACTTGACATCATACATATATGGCCAGCCCGCGATATATGTGATTCATGTTTCTAAATTTAGAAGTCATATATATATAAGATCCTTAGCAATAGTGGCGGAGCCACTGCCCAACTAGCATCAGCGAGATTCAAAAGAAAATTTTCTTTGTATCAAAGACAAACACTGTAACACTATAATTTATTTGGTAAATATTTTTGTATGATGGGGATCCTCCAGGCTCCTAAAAGTTGGACTCCGCTACTGTTTTAGCAACACATAGGCATGCAGTGCCGGGGCTAGAATGACGTGTTTAGGTCTTGCTAATTCCTTTTGTCCTATTATTCTTCAGCTTGTTCGTTTCGCTGGTTTATTATGGCTGAAAGTACTGTTTGCTGGTTTATTGTGAAAGAAAAACACTGCTGGATGGCTACTGATTCCGCTGAATAGCTCAAACGAACAGGGTGCTCACTCTTTCTCTTATGTTTCTCATTTTTTTCTCCTACATCATCTTCATCCACCTCCACGCCGTATCATAAAATTCTTTATGAAGTATGTAATTCCTTGGTGGATACTCTCGCTATGTGTGTAATTATAATCTAGAGCAGTTCCATCAAAGAAAGAGACTACTATGAGCGCACGGCCCACATGGCAGACACGGTCTGATGCGCAATAGTATATCTCTCCACTGCTTCCAAACAACCACTTCCGAACCGTCTCTTACCAAATGGCATACGGGACCCACCAGTCATCCCCATACCCACGACCCAAGCAGCAGAGAGGCATTGGATCCACGTGCGCATTCACGCGCGCATCCAAACCTGATACTCCGACCCACCAAAAGCAGCGACCATTAATTTTCCCCCTCCTTTTTATTAATTCCTTGGATTAAACCAAGCAGCAAATTCTTGCCGTAGAAATTAGAATTCCCAGCAGAAATAGGTGCATCGTCGCGTTCTTGTAATCTACTAAAATTCTTCCATTTTTCAGTAATCCTTTCCCTTCTCCCGCATCGATCGGACCAAGAACAGAGGGGGTAGAAAGAAACAAGAACTGAATTAGCCAGTGGTAATTCCGGCCTCCATTTGGTGGATTTATCCAATACGATGCCAAGATTGGCCGCTGAATCGTGACTCGTGAGTTCTTGCCCTCCTTTTAGGGTTTCTGATTCCTCGCCGCGAGATAAGTTGCGGAAATCGTAACACCTTTTCTTTTTGGTCTTTGCCTCAGAATTCCCTGACGAATTTCTCGTGGATTCCGTGGAGAAAGGCGTGACCTTTGCGATGCAGTACAACCACCGTAGCCGCTTGCCTCCGCCGCCGTTCGGCCGCGGCGGGTATCCCCGCGGCCACAAGCAGCCGTACTACGCTCCGCCGCCTCCTCCGCCGTTTCCTCCGGCGCCGCCGCTAGAGCGCAAGTACGAGGTGCTGATGGAGGCCGGTCGCCTCGCCGCCGAGTATCTGGTCGCCCAGGGCGTGCTCCCGCCGGATGCCCTGCAGCGCGGCGCCGGCGTCTCAGGCGCGTGGCCCGCTCATCCTCTTCCTCCGCCCCCGCAGCTGCCACCGCAGGAAGCCCCTGGGTTTTATGGCCGGAGGAGGTATGAAGATGAATACAACAATAACCCTAGCGGCCGGCCTAGGCGAGCCAATGGCACTACTAGTAGCATCAGTAGCAGAGATGATTGCAACCGTGGCAGCTACAATGGAAGAGGGAAGAGGAAGTATGGGGAATACAGGAGGGGGTATTTGGATTCAGGGAGGGACAGGGACAAGGAGAGGGGAAGGCCATTTCCAAATGGCCAGCGCTACGAGGATGGGGATGAAGATGGGGCACCTGGGTTTCGGAGGGAGCGACGCGGCAATCGGGGGAGTGATGAGGTGAGAACTAGTGTTACAGAGGCAGTGAGGGAGGGGACACCATTGACAGCGAAGGCTGTAGCAGGGTTATGCATGGAGGATACAACGTCGAAGATTATGAGCTCTGTCCAAGATACTAGTAAGGATGCTACTGATGCGCCAAAGGTGCTGGAGGAGACTGAGGAAGGTGAGGTGGAGGATGACAGTGAGACGCAGAATTCAGAAACTGAGGTGATCAAGCAAGGGATAGACACCGATTTAAATCATGCTTCTTGTCGTGTTGTTACAGAGTCAGATGCCAACCAGTTGCCAGATGGTAAGATTCAAGATGAGATTCTTGATGAGGAAGCTGAATATGACAAAAAAGTTATGGATGAGGCTACTTTGGATCACAACACTTCTGATGGTGAGGTGACAAATATGGAAGTTGAGATGCACGTTGGTAAGAAGAGTTTGATTGATTATTGTAACTTCACAAGAACCCCAAGAAGGCCCAGGTCAGTGCGTGCACACAGAAATGCAGCGTCTATCCCAGGAGAAACTGCAGTAGTTGAAACAGTTGATCTAGTTTCTTCTGGTCAAGCTTCACAGATGGTAATCGGTGAATCTGCTGAAAGATCTTTGACTAACAGTGCGTCAGAAAACAGAGAAGATAAAATTTGCCAAGCAAACACTAGCTCTGGTGATGTCTGTGCTCCACCAAAAGAGTCGATGCTTCTTCAAGAAAATGGAATACCAGCTGTGACTGAAAACATGGCAGAAGAGAAGGTTGATGCACAACCACATGTGGTCGGCCAGCAATATAAGGAAGAAACTAACTTATCTCCGTTAACGGATGCCCTCGAGAAGAGCTCGATGCAGGAAACCACCTTATCTCCATTTGCAGCTTCTCACAAGGATATGTTGGCGCAAGAGGATGGCTTGATGCAAGAAGCTGATTTGTCTCCGTTGATAGCTAATAACAGGGATAGCTTGATTGAAGAAACCGAATTGCCTCCATCAACAGCTTCTCACAAGGACAGCTTGATTGAGGAAACTAACTTAACTCAGACAATATCTTCTTATGAGAATAACTTGAAGTTACAATTTAAGGAAGGAACACAGATCTGTGATATTGATATGCTGCCACAAGATGTGCACCTGATTGAGTCGCCCGATCAAAGGAAAATCATTAATCGTGATGTTGGTGCTGAAGCTGTCATCGAAATGGAAGAAGGAAAGCTGGATCAATCTAGCTCACTAAATCTATCGGATCTTGACCTAGTTGGCAGTACAGAGGTTGCCGCTATACACAATAATCCAGTGTTGGTCCAGCCATCTGCAGCTGGAACTTCCGCAGAGTCAAATAATAAACAGCAAGAAGATCCTGAAACTTTTACAGGTGCCAATGCCAGTCCTACAGATGATTTATGCCAGCTTCCATTAGACAATAAGGATGTTCAGGTAATTGATATAGAATGTGGCACACCAGTTGAAGTTGGTGGATTTGATTTGTCGAAGTCAATACACAATAATCCAGTGTTGGTCCAGCCATCTGCAGCTGGATCTTCCGCAGAGTCCAATAATAAACCGCAAGAAGATCCTGGAACTTTTACAGGTGCCATTGCCAGTCCTACAGATGATTTATGCCAGCTTCCATTAGACAATAAGGATGTTCAAGTAATTGATATAGAATGTGGCACACCAGTTGATGTTAGTGGATTTGATTTGTCAAAGTCAAAGTGAGTTTCTTCAACTTCAATTATTTCCTAGTCTATGCTGATTCAATAAATTTCAATTTTTTTGTAGCGAAATGTTTGCACCATATAGGAATTCTTGGTAGTCTTGAACATGGTCTCCATAGTCCTTTATGTCTCTCTGGCCCTTTCCCTGTGTGTCAAGAGAATAGTCAGATTGATGGTTCATGACGGTGTTTGTTTCATTAGCACACCAATATATTGTTTGTTTTCAGTGTCATGGTATTTCTGCTAACAGTTATACAATTTGATTCAATCAGGAATGAGATGGTATGCTCTAGCATGGATAGCATCATGGACCCTGGCAATGGAATACATACGGATGTTCTTCCTGGTCTTCAAGATGGCTACAGCCTTGCATTTTCCGATTTTCTCGATTCTGATATACCATGCTACCCATCAATGCAATCAGATCTTCATGCTGGAATAGGTGCCAATGACCCAGAGGTGAGGACGGGAGGCTGCCTGATACTTTTATGTAGTTTTTTTTCCCTACTTGCAGGCAATTAGTGAAGTTCCAGGAAATAATTACTGTATTTCTTGTATGAATAACATATTGAAGTATATTATTTTCCCTTCTTTCAGGGTATTACTGTCATGGATGATCCAATATATGGGTCTCTCACTGATATTGGTAAGTTGATGATTTTCTTCTATTCCCTTAATATACTATGTCTAATACGTTCCTGCTTTAGCTCTCCATGCCCACTTGTCTGTTTTTTGTGTACTCCCAGTTTCAGATGCATAAATACTTACAAAATTTGCAGTCTCTCCATATCCTATGAACAAAGCCATAGATAGCTCAACAGTTCTGAATTTTTATTCCAAAATCACTTGTCAGTATAGGTAGCACATATCATTGGATCATGTTTGGCCTTTCCTTTTAGTGGGGCAATGTGGTTCCCTGACCTGTGTTGACCAAAATGTGTTTTAGATGGTCCTTCCTCTTTTGGTTTGCCTTATGCGAGAATAGCTGGACTGACCTGTATTGAGTATTGACCATACTCAGGCACTGCTGGATGCAACCTCTTTTGTTTTATTAGGAATGGAACAAGACATGATTTATAACTTCACTTACATGATGTTTGCCATATTTCTATTGACTTAATTGGAAATGATATTGCCAAATAATGATAGTAGCTGTACCTCCAGTGAACTTATAAATTGATAAAAAATTGCCCTGAAAGAATCTTAGATTTCACGAAAATTTCAAATACATGATGCAGTCATTACTCATTAGCCAGCAAGTTGTCCGTACAGTGCAAAGGGTAAATCTCAGGCTAGAGTGATAATAATGAACTTAAAATCACTTTTTGGCCCTAGTCACCCTGGTATTTATAGATTGTGGAACTTTGAAGAACACGTTTAGGTTAGGATTGCTACTTGTGTCCATGAACCTAGAAATTTTGGCCAAAGGGATGATTCTTGGATCACTAATTTCATCTAAGCAACTTTCCAGTACTTGAGCAAACACCATCAACTCTGATGAGATGAGATCCTCATCGTCTTGCCCTGTGAAACCTAGCTGGTACAGCCTTCACATACCTTCTACAGTGCGAAAGCCACAGTACTCTCTTGCGTAACCCCCTATTTGTTATTTTGGGCTCCCATTTGTTTGAGGCATACAGACCTTACCCCGGTATTCAAACTTAGTGACTACTTGGAACTTTAACCTGTGACCTAAAAGCTTTTTGTGTCGCTACTGGCCAGGCCAACTTGCACAAACAATCTACATCAATGCGGCAGTTAGTTAGCAAGTAGCCGCACTAACACGTTTATACATAGAGATCGGTTGCACTGCACCTTTCCTGTGCAACTTCCAAACTAGAATACTGCAAGTGCTAGCCCCGTGTGTTCCGTGCTGGCTTTGGTCATACTGCTAGTCAAATATTTTTGCATGTACAATGGAATAGTAAAAGGATCTTGCAGTCTTATTAGATTATAATAAAAACATGAAGCTGTTGAGTCAACATTGAGATGCTAGTGAAACTGGCCTCATATTCAACACCCTTGCAAGTAGAGATTCAGTAGCAGATTGATTGGATCTGCTTGTTGAATGGACTGGCAACATTTCTTGTTCCTCTTTCAGATTAGTAGTAACATATGTGCTCAGTTTTTTTTTGGTTTCTCACTATTGCTTTGCATTGTACTTCTTGTTTAGATAATGGTTTTGCATTATATTGTACTTGAAAAGAGTTTGCTGGATGATATATTGTCGGATGATACCTAAGTAAGTTAATTCCAAAAGCTCAAGCGATTTCTTTGTTCATATGGTTTCAGGTTTCATGGACGTGTGGGGGCAGCCCACTCAAGACTATGACAAATTCTTCTAGGCTGCTGCGTTCAGGAATCTGACAGGAAAAATTAGTTGAGTTAGCTCAGTACAGGCGAGAATAAATAGATCGAGTTATTTCAGAGAAATGTTGTATTCATCCCTAATTGTAGAGATAGAAAAACTGTTTTTTTTTCTTTCGATACCCATTTCGACGGAGTTGCTGATCCAAAGACTGGTCTTATGCGTTCGAGTTGAATGATTTGGCTGCGGTTTTTTCTTCTTTCTTTATTAGTGATATAATAAAAAGACTCGGCAACTTCTTCCTTGACTAGTGGCTAGTGCTACTGTGCTAGTAGTCTGCAACTGCTCCCTCGCCTAATTGGACCGTCCCATAAGCAGCAAGATCGACCGGCTTCGCGTGTGTGAGAATAAGACCACGTCGCTAGAGAAAAACTAGATAAATTTCGAAATAGTTTAGGCCTCGTTCGTTCGGGGTGGATTGAGGGCTAGAAATAATCTAGCTGATCATTGCTATGATAAATAAACATGCCATTCCATTCGGAACTGTTTCAAGCATCCCTTCCCCAGTAAACGAATGGACCCTTAGGGTTCCAATAAAAAAATGTTTATTAGATTTTTCTAAAGTTTTATATTTTCTAAAAATATATAGTAATAAATCACATAACTACTAATTAAAAGTGAAATCAATTTTGTTAGGTTTCTATAAACTAGATCTACACGATATATGTGATAAAGATCATGAAATATGCTTTATGTAATTAGATTAGTCGATTTCTTAATATGTCCATCTAAACCACAAGCAACGTGCAGCGCTGTAGACATGGATGAAATTTCGTTGCCCTATGCACAGACATATATCTAGTAACCTATAAATAAGAAATCATAAAACCATACATCTAGCTGGCAATTGCAGCCTTGACAGTTACTTATTACTAATTGGATGCTAATGCAACGTCATCGTCTATGATCATCGGACCCGCCAACCCATTGAGCAAAAACGAGTTCAGGAGCAATAGTGAGTCCTGCAGGACCATCAATATGTCATCACCAAAGGCAACGTCGTTAGTGATTTCTTGAAGAGTGATAATTGGTTATAAATGGAACATTTGCGAACATCTTCAAATAACTTTTTTTATAATAATAATACATGTTTAAATTTAAAATTATGGTGATATTATTTGTTACCGTTGTAACACATGGACATGATCTTAGTGTAATAATAATAAGCCAAAGCCAGATGAAGCTCCACCAAAAAGACCCTAACCCAATAGCACCTAGCTTAAATAATCTCAAAGCAAAATCCAAACCTTCTACTTTTCAGTCATGGAACAATGTTTTCCTCTCACAACAAATCAACAGCAGCAGCAGCCGAAAATCAACCAGCCGAATAGGGTAGTCCATAACTGAAAAACACTATCCCATGCCTGAAAAGTAGTGCTGATTTTGACCGATAAACTCAAGCAAATAGAGAGTGGCAAACCATTAGGCTCCTTGGAATCTACAGGAAACTTCAATCCTAATGGCCCCTTTGGATTGCGGGATTTTTTTCCCCTATTTCCGGTGTTTTTCCTGTGAAAATGAACTGAATCCTATAAAATTCCTGCGTAGTTCATGTGAAATTCCTACGTTACAAAGGGCCATAAACCATAAACTATTCTAGTGCAAACCATTTTCCTTTGGAATCTATACGAAATTTCAATCCTACATTTTGCATGTGAAATCAATACTGAATGTTGCACAATGCTAACCTCTCGATCTCCAAAGGGGCCTTAGCAGGCCTACTGATAGTGCGGGTACGTCGGCCGGTTAAGGTCCATAGCATAAGTCTGTCTTGAGAATCTTCATGCGTAAAACCCTAGCCTCGCTAGCCACCCCGCCAGCGCCATCTGCGCCCTCAAACCCTAGCCTCCCCAGACAAATCTCATTTTCAGTCGCCACCACCTTCTTTTTGCTATATCGCCGCCAATGTCTCATCCACCACGTCCTCCGTCCGCTACATCTTCTGGTTCACAGCGTCCTCCACCAGCTATGCCTCCGCACGCCGATGCCTTGCCCACAGCGTCCTCCGCCGCTGATGCCTCGCCCACAGCGTCCTCCGTGGCTACGCCTCTGACGTCGATGCCTCACGCATCGCGTCCTTCGTCGGCTACATCACTGCGATACCGATGTCTCCTGCATCATGTCCTTCATCGGCTACATCGCCTGCGCCGCTGAAAGGTCCTAATATGGCTAGAGGTGGGTGAATAACCTATTTAAAAATCTACAAACCAACTAGAGCAATTGATTAGTATGACAAACGGCGTAATGCAATTTTGCTCTAGCTTTACAAGAGTTGCAAGCCACCTATCCAATAATTCTAGTTGCTATGATCACTAGGCACACAAGGGGCTATGTTGCTACTCACTAAGAGCTCTCAAACTTGCTACACTAAAGAGCTCCACTAGATGAACTTAAGCTACAAAGCAAGCTCTCAATTCTAGCTACACTAAAAAGCTTGCTACAACTAGTTTGCGGGAAAGTAAAGGAGTGAGTAGGGTGATTATACCGTCGCGTCGAGAAGGGAACCAATCACAAGATGAATGCCAATTCAATCACCAGGAGAATACCAAAGGGCAAGAGACAAGCAATTTTTCTCCCGAGGTTCACATGCTTGCCGGCACGCTAGTCCCAGTTGTGTCGACCAACACTTAGTGGGTCAACAGCTAAGAGGTGTTGCACGAACCTCGTCCACATAATTGGACACCGCTAGAACCTACCCACAAGTGAAGTAACTTAATGATATGAGTAATCCATTAGAGTTACCTTTCAGCTCTCTGCTAGAGAAGGTACAAGAACCCTCACAATCACCGGAGCTGGCCACGAACAATCACCAACACATGCCAAAGCTCCTCCGCTGCTCCAAGCCATCTAGGTGGCGGCAACCACCAAGAGTAACAAGAAATCGGCAGCCACAACGATCCCCACGTGCCACTAGATACAATCACTCAAGCAAATGCACTTGGAATCACTCCCAATCTCACTATGATGATGAATCAATGATGGAGATGAGTGGGAGGTGTTTGCTTAGGCTCATAATGATGTATCACATGTGAAAATGTGCAAGAGAGTGAGCCTCAAGCCGCCCAAACATTATTTATAGACGGCCTCAAGAAATAGAGTTGTTAGCTCTGCCACGAGCTGACCGGATGTTGTGACCGGAAGCTGCCCTATGTCCGGACAGGTGAGTCCGGTCACCCGATGGCTGCCACGCATCCCCCGATTGAACCAGAGTCACCCGATCTCAACGGTCAAAACTCGATCGCTCGCGCATTAAAGTTCGACCGGACGCACCGAAGGAACCAACTTGACGCCGCGTCATTTCGAGTCCGATCAACTCCAGTAAGCTCCCAGAGTGTGTTTTTAACGACCGGACGTGCCCGGTCAAAGATGACCTAACGTGCCACGGCGTCCGGTCGCTCCCTCTCTGCCGCGCGTGCCTCAACCACTGACTTGACGCATGAAAAGTGTTTGAGCAGCGTCAGGTCGTGCCACCACTCCAGAGTCCGGTCACCACCTCGCGCAGCTCCACCTCTGGGACACATGATCAGACGCGCCCTCAGAGTCAGGTCACAGCGTCCGATCCATCCATGCCACTTGATGGGGACTTGATTTCTGATTTTCCATCAGGTTCAAGATAACTATCGATTTGGTCGGAAGCGACACACCGATCCGGCTTCAGATCACAAAGACCCGAACCCTACAACCTTAGCACCACGTCTCCTCTGGTTATCAACTGTGTCACAATCCAGTTGACCTCGCCACAAAGGCTAATCCCTGCTGTGAATCGAAGAACACAAGCAAGAACAAGATAAAACGTAACTCAATTGAAGTGACAATTGCAGATGAATGATTAAGCACTCGAAGTTGGGGTCTCGCAAACCGATAGACGGCGACTGTCAATGGACAGAATAATCTAAGCCAAACTCAAACCCTAACATAGGCAGTGGCTACTGATTATATAGCCTAAGAGCATCCAATAACCCCTACTCACGTCACTAAGGAGTCTCGACACATTACAAGGCCCAAACGGCCCAAAAGACGGCGACGCAGCGCCCTAATAGATTATGGATGTCAACTTGTTTCGATGATTCCCATTGACTCTGATGAAATTTGAGCCTCAAACCAAAGCTATTTGTTATCTTATAAAATTATCTTTCCATTCATATATGGATCATCGAAAATGGAGTCCAGATGCGTCCTAGGCATCTGTTTTATTGTAGACTGGTCTAGAAGGCCAAAACAGACTCGAACTCGAAATGGACTGGACCTCCGACTTGGCTTGGACGCCCTTGGTTGCCTCCTAAGGTGGTGGCCAAGGTGGAGGACGTCCTTGAGCATCTATAGGGTGTTCTCCATCTTCTTGGGAAGTGATCCAACTTGGGCCTGGGTCCCAAGTGTGAAGAACAAGCCCACGACGACGTCGTAGCTCTCGGCAGAAACAACGACAACTTGTCACAATGATTTGGAGACCTTGATGATGTGATATTGAGGTGGGACCAGATTTATTTTAAAGCTTATCAAATAATCTTTTCATCAAGTGCTCATTGACCTCAATCGCACTCCGGGTGGACGACTTATGACCTTCGCAATTAAGCGTTGTCGGGCTGCCGACGAAACGAAAGTTCAACTTTGATGGACTTACACTTTGAGACATATTTGTACCTACATTCAAATAACAACATGTAACCAAGTAAATTATACCAAAAATTACTATGCAAATGTAGGAACGAGCTTACCTTATCATCAATGTTTGTATCAAAGGTGTCATGTCCTCATCATCCTCTCCTTCTTGACAACAAATCGTCCTCGGTTTGAGCTTTCTTGGAGGGCAGGTTGTAGACAGTAGCCAACATTGCTCTCCTTCTTGAAATTTAGCTTATTTCTTTATAACAAAACTTGGGGATCTCGACATTACATGATTATATCTAATGCAGCCCTTTGATTGGTCATATTGATGCACAGAAAAAGGAGATTTCAGATTTGAACAAATATAAACTCGGTGTACCATATATTCTCCTTTACAATTATATTTACCAATAAATTGATATATACATGTAGACAACCATGGTAATTCAGCACATAAAAATTTCTCCTCTAAACTACTCAGAGTACACAGTGTTTCAAACTCAATATATCCCAAAGTATTTAAAGAAGACAACAATTTTAGTTTTCAGTGACAATTGAAAGCAATTGTTTATTTTTAGCACAAGTATTTTGTTCCAAAACAAAAGAAGCACTCTCATTCACTGGTTGCTACACATGAATAATCATACTACTATCACACAACTCTTCTTTATCACAAAGATCAGTAGAATATTCTCCATGTGACAAAGGTAAATCAATAGAAGGTTTTAGTATAGGATTAATAGCATCATTGGTGGGAAAATTCATTACAATAAGAGAGCTCTTATCTGATACATTTACTTGTTCTTTCTCAGTCACCTTGTCCTCGTTTTTGGATACATACTGCAAAATATTAGTTCCAACAAGAGGCAAAGTAACATCTTCATTTTGTAAAAATTCAGATCTAGATGAAGGTATTGTAACATTTGAAATAACTCATTCTTTTCTAAAAGGCTTATTCTTCCTCTTCTCGGCCCTTAGGAGATATTCCCTTAAAATTTGAGCAGTAGTCATATGTATAAGTGTAATTTTTATATCATTATATTTGAACAAATATTTATTAGTATTTATATTGTGCACAACATTATTTTTAGATATCTATGGTTTATCAAATAACAATTGATATGATTGCATAGGTACTATATCAAATTCAGCGCTATCCTTATAAGGACCAAGGGAAAACTCAATGCGTGCAATTTCAGTTACATTTATCTTATCCCAAGAAATTACCCATTGGACGTAGTATGGATGTGGATGTGGCTTTATGGTCAGACCAAGCTTCTTAACCATCTCTAAGCTTGCAAGGTTGTTACAAGTCTCGCCATCAATCATAACACGACAACGTCATTCCTTCACAACAAAGTATATTTGGAACAAGTTGTTGAACTAGTTTTGCTCCGTCTTCTCCATTTGAGAACTGAGCACTCGTTGTGCAAACTCTATAGACAGTTCATCTATGATGTCCTGCAATTCACTCTTAAAAAGAAACTCGTTGCTTGACATATATTGTTAGAATCAAAATAAATACCCTATTAACTATTTATATGTGTCGGTGGAAATACACTCTCACACGTCTTATCAAGTTCTTACAAGGTTTTTACCAACGCAAAGCAGTAGACGGTACAACCGGTGGCTGGTTCGTGATACCTGTGAGGGTGTGGCACCAAAATTGCAAGGATATTTTTCTATACTGATCTAGAGTATATATGTAGAGCTTGGAAGACACACAAGGAACAAATATATATATATATATATGGCACACAATTCAGTAACAGATAGCACTATTGAATAAATGTCCAGAGCATTTGTCCTAGTTGTTGGCCTATACGTGTTCCTAGCACCAATTGTGACACACATGGGAGTGAAACAAGTATGAAAGGTAGCAATGGAAATATAGACAAGGCAAAAGGCACCACAAACAATAGAGCTATAGAGTGTTCCTTATGTGCTCCTTTTCGATCTCTTCTCTTCTCTTTTGCTATTTTTTTCTTTTTTGTCCAAAATTTTTTCCTTGCTTTTGCTCTTTTGATATTTTTTTCTCAGCAAAGAGCACACAAGAATAAACTCTAAAAAAATTAAGCTCAATTGGACAAAAGATGTGGTCTATACAAATTCAGGATTGTGATCTAAAAAGCTGGCCAAAACTTGTGCTCCCTAAAACTTGATGTTCCTGATCGAATTTCGCAATTCTAAATTTTACGAACTTAGCTTAGCTGGGATGAAACAGATCTAAAATTTTCTGGCGTTCTCCGTAGATATAAAATTTGCCCCGTTTCAAGTTCGGATGCAAAAGTTATGACTGTTTTATGAAAACTGATCGAATCAGGGTTTTATGTGGACACAAGATGCAAACTGATGATGAGACGGGATGATGATGGATGGAGGGATCAACACAAACTAGAAAAGAACATAATCTAAACCAGTAACAAGAGCTTGACCTAGGACACAGACTCAATACGGCGGACTCTAAAACTGAAATATGCAAAGGCTATGACGCGGATGGTTGTAGAACAGAAAATAAATATGGCGGTGGACTATGGGACGATGACAAAAATCAACTAAATTAGGGTAAATATGAACTTGATGGTATACCTTAGCTCTGAATACCACTTGATGGGGACTTGATTCCCGATCTTCCGTCAGGTTCAAGATAACTATCGATTTGGTCGGAAGTGACACACCGATCCGATTTCAGATCACAAAGACCCGAACCCTGCAACCTTAGCACCACGTCTCCTCTGGTTATCAACCGTGTCACAATCCAGTTCACCTCACCACAAAGGCTAATCTCTACTGTGAATCGAAGAACACAAGCAAGAACAAGATAAAACGTAACTCAATTGAAGTGACAATTGTAGATGAATAATTAAGCACTCGAAGTTGGGGTCTCGCAAACCGATAGACGGCGACTGTCAATGGACAGAATAATCTAAGCAAAACTCAAACCCTAACATAGGCAGTGGCTTCTGATTATATAGCCTAAGGGCGTCCAAGAACCCCTACTCACGTCACTAAGGAGTCTCGACACATTACAATGCCCAAACGGCCCAAAAGACGGCGACGCAGCGCCCTAACAGATTATGGATGTCAACTTGTTTCGATGATTTCCATTGACTCTGATAAAATTTGGGCCTCAAACCAAAGCCATTGGTTAGCTTATGAAATTATCTTTTCATCCATATATGGATCATTGAAAATGGAGTCTGGATGCGTCCTGGGCGTCCGTTTTATTGCAGATTAGTCCAGAAGACCGAAGCAGACTCGAACTCGAAATGGACTGGGCCTCCAACTTGGCTTGGACGCCCTTGGTTGCCTCCTAAGGTGGTGGCCAAGGTGGAGGACGTCCTTGAGCATCTATTGGGTGTTCTCCATCTTTTTGGGGCGTGATCCAACTTGAGCCTGGGTCCCAAGTGTGAAGAACAAGCCCACGACGACATCGTAGCTCTCGGCAGAAACAACGACAACTTGTCACAATGATTTGGAGACCTTGCTGATGTGATATTGAGGTGGGACCAGATCTATTTTAAAGATTATCAAATAATCTTTCTATCAAGTGCTCATTGACCTCAATCACACTCCGGGTGAACGACTTATGACCTTCGTAATGAAGCGTTGTCGGGCTACCGACGAACCGAAAGTTCAACTTTGATGGACTTACACTTTGAGACATATTTGTACCTACATTCAAATAACAATATGTACATTTGGAACCAAGTGAATTATACCAAAAATTACCGTGCAAATATAGGAACGAGCTCACCTTATCATCAATGTTTGTATCCGAAGGTGTTATGTCCTCATCACCACTCTCGGCCAACTCTGCACGCCACCGCAATAAATGACCCGATGCGCCGGGGTGAGTTCGCTCACCCCGCGGCCAGCGTCTGGTCGTGGACTTTATCCTACTTTTCTTTTTCTAAGCTCACAACTGCTTCACCCTTGTTTCTAACTTGCTAACCACAAAGTGTAAAACTTGTGTGTACGTGTGTTTTTTTCAAGCATTTTTCAAGGGTTAATTGTTAGCACACTAGGTCCCTAATGCATATGCAAGAACAATGTCACCTAGTGACACTCGATAATCCGTTTAGCCAAAGATTTTCCCTTTTTATAGTACGACTATCGATCCTAAATTACTCACACCCTCTATGGTGTCTTGAGTGCAAACCAAAAATAGCTCCTATCATTATACCTTTGCCTTGAGCTCGTTTTTGTTTTTCTTTTTCTTCTTTTCCAAATGATGAGCACTTGATCATCTATGTCCATCATCATCTTCATGGACCAACGGATGGATCTGAGTGCTAGACAGGAATTTGCCCGAATAACTTAGAATGTTCCTTAAAGGTCCTACACATATCCATCCACTCAAACTATGCTCAAAATCGCAGAAAGACGAAATCCACCAAAAGAGCAAAGAGAGGGAGACTGAGAGAAGAAAAACCAAATCGATTCGTAACACAAGATCTTGGAGACTTGATTTAGAAGAATGATTTCTTTATTCCAAGATGAACAAGGTCTAGTCTTACAAAGGAAAGATTAACACAACATAGGAATAATTCTCTACACCTTGGATCTCAACATCAGTCTTAGAAAACTACACATGAAAACTAGAGCCTAAGGCTAGAAAATGAAAACCGGAGAGTTGAGCTGGTTAGGAGCAGTCATCCTCTTGTTTATAGAGCTATTACACAATCCCTAATATGTCCTTAGATATTTTGCCGAACCACTTAACCCTAGAGGCAAAATGGTCCAACTTGAGATCTAAGCATCTGATGACCACGGGCTCTTCATAACTTTGCTTCACCTTGACACAAGCTTCACGATGACGCCACGTGCCTTCTCTCGTTCCCGCCGAAACTCCCAACGTGTTTTGGGGCCCAAACCCGAAAATAGTCTGCCGGTGGTTTTAAGGCCCAAACCACCAAACCCCTCTGGAGAAGCTTATCCTCTACGCCTCCACGATCTCAACACATGTCACTGTAGTCAACGCGCAACCACCATGTCCTCTTGCAAACCTCCGCTTGACTTGGTCAACCACCATCTTGATTTGGTCAACACGATCTACTCCTCCGCATGTACACTTGTTTGTCGATGTCCCCAAGTGTCAGCAACCCACGGTCAGTCTTCTGACCATCTTGATCTCTCGATCCAAACCTCATGCCCGTCCTTCGTCGCTCCGTGTAACATCCCAGGTTTTTGTGTAATACAAAAATGTGAACTTTTTAAAATTTTTGCTTGATGTTGTGTTGCATGTAGTTCGTAGGTCAAAGAAACTCAACCCTCAAACCTCTTATCTTGCTTTCCAAAAGCAAATCCTAAAAAATTATTTGGAAATCAAATAAACCCTGTACTAGTGTTGGTCAACTCCAGTCAACACATGTATAATCCTCTCTCATTCAAAATACAATGGAGTCTAATGAAAACATTTAAACCTTTTACAACTTAAATTGTGCTAGCTCCCTCTCACCCTATTCTATTTTATGAAATGTCAATTCCAAAATTTTAATAACATTATCATAACTCGACATGGGTCAAGTCATGCCAACGCTTTTGTTTCAAAACTAAAAAATTGTATTTCTTAAAAATGAAGCTAGGTTGGATCCGAGCTCACACTCGAATGCAATGTAAACATATCTTAAATATTTTCTAAAATATAACTATGATGCATTCATATAGTATATTGTGCATAATGCAGTGTAGGTGTGATTCGGGTTTTGCTCGATTTAATTGATTTGGGGTGGGTGGGGGGGGGGACAAATGATTACGAACCTTTTCGAATTCATTTGGAAAAACTAATTTTCAAGCCATCTCTTAGCATGCGTTCTTTCAGTTCGTGATCTCCGACCTCGTCTCACTGAAGTATGCTTTTTTCACTTCCTGATCTCGGACCTCGTCACACTCGAGTATGCTTGCGCTCCTAGAGCCTGTTTAGTTCCTCCCCCAACCCAAAAAAGTTTGCGCAGTACCCATCACATCGAATCTTTGGACGCATGCATGGAACATTAAATGTAAGTAAAAAAATAACTAATTGCACAGTTTGTCTGTAAATGTCGAAACGAATCTTTTGAGCCTAGTTAGTCCATAATTGGATAAATTTTGTCAAATAAAACGAAAAGTGCTACAGCAGTCGAACCTAAACTTTTTCACCAACTAAACAACCCCCTAGTAAAAACTTAGCCAGGCCTGCAAAAGATATTCAAGATTGTGTACGATATGGGAGATATCCTCGTTTCTCTCTCATGCCAACCTCTCGACTATTGTCATGGCATGGGAACCTGCCTCTCGCTAATCTGGCATTCTGGCAGATCCATATAGTTTGCTAATATCCTTGATATTTAATACCAGTACAAGAAGAGATGGTAAATGGTATGAGTATGGCAATGCTAAAAATGCTACCTCAGGAAATGTCCAAGTGTTAAATGGATTTATAGCCACCAAGTTCATCATGAAATTGGGTCTAGCCTAATCGACTGGACTGCTAACATGAGTATCTTTTAAGGTGGGTATGAGTGTAAATCCTTGTGAGTTGTGACAGTTAAGTTTGAGTACCACTAGCAAAGAAAAATCGGGATTCTTCGCAGGTATGATCACAACAGCATGTTTGCTACAGTTCACTCTTTTGTTTTCAACCATGTATACCATCATGTCACGATTTCCATTCATACCTAAAGAAATTGGTCGAACCGAATGCTATCGAAACAGGGATAGTCATATTTTTTTTTGGATGAATACAGGAGGGGTTTCCCCTACTGGATTTTATTAATTTGAGAACAATTCTTTACAACAGAGTTCATGGTACAAAGAAGGTTAAAAAGAAAATGAGCAAAATTACACATAGCCTTCTAACCATTGATTAATATGGGATTCATAACTAGTTTTTGCTCTAAGAATAACTTGAGCAAATTCTTTCTCGAAGATGGTCTTGCATTGAATGCCGAAGATGAGGTTATTTCTGACCAAATACTCCAACATATTATGATGAGAATTTCCAAAGCAAATGGACAGTGAAGCTGAGTTCTGTACATAGGCCCTGTTCGGCAGGCTGTTTTTTTGGCTTATAAGCTAGCTGTGGCTGATTTGCTGTGAGAGAAAAACACTGTTCCACGGCTGATAAGCCGTGCTGAACAGGGAGATAGTGATGGATAATCATATTTCAGTGTATGTTGAAATAACACTATAACAGCCGTACATCATGGTGTACAAGTCCAATGTCCCAATGCTGAATTGGGATAGGCAGTACCTCCTACTCCTACATGCGCGTGCAGGAGGTGTCGAAGTCGTCGGGCGCAACCCTGGCGATCCACTCAGCAAGGCTCCTCTTGACCTCGCCGTGGTTGACGAAGGCGAGCTCGTACATGCTGCACAGGTTGACCACCACCGTCTCGTTGAGCGCCGCCGTGGGAACCCTCTCGAGCGCGCCCTCCAGCACCTTGATGGCGTCGCCGAGGTCCCGCGAGTACATGAGGCACAGCGCCTTGTTGTTGAGCGCCACGGCGTCCGCGGGGTCCGCCTCGATGCAGCGCTCGTACTCCCGCACGGCCGCCGCGTAGTCCTTGGCCACGACGCACTCCAGCGCGCGGTTGCGGGCTAGGAGGTTGGCATGCCGCGTGGGGTCCTCGGACGCGGCGGCCACGGACTCCACGTGGCGGAAGGCGGCTGAGGCCGTGCCGAGGTTGCCGATCTGGAGGTGCGCGTAGGCGAGGCGCGAGAGGAGCACCGGGTCGCCCGGCTCGCGGGCGGCGATGTCGGTGAGGAGCGCGAGCGCGACGTCGAACTCGCGGTGGGCGAGGTGGTCGGCGGCGAGGACGGACGCGACAAGCGCGTCGCGGCGGCGCCACTCGGGGTGCCCGGCGTCGGGGCGGCCGCGGACGGAGGAGAGGAGCGTGTAGAGGCGGTCGAGCGCGAGGGGGCGGTCGGGGAGGAAGAGTGGGAGGAGAGCGTGGAGGAGGCGGATGAGGAAGGGCGGCGGCGGGCAGGCCGGGTCCGGGTGGAGGGAGGCGAGCAGCGCGGCGGCGTCCGGGAAGCGTCGGAGCTTGGCCAGGGAGAGGGCGGAGAGAGCGGAGAGGAGGAGGCGGTGGTGCGGCTGCGGCGTGTGGGCCGGATGGGAGAGGTGGGAGAAGAGCGCCTGCCACTGCCCGCGGGTGGCCAGGTCGTAGGGGATCGAGAGATCGGGGAGGCCTGGAGCGCCGGCGTCGGTCGCCGGCGGCGGGGGCGGGGAGGTTGGGGAGGAGGCAGCAGCCATGGCTCAGCGGGGGATCGAGATTGCCGAGATCTGGAAGACGAAAAAGTCTGTCTGGTCGACCTGGTCGACCGTCGACAGGTGAAGTGGGCTGGAAATGAATTGTATACCGGGCTTCTGCGTTTTGTTTGCGTAGGCTATCCGCAGTCGTGAAGCTCTATTTTTTATACTCTATATATCTTGATCATTAAGATTCTCTCTTCTATATATGTTTTTTTCGCATCTATCATCTTTTATATCTCATACTCTATACTAACTACCAAAAGCGGTCTCACTTGTCATCTTCTATAAATTTTATCTAAATATATTCATATGAGATCATGTTTTGAAGGATTTATTGTTACAAATTTAATAGTATAATCGGAGCGCTTGGAGATTGGCAATCAACGTGCCTGAACCGTGACCTCTTTTTGTCTTGTGCCATTTATGTCCCTTTATGTGTCTCCCTGTTTCTCGTCTTTTTTGATTTCATCTCTAACCTACTCAAACTTGCTTGGGACAAAAGACTATGTTGTTGTTGTAATCGAAATTTAATTTGAATTTTTGGTTTGTACGTTATAACATTTTTTATTTAGTTAGAACAGTGAGGCCCGCCGCTGCATGTTCTCTGCTGCCCGCTATCTGCCTCCCTCTATCCCCCAAATTTAGCGGACGACAGCGCTTTACCGGAGCCGGTACCGGACCCGCTGCAGCAAAATCGGTCTCCTACAGGCTCATTTAGAGTACCCAGTGCGAGTAGTCTTAGAGTATGTTAAACTTTGGGCCGGCAGTAGAATTTTAATTGCTTTTGATAATTTGCTAGTGAAAGCCAATAATAATACTTGATTCTCAGTCTTCGTCTCGTAAAAGATGTCATTCAAGTTCTTTGGTATTATTAGGTTTGATAGCGCGCGGACGGCTGGCCACAGACACGTCCGCACGATGCTCCCGTTCAAGTGCACCACCACGCTCTGTCCCGTCCCCGCGTAAAGGAGAGTGCTCACCGTGTCCGCGTCACCTGCAACATCCTCATCCCGGCTACGCCTGTGCCCAGCCACGCCGTGCCACCATTCTCATGTCGCACCCTATCGCTGAGCTTGAACTGCCACGGCGAGATGGAGGAAAGAGAAGGGAAGAGAGGGGAGGGAGAGGAGAGGAGAGGAGAGGAGAGGAGAGGGTGAGGCGCGCTGTGCTAGGAGTCGAAGCCTTGCAGCAGGTCGCTGTCTGTCGGCACCATTGCAACATGTGTAACAACCGATCTACTTTTGAAACATCCAGATGAAACATTTGTAACGTACGTCTGAAGGCAGATAAAATACTTGAAACATGCGTCTGAAACATTTGCAAACACACTAAAAAAAAACTTGAAAACCATTGTAAAACATACGCAACATCCAGATAAAACACTCGCAATATATGTGTGAAACATATGCAATATTCAAATAAAACACACTTGCAACAAACGCCGAAAAGCAGATGAAACATTGGGAACAGACGTTCGCAACATACATGTACAAACATTGCAACATATGCAATATCCTGATCTACTTTTGCAACATCCATACGAAACACTTACAACATACCTCTGAAATATTTGAAACATACGTTTGCATCATGCGGTTTTAGCGCAACATCTCCTTCTGCTTGGGAGAATGGATGATCGTCGGCGTGTGGAATTCACCGGTGTAGAGCTCGCCGGTAGCGTGGAGATTGCCGCTCCAGTAGAGAAGGCTACGGCGAATCACTCTGGTGGAGAGAGAGGGCCTGGGAAGGTCTACTGGTCGCCACTCCTGGCACGAGCTACCACCAGAAAGGGACGGAAGCGACCATGTGAGAACGATGTAGAATGAAAGCCGCGCGACGGACGATGAGAGCGATGGAGAGGGAGGAAGCCAGGCGGCAGCGCTCGGGCGCGGCGAAGAGCAAGGATGATGGTCGGGCGAGCGCTGCGGAGGAGCACGATGGCGATTCGAGAAGAAAGTGAAGAGCAGAGTTTTTTTATTAAGCAACGTGAGATGGCGTTCGGCGAGTGGCAATGTTGGACCATTTGGGCAGCGTTGAGGCCCACCAACGCAAGTGTTCGGATGACCGGACGTCCTACCCACAGTATTTCCGATTTTATAAAGATATCTAATATATCTAATATAAAAAATATAAAGTTTTATTTTTTTAATCTCTCACTTTCTTCATGTTCGTCTCTCACTCTTATCATTCTCGCTTTGAGTTACATCAGCACTGCATCGCTCGTGTCATGGCCTGATTCCTTGTGCCGCGGCTTGTGTAGCTTGCCTCTCCCCTTTTTTAAACTCTGAGTTTGGAGCTATATTAACATTGCACTACTCATGTCATGGATTACCTTAATATGACGTGATCCTTTGATATATAATAGAGGTTGGTGATTTTATCTCAATAGAAAAACCTTTTCTAAATAAGATTTGCAAGTTTGGCACAAGATTGGACGAATTGCCATCGAACTAATGATGTATCGAACTCGGACGGTCAGAATAGGCTCAAGCCGGTTTACACGGCCCGCGGCTCCAACCTAGCCAAAATCAGCCTAGGCTAGACTGGAAAACCAGTCTTTCTCCGTTGTTGCACAATACTCCCTCTGCCCCTTTTTAGTTATCGTTCCTTTTTAGCTATCGTTCTTGCTTCTTGAGAAATTAAATATATTTAACTTTGACTAAGGCTCTGTTCATCTGGCTTATAATCCGTCTTATTCGGCTTGTTTTTTCAGCCGGAACAGTATTTTTCTCTTACAAAAAATCAGCCAACATTGTTTCTCAGTCGGCTTATAATTTCAGCCGAACGGGGCCTAAATATACAAAATAAAATATTAATATTATAGTACATAATTAGTATCATTAGATAGATAGTTCAATATATTTTTATAATAAATTTATTTGAATATATAAATGTTGCTTATATTTTCTAGGAACCTAGTCAATTTGAAAAAGTTTGACTCCCACGGTGATGCTTAAATAGTGACAGAGGGAGTAAGGCCTAAACTGGCCTAGCCCAATCATATTTTGTTGTCAGCGGACTCAAACGTCTCTATAGAGGCTCTTAAAGAAATCAAGAACTATATAAAATCATATAGGGCTATCTAGTCTAAAAATGTGTCCAGGTTTAGGGCTTATTTGAATGAAAGAATTTTACAGGATTTTTATGTAGGAATTTTACAAGAATCAATTTAATTTCATAGAAAAAAAATATAAACAGAGAAAAAAATGGTGTGTTCCAAACCGGGCCTCAGGACTTTGAGCATGTTTGGTTCCCAGCCATCACGCACCACTGTCAGCCCATGACACTTTTATTCTTGCTGTTGTTTGGTTGGTGATTCAGCTTAGGGCTTTTATAGTGTATAATTTCCGCTTGGCTGTGGCGCCTAATTTTTGCCGCCACAAGTATGGCGCCGCCACAGATGAAGTATGGCACAATGCGGGCAGGAAACAAGCATGTCCTTTGTCATACAAGTAGCAAATCTGCTACATAAGAAATACATAGAGGGAACAGGGATGGCTGGATCAGAATTGTTTTTCCTTGAACACAAGTACAACCACGAAGCTCTGGGAGACAAAAGGAGGAAGAGACACACAAGGCACACTTTCTATGACTTGTCATCACAGGACAGGCAGACTGGCAGTCAAGTAAACGCAATAGAAAACACAGGCATGCAGCAACGCAGAGAAAGGAGCTTTATTCATTCGTTAGAAATAGCACTTATGCTTCACAGGGAAGCTGGAATCAGCTTACTCATCTGTATAGTCCACTGGTACAACAAGGTTGAGTCTAACCAAAAGGATCCATAACTTATAATGACCCCAAGCAAGAATCAGAGTATCTTCTTACAGAGAGATTGGGAAAGAAAAAACAAAACGCCCATTTCTGCAGTTGCTTCTTTTTTTCAACTCAGGAAACGAGCTGAGATATTGTACAACCAAGGAAAATCCAGAAGACACAAACCATCCCGGTTTGGAAGTCAAAGGAATGGGGTCAGCAGACAAGGAGATGCTACCCCAAGAATTCGTGTTTTCAGCTGACTTTGCTTCCCTAAAAATTTTCGTCGCCATCTCAATTTGTCCATGATGCTGACCGCTTCAAGATAGGCTTCAACATCGCCTTATCCTCTTCCAGGGAGATCATGCCAAGATGTGAAGGATCTTCCAACATCATCTTGGCGACCAAATACCCCGCGATGGACCAAGTCTGGAATTTCCTTGCCTGCTTGCCAACATACCGACCAAGCTTCCCATCATAGTACTCAGGCCAGCCATCCTTCAGCAGCCTCCTCTCTGCTAGGTCAATTGCTCTTCTTGCAATTTGCGGCCGTCCAGTTTTGATGCAGGCTGCAGTCAGCAGCCACAGAAGTACTGCAGAAAGATGAACAGAAATATGAAAACGATGTGTGAAAATAGCTCGTATTGTTCGGGTTCCTTGGACTAAGAACAATGAATAGATACAACATATCATGTTATGAATTTCTACTAGAAAGATAAGAAATTAGTAACATCGTTGAACAGATAAGAACCAAAAGTATTTGGCCTTCTGTGGTACAGATTAGGATAATTCCATACGCATATGAAATTTGAGCAAAGGGAAGGCATCGGATGTTCAATAAAAAAGAGGACATGCTCTGCTCGGCACTAAAAAGGAATCATTTAAACTCAGAATGTAAAATGTCTGGAAATATTAATGTATGGATTATGGAACATCCAGTATATACTTAACTTATCATCCCCATTGTTTATTGTAGTTCAGTGTCTGCAGAAAGAGAACAGAACAATCTAAGTGAAGCTCACTAACCTGGCCACGATCCTCCATTGTGATAACTCCATCTAGTATTTTTTGGATCACAGCCTGTCACAATTCGCCATTCATGGTTCTCAATAGCAGGATAACATATCTTCAGAGGCATTTCACCAATAAGCTCTTCCCAACGCTCCTCAATAAGATCCATTATAGCGACAGATTGCTCAGGTGTTGCAAGAGAAGAAAGTATAGCAATCATGTTTCCAAGTGCAAACCATCGGAAGTCCATCCTGGCAGGACTAACATTACCAATGAAAAAACCACCCTGACAAGGCATAAAGTCAAATAACCAGTCCGGAATTGAATCAGGAATAACATTGAATTTGTTGACGGCTGTGTGGGAATATTCTTCTGTCTTGTAACGATAAATGTCATTTAGCTGCTGGAAATCGAGCCAAAAATAACTTCGCATGTGATAACTTAAAGCGTGAAGGCGGGTAGCAATCTTCTCTACAAATTCCTTCCCTTCATTATCATGCTTAAGCATTTGAAGAGCACACCTTAATGCCATAAAGAAAAGGGCTTGAATCTCGATAGGGTAGCCATATACACCCTACAAGTAAGAATGACAAAGAACAAACATAAGCTCAGTTAGAAATCAAATAGCATTCAAACTAAGAAATCTAACAATTACATTCACAAGGAACTAGAGATTGGCATGCATCTGTTCAAAGCCAACAACAAAGGAGGATGGATAAGATTAATAGATATTGCTCAAGAAAGATTTGCTGTGGAATGAAAATTACTCTATTTTCCATATTTCAATTCTTAACTAGCAAGGGAAAAAAGACAAACGAGTTGCATATGACAGAATGAGACAAGTAGCAGGTTTCAAATACAATGGTGCTTATGGGGTTGCATGAGGCAATTGTCCACAAAAATGCATAATTCTATAACCATCAACAAATATAGGAGACAGTCTTCATGTATCTCTGCACTGTAAGGTTGAAGATGCGACAGCAGAACTTGGTTCTACCAACAGCTAAAAGTATGTCATATATTAATTTGAATTTATCATCTGTTGTAGGCAAGTTCACACTCAAATATTAGTACAGACATGTGGTGATATTTTCATAGAAAAATTACTAACTTTAGTTAATTTTTGGGAACTCTAGTATGATACAAGTAAAACGAAAATAGCAGCAACACCAAGCTCAAATCATTAAAGTTTGATGAAGGCTAATCCACAACATGTCATTACTGTATTTGGACAAGTGAAATTACAAGCTCCACTACACAGAACAAACAAACAGCAACCTGAATGAGCCATAAAATAGTGATTTTAGCCATATCCTATGGTTATTTATATTCTTCTCCTTAATATTATGATATACAGCTCTACTGCGAGTTTGACAAAAAAAAATAGTTATTTACATCATATGTTAGGAGCACGGGACACAGGAATCATGCATATCACTGAATGACTATATCACAGAAATATATGACTAGATCACCTAAGTCCACAAATTTCATCAGTGATGCTCTAGATACTTATTCTGTAATAAACTCTGAAATAGTAACGCCAAACATAGGCATGAGCGTACTGAATGGTCAGAGCTTACCATTCTGCGATCTATCATACAACAACCATCAGCACATAACAATGTCGGGAAGGTATCAAACCCCTCAGATAAGCACAGGCTGAGTATGAGCCTCATCCCTTTCTGGCACTCCGGTGTCTCTGCCAGCGTCAAATCACCAGTTGTTTTTGTGTAGGCCCGGAGGAGTATGATCCACCAGAACCCAGAATCCACAGGCGCAACCCTCCCAATGGCGCTCTCCCCAAAATCAGCATGTAGGGTCTCGACCCCCTTCTTGGCGTCATGCATGACCTTGAAGCTAGCCGGCATGGCTCCCTCCCCGAGCTTGAACCGGTCGACTTTCTTCTCCCAGCCCTGCAGCAGCAGGGTCTTCAGAAGGAAGTTCTTGACGATATCCGGCTCGCCATTCATCAGAAAAGCCAGCGCGCTCGGCACGAAATCCCTCACAAACACCTGCCCACCACCAAGTTACCCCGAATAAGATAGGATTATAGTCCTACGAGCGTCCGAATGACAAGCTCGGAATCAAAACAATTTTCAACTTCTGTCGACAAAATAACAATCAATTTTTTCAGTAGAGGGAGCTATAAAATTAAAATGGAGTGACAGCCCACTTGGTCGTAGTTGAGGACTTCCTCGGACGCGTGATCGACGGCGGCAACGGTGCCAAGGGGCTGGCCGCGGAAGAAGACGAGTGAGCGGCGGAGCGCCTCCCAGGCGTCGCCGACGATGGGGTGGGGCTCGAAGGAGTGCAGCGCGGAGGAGGCCGGCGTGCCGACGAGGGAGCGCAGGCCGCCCCCAGGCGAGTACATGCCGTCGAAGCCGCCCCTGCCGTAGCCGCCCGAGTGCGAGACGTCGCTGAGCGAGCGGTCGTCGAAGGAGCGCTGGCGCTCGACGTTGATCCGCGGCTTGCTGAGCAGCCGCGTGAGCTCGAAGTCGTCCGACTCCGACAGCGAGGTGTGCGACGCCGACCGCCGCATCCCGCCGCCGACAGCCAGCTCCATGGCGTACGTCCGCGCGTCTTCCCTCGCCTCCTCCTCCTCCTCCTCCTCCCCTTGGGTCTCACCAAACTTGCACCCGGCCGGCTCCGCCACCGAGCTCCCGCCCAGATCTAGCCCGGGCGCCGGCGAGCGAGCGAGCGAGAGATCTGGGCGCTGACGCGACCGAGGGAGGAGGGAAGGGGGACCAAGCAGAGCAGAGCAGCGCAGCAGGCGCGAGCAAGACACGGCCGCGCGAATCTCGATGCGAGCGAGTAGCGACGACGACGACGACGGCAGGGTGGGGACTGGGAGGCGGAAAGAGGAAAAAAAAAGATCAGCTGGTTGGGAAGGCGTATTTATAGCGAACCGAGCGGGGGCGTCGCCGGCGCCGGAGCCGTGCGCCTTATAGCGGGACCATGGTGGGTGGGGGGCCCTCGCGTCGGCGACGGTGGGTGCGCGGCAGCTGCGTTCCTGGCGGGTTTTGGTGGGTCCAGCCAAGCAGCTAGCGGGTGCAGCTGTGCTGAGCCTGTGCTGCACGTGGGGTTGGTGGGAGGGTGGGGAGGACGCGGCGCCGACGTGGCGCGGTCATCGCGGTTGAGTGCCTGCCCCCACGGGTTGGTCCCAGAGGGAAACGAGGAGGACGGGCAGGGCGACCGGCCAACGGTGGCGGGCTGCCCGGCGATTTGGGGGAAGCCGGCGGGGCCGCCGCGGCAGCCGCCGTCGGGACCTCGTGGGATCTGCTTGGCTCATTTTTGGCTAGTGATCGTCTTAATCCTTGCCCCTTCTCAGCCTGATTGAGACATTGATTGATTGATTGATTTGCCTATGGATATGCTTAAATTTGGAGGGTTTTTGGTGGTATATACGTGGCCCCAAGGGAAGCCTATCGTTTCCTTGGAGTAGGCATACTGTTCATCATCATCGAATCTTCCATTTAGAACTTATTCCCATAAGCAACATTTTTTCCAAAGACATCAACGACTATAGAGACATTTCATATTCTTACGAAATACTTATAAGCATAATAAAGCACCTATATGTATGTATAGATTTAGTTCAATCTCATTTAAAATCACAGTCCCTCCATCTAGCAATGATCAACATGTGTAACCAAAAAATGGAATAGAATTGATCAGCACGTATCAGTTCAAAATGTGTGGTTTGTCCTAAAAAAGATGCCTCATCAATTCGTGTGGTAATGCAGAGTTAATGTGTCACAACATATCACATCTCTTCCGCCCTGTTTGGCTGGCTGGAAAAACAGCTGATGCTGATGGTGATGCTGATGCTAATTTATTATGAGAGAAAAACACTGTTATTTCGCTAAAACGGTATGGCTGATAAATTCAAGCGAATAGGGCCTATACCCTAACTTATCCACCCCAAATAAGTTGGATGGGATTTGTTAGGATGTTGAGACACCAATGGCTTACGAAAATAATAGTTTGTCTTTTGTGTCACTACATAAAGCTATGATGGTGATTAATTTTTTATGCAGGGGTATTTTTGAAACTAATAATGGCGGATTCAAAAATCAAGAACGTAAAATTGATAGTTTGTAGTCAAAGATTTGGCTTTTGTCTAATGCAAAACTAAAGCATTTTGCGACTGGTGATGGATGAAGGGCACGTGGCGTGACCATACAGTTGAGACACATGAATCGTGGATGTTGGGACGCTAATATGTGAATGGCTTACGGGGATGATAGTTTCCTCTTTGTGCCATTGTATAGAGCTGTGGCGGTGGTCAATTTTAGATGGAGGGTGTTTTTAGAGATTAATAATGGCGGCTTGAAAAATTCAGATAGTAAAATTGATAGTTGTGGTCAAAGATTTGACTTTATTTTGTCTAAGGCAAAACTAAAACCTTTTGTGACTGGTGATGGATGAAGGGCACGCGGCGCAACCATACAATTGAGATGCACCGATGGTGGACTTGGGATGTTGAGACGGGAAAGATATTTTTTTCATTTCTGCTGCTGTACAGAGTTGTGGGGATGATCAATTTTAGATGGAGGGGCATTTTTAGAGGTTAATAATGGTGGCCTCAAAAAATCCAGATAATAAAAATGATAATTTGGTCAAAGAATTGGCTTTTATCTAAAGTGATCCCTCCTTTTTAAATTATATAAGCAATTTGATATTTCTAGATACATTGTTTTTACTATGTATCTAGACATACTTATATCTAAGTGCATAGAAAAAAAAATTATGTATCTAGAAAAGCCTAACATTTTATAATTTAACACGGAGGAGTATATAAAAATAAAGCAATTTGCATAACGTAACTTTCAGATGACGGAGGTCACGGAAGCAAAGATCCTTAAGCAATCGTCCATGTGGTGTGATCAGTAGATAGTCTCCGGGAACATGCACGATGCCTTGAAATGCTGTAGTCCTGTAGCTATCAGTAACCGCTATGACAGTTACGCATGGAATTCACCATGACATGGGTACACTCACCAGAAAACAAAACGTACTTGTGTTGTAATATAACAATAATAATGTAATAATAGTGTACAATTTAAAAGGGAAGTTCGATTAGACAACAATCAATCCATTTGGTACAACGGTGTCGGTACTAGATCACAAGTTTCATGAGTGCGCAACTGTACATTTTTTTCTTTTCTGTTAAAATCACAGCTCCTTTTGACTTTTTATGAAACCATCACTACCAGTCTACCACAGGAAGCCACCAAAAGTAATTTTTTTTGCAAACAAAAAGTAATTATTCAAGAAAGATTAACACGCTAGCTATTTAATGGAAAAGGTGTATGCCCTTGCTTAAAAGAATAATGGTATTCACGTTGGGTTCCTTACTGTGGAATATGTCTACACTAGTTAAATCTTTAGAGTGTTTTGTATTTTCCAAAAAATTATTCTAGGATTTAACTATCATATTCTTTCAGTGGTATGTGATATGTCCATGGACAGTGAAGCGCTTGTAGTGACTTCATCAATCTTGAGATTTGTCGGTCCAGCTAATAAGTCTCTTGGAGGTGCTCATAGGAATAGGTTTGTGTGGACGTCTTCATAGGGGTGAGTGCTCATAGGTATATGGGAGCATTTGGAGAGTTTTGTAAAAGAAGAACAATAATTCAATAAGTATCAGATAAGTAACCCATCTATCAAAGTTTGAATGGTTCCATTTTATAAATCCATCACCATGAAATTTGAATGTGTACTTTGCTTGTACAGGGTGTCATGAATTTGTAATTAATGTAATGATGAGACTCACAAGTAATCATAACTTAATAAACCTTTAAGTAAGCAATGACTCAATTATGATGGCGCAAACAACTTGCATTGTGAGTATTTAATATGGTTTCATACGATTGGTTTTACATGAAATCTAAGTGCTAGAATTATTGGCTCTTCAAATATATAATATAAAACCTTTCAAAAAAATATAATAATATGTTACAACACTAGATTATAAAAGATAGTCATATCCATAAATAGAAGACTTACCCCCTGTTCGGCTGAGCTTATCAGCACGGCTTATCAGCCGTGGAACAATGTTTTTCTCTCACAGCAAATCAGCCACAGCCGTCTTATAAGCTAAAAAACAGCCTGCCGGACAGGGCCTTAGAATTTGATAGCTAGAATTGTTTGCCTCTTCAGATCAACTATCTCGATCAAAAAAACATGTCACCCGGGGATCCAGATTTTTATTAAAAAAGAACATGTCATTATGGCTTATGGAGAGGCAATGAGGCGATCAACATAAATTCCCATCCCGGATGCACTATTCTTAATTATCATGTCACTATTGGCACCAAAAAGACCTAAGGTTGACAATTAGCCCTGTTTAGATCAAATAAAACTAATAAAAAAACTACTAATAAAAGTTATAACTGATCCAAATAGGTTAGCTTATTGCTTGGCCAATAAAAAAACGAACACCATCACTTGCCTCCTATCAGTTAATAGCAAAGGTCCTGTTTGGATAAGCTAAAACAAATAAAAACTTGCTATTAAAAGTCATAGTTGATCCAAATAGATCAACCCTCCAGGTTGGTAAAAGAAGTCGTTTTGGACAGCAACATGGTCTCAAAATCCTAACTTTGACTTCTTATTTTTATAAAAATATTTATTGGAAGTAATATATGTATATTTTTATGAAAGTATATTTCAAGACAAATCTATTCATATGGTTTTCATATTTTCAAACTCAACAACTTAAAAGTTATTCGTGATTTATATTCCTAACGTTTGACCCAAACCTTGTCCAAAACGACTTTTTTTACCAACCTAGAGGGAGTATTGCTCAACTAATTAAAACTACTCCCGTCATTCATGAATAAACCAATTTGTAGAGTTGTATTAAACCTTTTCAAGTTTGACCGAATTTACAAAAAGAGGAACAAGATTATAGCATCAAACTACAATAAAATTAAATACTCTATAAACTGCATTTTCATAATGTGCTCATTTGGTGTAACATATATTTGTATTTTCTTTTAAAAAGTTGACTTAAGACAACTCTAGAAATTGATTTATTCGGAAACAGAGTAAGTAACACCATTAGTTGTCTCCTACCAGCTAATAGCAACTAATAGGTGCACAACTAACCCAAAGCTACCTATAAGCTGAGTGATCCAAATAACCCGTTTTTTAGTAATCAGCTTTTTGATAGCTAGTACAATTTTTAGCCTAATCTGAACAGTTGGATGCAACCTCCTTAATATCTTTATGCCAAAGTTATCTGAGCCCAACCGCTGAGATTATTAGGGTAGTCCTAACCTAGAAACTAAAAGATAATTTCTACATTTATAGACACTATGCATAGAAGTTATATTCCAATGGATGGTTTGTTTAAAATAAAGTTTATCCAATTATGTAACATCTATATCTCGCTCTCCTATTATCTATCTATTACATCTCTTCATATTAGTTCCCCTGTATACATAGTTTCTTATCTAAACAATCATTTCCTCTTCTCTCTTTATTATTAATTATAATACTACATCACTATTTTGCTTAGTTGACATCCTAATTAATGAATACAGAAACCATCTAGTTTATGGTTTGGGACTGCCCTCATGCGCGGTTGCCCAAGAGGCCAAGAGACACTGGCCCTTTTATGGAAACTAGCGTTAATAAATATGGGAACTTTGGGTATTTTTACCTCCATATAATCTGTATAAAAATAGTGAAGACATGTCTCTATGATGGAGGGAATATCTAGAAAAATAATGGAATTATAGAAGAGTAGATTAGGATGACACGCACAATCAATGGATGGAATTGTTTCGTACCAAATAATTAAATGATCTTGTGGAGTTGTGGATAGCACAAATGGACTACCGAGTGCTTGTTTAGTTCAAATGCTATATGTCCAAATAGTGATCGATGAGAGATTTCCAAAATCCCCAAGGAAAAGAAGCAGTAATCATATCCAAAGAAGAACTCATAAGTTTCCAACTGGATGGATGAAAACTATGACACATTCGATGGATATTTTATAGCCAGCTACAGGTAGTATATATATATATATAGAGAGAGGGAGGGAGAGTATATTCAGTAGCCAGCTACAAAATAAGTTATTCTGTAACCACCTCCATTTACGATAATTTTATATACTAATTTATGATAATATCAATACATATTTACGATAGTTGGGTTACTATAACACATAGGGATATTTACCGTATCGTTGTAGTAAACCACTTATTAAGGAGTTACTATAATCTTATAAATTAACATAGTAATTATCGTAACTCAAAGTGGCTACATAATAAGTTTTTTTAGCCAACTACAGGATAGTAGCTCTCTCTCTATATATATCCAATAAAATCAAAACAATACATTAGCATGCCAAGGATGAAATATGCTCTTATGCACGCATAAGTTGATGGACGATGAATATAACATTTTTTTATATCGGCACTGCTAGCGTCCGGAAGTCTGGACGGACGCCCGAGGCTACAGTCCGTTTTCTCGTGTGCACGCATGGGCCCACGCTGGCCGGACATTGCTCGCCCGTGTTTGTGTCTCGCGGCCACGCGAGGGCCCGCGCCGCGCACCCGCGGCGACTGCTTGCGTCCCCTCTAGCATCCCACATGTATCCTATGTGCAACATCTGATCTACTTTTTAAATATTCGGATGCAACAAACAAAAAAGATAGATGAAACACTTGAAACATACGTCTGAAACACTTACAAAAAAAACTTGAAACCATTGCAAATATACACAACATACAGATAAAACACTTGCAACATATACGCGAAAATATATGCAACATCCAATAAACACGCTTGCAATATACGTCTGAAAAACAGATAAAACATTGGAGACAGACTCTTGCAACTTGTGTAAAACAATTCCAACATATGTAATATCCCGATCTACTTCTACAACACCCGTATGAAATACGTGCAACATACCTCTAACAACATCTGAAACATTTGAAATGCGAACTTGCAACATGCAGCATATCGTGGTGTGGCCTCCTCCGCCGTTTGCGTCGGGGCACTGCAGCCGTAGCAGCAGGCAAGGCTGGAGGGCTTCCGCGCCTGATGCTTCTCCTTGCGCTGGCGGCATCACTGAGCTGGGCGGGTGGCGGAGCAGGCGAAAAGTGGACGCGGGTTGTGGAGCAGCGAGATGGGCGTGCGGAGAAGGAGCAGCGAGGCGAGCGGTTGAGGAGCAGGAGCAGCAGGACTAGTGGTCGAGGAGCAGGAGCAGCGCGGGGCGAGCCGCAGGAGCAATGGAAAGGGGCACAGACGGCGGAGGAGAAGCCGGAGCAACACGAGTCAAGCGACAGGAGCAACGGAAGGGGACGGACGCGAGGTTTATTGGGCCGGCTAGTCCAAAGGCCCAGGCGCGTGACATCCGAATTAGACGGACGCCTACGTCCAATCATTTCCGTTTTTATATAAACTATATAAATATAAAAATTTGTTTGATGGATAGACTACAAATAGATTATCACCCAGTCCTAATGAAGAGGACAATGAAGATAGAGCGTTTGCATTTTTAACGTTTTTCGTTAAAAAAGAGTCCAAATAAAATGTGGGATATTTTTCCTCCGTAGAATACAGGCATGATTTGGGCGCGAGCAGCGGCGTGGTGGGTAGAATATGAATATAGGCGCAAACGAAGCTGCCGGGGAGTACAATCAAACTTTGCGACTGCGAGCCCCGCACACAATGGCCGAGGAAAAGCCTAAAAAACGAGGAATGCACGGATGTCATCTTCACCGACCACATGCTTTGTCATCGACGAATTGATGGCGCATATAGGCATGCGTGCGGGGGTGGACACCATGTCATCGCTTTGCCTGTGATCAAACAGCTAAGACTATCATCAACGGCGAGTACCCAACACGAGACCCAAATGCATAAAAGATTATGCACAGGAAAAAATGAGAACCCAAATCTTATCTTCTCCAACAGCCGACCCAAATCTCGCCACCTCACTGCCTACCTCGCCACGCTCGCCTCCTCCAACCACCTCCCCGGCGCGCCTCGTCCTCCCGCGGCGCCCCGCCACGCTGCTTGCCCGCAAGCCCTCCTCTGCGCGCTCGCCCGCGGGCCGCGGCTGGGCCTCGCGTTTGCCGCCGGTGAGGGAGATCACGCTGGGGCCATCCGAGTGAGGCGCGCAGGTCGCGGCCGAAGGAGGAGTCGCCGGCGTGCAGGTTGCAGGAGCAGCCGCGGCCACCGGCTCAAAGGAGGAGTCGCCGCAGCCGTGGGGGAGAAGCAGCCCGCGGTGACCTGGCCGAGGCCGTCGGCGATGAGCGAGGTGACAGCGTCGAGCCCCGTGCCGCCGCAGCTTCCGCACCAGCCGCCCCAGCGCCGGCGTGCACCCACGGCACCCCGGCGAGGACGTCGTCGTCATCGATGGCCCCTCCTCGCAGCCGAAGCGGCGGCGGGCTTTGGGTCGCGCGTATGGGAGAAGGCAAATTTGCCTTCCCTCTCTCCTCCCACCCAAAATGTGTGTTGTGTTTGGGTAGTCCGTTGGAGCACGTTTTAAGGAGGCAAAAGCACTGTGTGCTATCCATTTTGGGTTTAGGTCATCTTATTGGAGTCAGTCTAAGGGGCTGTTTGGTTTCAGGCCACAGCTGGCCACGCCACAGGTTCGACAGTGCTATAGCTGTGTGGCGGAGGAAGTGGCCACCACATTCCACAGCTCACCACAGCGCAAAACGACAAGGAACAGAAGAAAACGACAGAGGTGGCAGCCACAAGTTGCGCAACAACCAAAAAGTGGCCAAACTGTGGCAGATTTTTTGTGGCGAGCTGCGGCGGCAACCAAACACTCCCTAAGTACCTTTACAACAAGCAAATACTCCGTACTAGTACATGATTAATAAATAAATAAATAAATAAAGAAATATATTTGTACTGCACATAAGGCTATCCGCACTCATGGACCTCTATATTCATCCTCTATACGTCATAGTCAGCAAGATTCTCTCCTCTATACTCAATTCTCCCGCACTCATTCATCCTCTATATCATACTCTATCCACTCTATCCACTATGGGACCCACTTGTCACTTTATCTAAATATATCCATGTGTGATCTAGTTTTGAAGGAATTATTGAGACGAATTTAATGGTGCAATCAAAATTTAATTTGAATTTTTGGTTTGTGAGTTATAGCATTTTTTCCTTTATTTAGCTAGTAGGGCCTGCCACTGTCCACTATAGAGTAAGCACTGTACCACTCTAAATATAGAGTGAGAGAAAGGATAAAGTATCGTTTTAGAGTACCCAATGCAACAGTTTTTACTCTATATTTATACTCTATAGCTTTAGAGTATCCTTTAGAGTACCTACTGTACGTAGTCTAAGCATATGTACTTACGTAACATCCCTCTCTCTATCTCCTATATCTAATAAAAAAAATCATCGATGTGATTTAGTTAGTGATAACCTATCTATCGGCTTCCATTGCTAGTTGGTGGGCTGTGGACATTGGACAAGTTGTGTGCTGTTGGCGTGCCCCCGGTCGTCCTTGTTTCAGAAATGTGTTTCCGTAAGGTGACACGCTTTGTCTGATTGCCCAACTTGGCCTGGCACAGCTCGGTAGGACGGCCGGGAGGAGCCCGGGCACTCCAAGGCCTTGTTCAGTTACCAGAATCGGTAACGTCCGATTCTACATAGTGTGCTATTGTAGCACTGTAGCATTTTTGTTTTTATTTGCTAATAATTGTCTAAATATTGATTAATTAGGCTTAAAATGTTCGTCTCGTAAAGTACAACAAAACTGTGCAATTAGTTTTTTATTTCATCTACATTTAATACTCCATACATATGTCGGTATTTTGATGTGATGGAGAATCTTCTTTTTGCATAGTGAATTTTAGAGGTGAATTTGGGAATCTAAACAAGGGCCAAATCTGAAATCACGGCTGCTCCGCTCTAGATTGTGTCGCTGTTGAAGGGAGAGGGCGCGCACGTCGCCCCAACTCCCCCATCCTCCCGAGCGGCCGAGCTCGTTGGGTTGCTGGGACACTAGCACTAGCAGCAGCGGATGAGGTAGACGGCGACCGGTGGTGGCGCGTCGTGCGCACCAACCCAATGGGAGGGATCCGTCCGGCCACCCCGATCCTCCGAGACGCCTCGCCGACGGCCCGACGTACGGTACGGCGACTGGGATGCAGGGATGGTACAACGCTTCTACTACTACGGTTTACGCCAACAGCCACGCGGGGGCAACGGACGCAGATATGCAGCCGGTTGGAGTTGGACTGGACCGACGGTGGGGTGGGAGTCCTCCTCGGCGCGGGCCGGCCGGCGGATGAGGCGGAGGCAGCCGTGACGGGACAGGCCGGCGACCGACACGCTACGAGTACTCTGTACTCCATATCCACACGCCAACGCCCGCACGTGAACCCATGAGAGAAAAATACTGTATCTGACAGTCATGGCTTCAAACGAACAGGCCGGCGTCAAGGGGCTGTTTAGTTGGTAAAAATTTTAGCGAAATGCTACTGTAGCAGTTTCGTTGTTATTTGGCAAATATTATCCAATCATGGTCTAATTAGGCTTAAAAGATTTGTCTCGTCCATTTCGTCTAAACTGTGTAATTAGTTTTATTTTTTATCTATATTTAATGCTTCATGCATGTGTTTAAAGATTCGATGTGACAGGGAATCTGAAAATTTTGGCAAAATTCTTGGCAACTAAACGGTACCCAAGTGAAAAGTGCGATCTTGATACTGCGGTCTGCGAAGTGTGAACCCGCAGACTTTTTATCTTCATTATTAGCTTTACCGGTGGATTTTAGAGTAAATTAATTTTAATTACAGGAGTATTAAAGGTAACGTAATCCGATCGCGGTCGTCCTCGTGCAAGTGGATGGATGATGAGATAGGCTGGGAGCGACCTGTCAGAGGTCATGTGCAGTAGCGGGTGGGACTGGGGAGGGACGACGACCTCCAGCGACCTGTCTTTGGGGCCACCATCCAGGCTCCAGTCCTGCCTGTAGTTGTGCAAGGAGAACCGTCGCCAGCATGCGCGCGCATGTGCCATACTATGCCTTGCCTGCTGAGTTCGATACACGGTTGCTTTCAGAGACGTGAAAAACAAAAGCCAAGGCCAGCATTTTTAATTAATCCCAAAGTACACAAAGGGCCACACATCGGTCCCATCTATCGTCCAAAGACTCTGCTACAAGAGTCTTTTCAGAAACGGAAGATTTCGCCCTGCTGTTCTTTTTTCCCAAACAGCATGTTGCACAACATCACGATGCAACGATTAGTGAGTGCATCACCGTAACACTACTTATATTAACCTGAAAAGCAGCAACAGTGCTTCTCTGCAAATGGCTGATTAGGCAAGCAATGCACAGGTCAAGTCCGATAATAAGGATCCAAGTAGCATTATATTCATAAACCCATCATCCTCCAACTATAATCTCTTCTCTCTGTATATATATTACAACTAAAACATATGGATTGTGAACGTTTACCCGACGGCACCAAAATCTCCATGCGATCCATGACTACACGGCGTACAAAAGGAAATTCCGGCAACCCATGCATATGGCTCTGCCCGGCTCTATCCCGCACTGTAAGGTCCTAAATGGTTAGAGGGGGGTGAATAGCCTATAAAAATTCTACAAAAACCACTAAGCAAACTTGTTAGAATAACAAACGGCGTAAAGCGAGTTTTGCTTAGCCAAAGGTTGTGATACAAGTCTCCTATCCACAAGTCTAGTAGATTATGATCTCTAGTTCACACAAGAGCTATGTCACTAATTTTACACTAGAGAACAAGCTAACAACACTACTAGCAAAGCTACCACTAGAGCTACACAAGATAAACTAGTAAAAGAAAGTGCAAGAGAGAGGATTGCGATTCTTATACCGACGGTGGAGTGAAGATGTTGCCAATCACCAAGATGATATACAATCAATCAATATTGACAACAACACAATATGAAGACTAATCACCAGGAGACAAGAGACACAATATTTTTGTTCACCCAGTGTTCACTTGTGCACCGACAAGCTACGTCACCGGTTGTGTCGACCAACACTTAGATGGTTTCTCGGTGTGACCCTCAAGTCACTTGCCCCTCAAGGCACGCCCCGCAAGGCACCGTAAGACACCACTCTCAAGTGAGGTAACTCAATGACACGCGCATTCCACTAGAGTTGCTTTTGGCGTCCCGTCGAGGAAAGCACAAGAACCTCTCACAATCAACCGGAGGTGGCCAAGAACAATCACCTTCTCTTGCCAACGCCTCCAACAATCTCCAAGCCGGTTAGGAGCGGTACTCTCAAAGAGTAACCAGAAATCCACCGGCTAAACCGCCCACAAGTGCCACTAGATGCCCTCAAGCTATGCAATGCACTTTGGGATCACTCAATCTCACTTTTGATTTGCAATCAAGCAAGAGAGATGAGTGGGAGGAGAAACTTTAGCTCAAAGGATGCACAAGAGTGTTAGAAAAGCCAAGAGACCTCCCCAAGGGCCGGCCAACGAGTATTTATAAGCATCCCATACAAATAGAGCCGTTGCCACTCCACTGACCGTTTTCTCGGGACGACCGGACGCGCTTCACCGCGTCTGGTCGCCCTGCGCCGTCCACGTGTCCCTCGAATTCAAACACGGCTGCCAGATCTTCCAACGGTCACTGCGCGCCAACGGTCAAACGCGACGACCGGACGCGCAGCTCAAACGACCGGATGCACCGATCGCACAGCACCGCACGCCCGCAAAGCATCGACTGGACGCGCTCCAGACAACGACCGGACGCGACAGTGCCAGCGTCCGGTTGGAGTCCAGTAAGCTCCCTCGACGACCGGACGCGTCCGATCACGTGTGACCGGACGCGCACCGCGTCCGATCGACCTTGCGAACTGCAGTTCCCTCAGGGCGTCTGACCGGACGCGCCGATCCCGCAAGTGACCGGACGCGCCGGTTGCAAACCCTGGCCCGCGCACCTGACTGCTGCGCTGTACTGACCGGACGCGTCCGGTCAAACCGTGACCGCGTCCGGTGCAGCGTCCGGTCACCTCTGTGACCTCCGTTCGCCTCCGTTTCTTTTCCGACTTTCGGCGTAGTGAAAAAATAGGTATTTCATTTCCCCGAAATCACCTAAATCCCGTGCTCGCACGCTCGGTAGGAGGGAGAGAGGAACCCAAACCCCTCTCTACCCGCAAACCACAGCGCGACCAACGCCACCTTTGCAAATGTGCCAACACTATCAAGTGTACATCTCCATGTGCTTGTGTGTTAGCTTTTTCTCAATCATTTTCAAAGGTTTTCCTGTTAGCTCACTAGGCCCTACATGCAATGCACTTCATGAATTCACCTAGTGGCACACGTGCGTCGAATAACCGATAAGACTTCCCCTCTTAATAGTTCGGCTATCGACCCTAAACCACTCACACCCTCTATGGTGTCTTGAGTGTAAAACAAAATGGCCCTATGGTTATACCTTTGCCTTGAGCCCATTTTGTTTCTCCAAATGATATGATCCACTTCATATCATCACATGACCGTCTCGATCCATCGACCTTGACTTCACTTGCTCTTCACCGTTGCATCGGTCCATCGGCACCAAGTCTTGCTCAAGCTTCACCATCGCATGGTCCTTCGCTTCGAAGCCTCGACTTGCCCTTCACCTTCACAACCGGTCCATCAAGCCAAGCCTCATCTTGGTCTTCACCATCTTGGTCACATGAGTCAATGTCATGTCTCATATTCAATGACCACCTTTATCTAAATCATCCACTTAGATACAAAGGTTAGTCCTAGGTTTCATCAATTAGCCAAAACCAAACTAGGGACTTTCAATCTCCCCCTTTCTGGTAATTGATGACAACCCTCACAAAGATGATTTTGATAATAAAAGTTTTGAACTTGTCATACTTGTCCAATCATTTTGCTCATAAGTAAAGTTTGGACAATTATCACAAGCTCGATTTTGGTAGCATTAGCTCCCCCTACATATGTGCATAGAGTTTGGATTGAAAGCTTTGCACATATATATGGATAGAAGTGTTGGGAGAGTAATTCTACCAAAATGATGCTAAGGTGTAAGAAATGGACCTTTGAAGCGTGATACCAATCAGAGTTGCCTTTTACACCATTCTTTGCATCATGAAGTAACTAGACATCCATCAAAACTTAAGAACCCCGTGAGATCAACATTATATGTAAAGGTTCTTGGACCACTTGTAAAGCTTTAGGCAAGTCTAGATACCACATGTAAACTATTCCTATGCATGCTAGTAGATCATTTCATCATCCAAGTTCTAAACTAGCATTGCATCACACAAGCATGTTTATTGAATTTAAATACATGTGCAATAAGCAAGTCATATGAAAATGCACAAGCAAATGCAACAACTTTGTTTATGAGCTTGCTCCCCCTACTTGTGTGCATCAAAATTTTATTTACCCCTACCCCTTTATCATGTTGAATCATATTTTTCTCTCCCCCTTTGTCAATAACTTACCCAAAAATGGGATCAAATTGTGGAGAGAAGAAAAATGTTTAATGGAGGAGGTTAAAATTTATCAAATTTGGTTCAACCTAGAACACTTGCCAAAGATATTTAATTCGATTTAAACCAAAGACAAGCTTCTTCACACCTCATAATAAGGGTTATCTTGCCTATGTTGAATTAAACACTTATAACAAATCTTTTAGATTCAACACTAGGTGTGCAAGCTCACAAACATGTCATATGCCACCACTAGATCAAAACAAACATAGAGGCAATAGTGGTAACATATATCCATCAAATTCATTTGATTTATCATGAATGTTCTTGCATACCACTTATTATGTCTACATGCTCTAGCATGTCCTTAGCATAGGATGAATGACATGTCAATCAACTTTACCTTGCAATATCGAAGGAGAGGCATGTCAATAAGTGGGTGGGATGCATTCAACTCATGTTTGAGAAATCAAGAATGTTCAATTCATTCCTTAGCTTGCAAAACCTCTTTTCATCAAGTGGCTTAGTGAGAATATCGGCAAGTTGATCATCGGTGCCAATACTTTCAATGGCAATATCTCCCTTTTGTTGATGATCTCTAATGAAATGATGCCTTATGTCAATGTGCTTTGTTCTTCCATGTTAAACCGGGTTTTGTGTCATCTTGATTGCACATTTATTATCACATAGCAATGGCACATTCTTGAAGTTGAGACCATAATCCTTCAAAGTTGATTTCATCCATAGTAATTGTGCACAACAACTCCTCGCACTCACATATTCGGCTTCGGCGGTAGAGATTGCCACACTATTTTGTTTCTTTGAGGACCATGACACAAGTGATCTTCCAAGTAATTGACATGTGCCACTTGTGCTCGTTCTATTGATCTTGCAACCCCCATAGTCGGAGTCCGAATATCCAATCAATTCAAACTTTGACCCCTTGGGATACCATAGTCCAACATCTCTTGTTTGCTTCAAGTACCTCAATATTTTCTTTGCGGCCGTGAGATGACTTTCTCTAGGTGAGGCTTGATATCTAGCACACTTGTAAACACTAAACATGACATCCGGCCTTGATGCGGTGACATAGAGTAGACTTCCAATCAAAGACCGATATTCCTTTTGATTCACCATTTTGCCATCAAGATCACTATCTAAATTGCCATTTGTACCCATTGGAGTTGAAATTGGCTTTGCATCTTGCATTCCAAACTTCTTCAACATGTCCCTTATGTATTTCCCTTAACTCACAAATGTCCCATTCTTCAATTGCTTTACTTGGAGACCAAGGAAGTAGCTAAGTTCACCAATCATAGACATTTCAAACTCTTTGGCCATCATAGCACCAACTTCTTCACAATAAGCTTGATCGATTGATCCAAAGATGATGTCATCAACATATATTTGCACTATGAATAGATCATTTCCAATCTTCTTGATAAATAGAGTTGTATCAACCTTGCCCATCTTGAATCCCTTAGAGAGAAGAAAATCCCTTAGCCTCTCATACCATGCTCTAGGTGCTTGCTTTAAGCCATATAAAGCCTTCTTCAACTTGTACACATGGGTGGGTTTCTTGTCATCTTCAAATCCGGGCGGTTGCTCAACGAAGACTAACTCATTGATAATCCCATTGAGAAATGCACTTTTGACATCCATTTGATATAGTTTGATGTTGTGTGCACAAGTATAAGCCAAAAGAATCCTTATTGCCTCTAATCTTGCCACAGGAGCATATGTCTCATCATAGTCAAGACCTTCAACTTGAGTGTAACCTTGAGCAACTAGTCTTGCTTTGTTTCTCACTACAATGCCATCTTGACCTTGCTTGTTTTTAAACACCCACTTGGTTCTAATCACATTGTAGTCATTTGGCCTTTCTACCAACTCCCAAACATCATTTCTTGTGAAATTGTTAAGCTCTTCTTGCATAGCCATGATCCAATCGGCATCCCTCAAAGCTTCTTCTATCTTCTTTGGTTCCATGGTTGACACAAATGATGCATGCTCACAAAACATAGCCAATCTTGATCTTGTTTGCACACCACTTCTAATATCACCAATAACACTATCAATGGGGTGATCTCTTGCAACATGTTGTGGTTGGAGTACTTGCACTTGATTGCTTGAGCTTGGTTGATCATTTGATGTATCTTGATGAGATGAACTAGCACCATGATCTTGCACTTAAGAGTCACTAGCTAGCTTGAATAGAGAATTGAGCACTTGATCTTTATCATCATCTTGAATATCAATTACTTGCTTTGCTCTAATGTCCCCAATGTCCATGTTCTTCATTGCTTCCACCAATTGAGTTCCACCAACATCATCTAGATTTTCTTCTTCATCTTGTGACCCATTGGTTTCATCAAATTCCACATCATGGACTTCTTCTAGAATTTCACTTGAGTTGTTCAAAACTCTATAAGCTTTGCTTGTAGTTGAATAACCAAGTAGGAACCCCTCATCACATCTCTTGTCAAACTTCCCCAATCTAGTGCCCTTCTTTAAGATATAGCATTTGCAACCAAACACCCTAAAGTAAGAAATATTGAGCTTTCTTCCAAGAAGTAACTCATATGGGGTCTTCTCTAGCAATGGATGACAATATAGTCTATTGATATAGTAGCAGGCGGTATTGATTGCTTTATCCCAAAATGATTGACTCACATTGTACTCATGAAGCATTGATCTAGCCATATCAAGCAATGTTCTATTCTTCCTCTCAACTAGGCCATTTGATTGTGGAGTGTACTTGGCCGAGAATTGATGTCCAATGCCATAGTGATCACAAAGTTCTTCAATTCTTGTATTCTTGAACTCACTTCCATTGTCACTTCTCACTTTCTTGATTCTAATCTCAAACTCATTGTGAACTCTAGTGAGAAATGTCTTGAAGGTGTCAAACACTTCACTTTTGTCACTAAGAAAGAATACCCATGTGAATCTTGTGAAGTCATCCACTATGACAAAGCCATACTTGTTGCCGCCTATGCTTGTATATGTTGTTGGTCCAAATAGATCCATGTGCATCAACTCAAATGCTTTATATGTGCTCATTGTACTCTTCTTTGGATGTGAGCTTCTAACTTACTTCCCAGCTTGACATGCACTACAAAGCTTATTCTTCTCAAATTCAACATCTTTCAAACCATTGATAAGATTGTGAGTTGTAAGCTTCTTCAATTGTTTCATGCCAACATGACCAAGCCTTCTATGCCAAAGCCAACCCATGCTTGATTTGGAGACTAAGCAAGTTGTCAAAGAAGTTTCTCTAGCATTGAAGTCAACTAGGTAGAGATTCTCATATCTAAATCCCTTGAATGCCACATTTGAACCATCCACACTAATAACTTCCACATCATCAACCCCAAAGATGCATTTGTAGCCTAGATCATATATTTGTGCCACGGATAGAAGATTGAAATCCAAGCTTTCAACTAGCAACACATTGGAGATACTCATGTCATTTGATATTGCAATCTTGCCCAAGCCAATAACCTTACCTTTCTTGTTATTACCAAATGTGATAGAATCAACACCACTATCATTGTCATTGATTGAGTCAAACAATCTTGATGTACCGGTCATGTGTTGAGTGCACCCACTATCAATAATCCAATGCCTTCCTCCGGCTTTGTAATTGACCTACAAGCAAATCAATGAAGCTTAGGTACCCATTTTTGCTTGGGTCCTTGTAGGTTAGTAACTAAGCTCTTTGGTACCTAAATAGCCTTCTTCTTTGGGCCCACAATTGGTGTACCAATAAACTTAGCTTGCACACCCTTCACACCCTTGGTAAGCACATAGCAAGAATCAAAAGGTATAGCATTAACACGGTTCTTGCTTTGGTTCTTTTTATTGTAATTATGCTCTAGGTGCCCAACTTGCTTGCATCTATTACAAAACCGACCATTGCCCTTCACAAAGCTAGGCTTTGGAGTTGCAAAGGCCGACTTGCCTTTCTTGGGAGTGTAGCCCAATCCCTCTTTGTTAAGAGAGAACCTTTGGCTACCCAAGCACTTAAGCAAGCGGGCCTCACCACCATAGGCCTTGCCTTGGGCGTAAGTGAGCCCATCCACCTCTCTCTTAAGAGTCTCATTCTCAACCATTAGTGAGGCATCACAAATGAAACCATCACTAGTAGTGGAGGTAGAGTTGGTGGTGGTGGATGAAGAGCTACAAGAAAGGTTAGCATTTGACATGATGATAGGTTCATTAAATGATTCATCAATTATATCACATGTAACACCTATATCACATGATACAACAACCTCTCTTTTTGCTTGTTGCTCAAGTAGCAATGAGTGAGCTTTTTCAAGCTTGGAATGAGCCTTACCAAGATCCTCATGGTCTTCCACTAGACACTCACGAGTGGTCTTAAGCTCACTAAGGACTTTCTCAAGTATTGCTACTTTCATTAAAAGTTTCTTACACTCCTTGTCCTTGGCAATAGCTATGTCTCTAGTTTGTTGCATCAAGTCATATAGTTGTTCTTTAGTTGGTTCATCATCATCATTTTCATTATCATTATCACTATCATGAACACATTCCATTTCACTTTCATCATCACTCTCATCATATAATACCTTAGCTTCTTTAGCCATGAAGCATGAAGAGGATGAATCAAATAGTGATGGCTTCTTGTTGATAGCAATGGAAGCAAAAGCCTTGTTGGATGATTCTTCTTCTTCTTCATTATCATCACTTTCCCAAGTGATCACATAGGCACCATTCTTGTCTTTCTTGAATGTCATCTTGGCCTCTCTCTTCTTCTTCTCAAACTTGTCCTTCTTGTTCTTCTTCTTATCATAAGGATATTCCGCTTGAAGGTGCTCGGTGCTATCACAATTGAAGCACTTCCTTTGTTGCTTATTTCTTTTGATGTTGTCATTTCTCTTCTTAAAGCCTCTTCTCTTGATGAACATGTGACCCATCTTCTTGACTACAAGAGCAAGTCCCTCATTATCAATTTCAAATTCACCATCTTCATTGTTGTCTTCTTCTTCTTCAATGATGGTAGCTTTGCCCTTGGAGGAGGTGGCCTTGAATGCCACGGTCTCTTCTTCTTCTTCTCATCTTCTACCTTCTCCTTGTCATCAACATCTTGATCATATTTGTCATAGGTCAATATTTCACCAAGAAAATCATTAGGCTTCATTGCTTCAAGCCCATCTCTTTGCAACATCATGATCAACATCTTGAATCTTCTAGGTAAGCTCAATAAGAACATGTGACAAAAATCTTGATCTTGAGTCTTGTGCCCTAAGCTCTTGAGATCATTGACTATCACTTGTAATCTATGAAACATTTCAATGATTGTTTCATCATCCTTTTTCTTGAAGTTCTCAAATTCACTCTTGAGCCCATATAGCTTGACACTCTTCACAACCTTAGTGCCTTCATATGTCTCACTCAACCTTGTCCATACTTCACTAGCCAATTCCAAATCCTTGATGCCCTCAAACACTTTTGTGTCAATACCATTGTAAAGTGTATTGAGAGCCATTATATTGCATGTTCTATTTGCTCTATCTTCATCGGTGAGATGATCGGGATCAATGATAGCAAAATCATTCTCAGTGACTTGCAATACTCTCTCATGTATAGAACCGAGGTACATTGTCATTTTTCTCTTCCAATGAGCAAAAGAACTAACACCATCAAAGAACGGTGGCTTGCCCCCAACATGATTGAACACAATTTGAGCCATTTTTCACACCGAAGGATGTTAAGGCTTGATTAAAATGGTGACCACGGCTCTGATACCACTTGTAAGGTCCTAGATGGCTAGAGGGGGGGTGAATAGCCTATAAAAATTCTACAAAAACCACTAAGCAAACTTGTTAGAATAACAAACGGCGTAAAGCGAGTTTTGCTTAGCCAAAGGTTGTGATGCAAGCCTCCTATCCACAAGTCTAGTAGATTATGATATCTAGTTCACACAAGAGCTATGTCACTAATTTTACACTAGAGAACAAGCTAACAACACTACTAGCAAAGCTACCACTAGAGCTACACAAGATAAACTAGTAAAAGAAAGTGCAAGAGAGAGGATTGTGATTCTTATACCGACGGTGGAGTGAAGATGTTGCCAATCACCAAGATGATATACAATCAATCAATATTGACAACAACATAATATGAAGACCAATCACCGGGAGACAAGAGACACAATATTTTTGTTCACCCGGTGTTCACTTGTGCACCGACAAGCTACGTCACCGGTTGTGTCGACCAACACTTAGATGGTTTCTCGGTGTGACCATCAAGTCACTTGCCCCTCAAGGCATGCCCCGCAAGGCACCGCAAGACACCACTCTCAAGTGAGGTAACTCAGTGACACGCGCATTCCACTAGAGTTGCTTTTGGCGCCCCGCCGAGGAAAGCACAAGAACCTCACAATCAACCGGAGGTGGCCAAGAACAATCACCTTCTCTTGCCAACGCCTTCAACAATCTCCAAGCCGGCTAGGAGCGGTACTCTCCAAGAGTAACAAGAAATCCACCGGCTAAACCACCCACAAGTGCCACTAGATGCCCTCAAGCTATGCAATGCACTTTGGGATCACTCAATCTCACTTTTGATTTGCAATCAAGCAAGAGAGATGAGTGGGAGGAGAAGCTTTAGCTCAAAGGATGCACAAGAGTGTTAGAAAAGCCAAGAGACCTCCCCAAGGGTCGGCCAACGAGTATTTATAAGCATCCCATACAAATAGAGTCATTGCCACTCCACTGACCGTTTTCTCGGGACGACCGGACGCGCTTCACCGCGTCCGGTCGCCCTGCGCCGTCCACGTGTCCCTAGAATTCAAACGCGGCTGCCAGATCTTCCAACGGTCACTGCGCGCCAACAGTCAAACGCGACGACCGGACGCGTAGCTCAAACGACTGGACGCACCGATCACACAGCACCGCGCGCCCGCGAAGCATCGACCGGACGCGCTCCAGACAACGACCAGACGCGACAGTGCCAGCGTCCGGTTGGAGTCCAGTAAGCTCCCTCGACGACTGGACGCGTCCGATCGCATGTGACCGGACGCGCACCGCGTCCGATCGACCTTGCGAACTGCAGTTCCCTTAGGGCGCCTGACCGGACACGCCGGTCCCACGAGTGACCGGACGCGCCGGTTGCAAACCCTAGCCCGCGCACCTGACTGCTGCGCTGTACTGACCAGACGCGTCCGGTCAAACCGTGACTGCGTCCGGTGCAGCATTCGGTCACCTCTGTGACCTCTGTTCGCCTCCGTTTCTTTTCCGACTTCCGGCGTAGTGGAAAAATAGACATTTTATTTCCCCGAAATCGCCTGAATCCCGCGCTCGCACGCTCGGCGAGAGGGAGAGAGGAACCCAAACTCCTCTCTACCCGCAAACCACAGCGCGACGAACGCCACCTTTGCAAATGTGCCAACACTATCAAGTGTACATCTCCATGTGCTTGTGTGTTAGCTTTTTCTCAATCATTTTCAAAGGTTTTCCTATTAGCTCACTAGGCCCTACATGCAATGCACTTCATGAATTCACCTAGTGGCACCCGTGCGTCGAATAACCGATAAGACTTCCCCTCTTAATAGTTCGGCTATCGACCCTAAACCACTCACACCCTCTATGGTGTCTTGAGTGTAAAACAAAATGGCCCTATGGTTATACCTTTGCCTTGAGCCCATTTTGTTTCTCCAAATGATATGATCCACTTCATATCATCACATGACCGTCTCGATCCATCGACCTTGACTTCATTTGCTCTTCACCGTTGCATCGGTCCGTCGGCACCAAGTCTTGCTCAAGCTTCACCATCGCATGGTCCTTCGCTTCGAAGCCTCGACTTGCCCTTCACCTTCACAACCGGTCCATCAAGCCAAGCCTCATCTTGGTCTTCACCATCTTGGTCACATGAGTCAATGTCATGTCTCATATTCAATGACCACCTTTATCTAAATCATCCACTTAGATACAAAGGTTAGTCCTAGGTTTCATCAATTAGCCAAAACCAAACTAGGGATTTTCACGCACTCCTCCCTTACAGGTTCCTTAGTGTCTTTCTAGGCTCGTTGTTTGCACCTGGACTGATTTTGCCTGGGCAAACAGCTGCCTAGATGCTGCCTGGACTGCATTTGGATGGAGCCCTGGAAACGTGTCTAGGCCAGGCGAGGCACCCTCTGCCGGGCCACCGAAAATGACAGCCTGGCTACAGCATGCTGCTGCCTGGGCTAAATCAATACAGTAATGCACTTTTTGTCTTGTTTTTTTTTATTTTTATATTTTTATTTATAAAAGCAATGATTTATTTTTGCCTTCATTTAATTGTGTCTGTTACTCAAATGATATTAAGTAAGGTTATAAACACAAGAAAACATATTTTTCTCTTTTTATTAAACTTCTCAAGCACAGGCTTCTAACCAAACACACTATCTCTCTACTTGCCGGTGAGGCAGATTTTATTAAAATCTCAGGCAACTTCCGGGCAACACTTTTTACCAGGCATGTCATCCAGGTTTCCAACCAAACAGGCTCTCCATGCCATGGATGCATGCACGTGCACCCTGGCGCTGCAACATCCAGATCCTGCAAATCCATAAAACACAAATCACGGACCATGTACTCCGAAATGATAAAGAATGGACCCATGTGATAAAATAGACCAAATTTTTTCATCATCGGACCAATATGATAAAAACGGACCAATCTGATAAAAACAGAAGGTCAACAATCTTCTTAGGATAGAATGTTGGTTCAACTTCCCGTGCAAAACTATACCAATAATGTACAAAGTTTTGTGGTGCATGCTATATATGGCTGGAAAGCTCTTTCAGTCTACTTTCATAACCAACAAACGGTTCGTCATTTAGACTTCCTAATAAGGAGTTATGGCCAGATTAGTGGAGACTGCTCAGGAGGCCAACGGTCACGCGAGACCACTTCAGGAATCCATCTCGTGGTGACCTTTCCATAGCCTATCTTCAGAAACTCCAATTCATTTTCACACCCAGCTAAGAGGGTTGTTCCTAATATAAATATCCCCCGCCTCTAAACTATTATGAACCTTTTGATGAATTGATAAACCCCTCATATTACAGCCGAGCTGTTGAGTACCTTACTCAAACCTTTATTCTTACTCGTTCTTCTTGGACTTGTGAAGAGATCCCTCTGAGTTCTCCTAGTTCGTGCTCTACGATTTTTAGTACGCTGCATGTTGGCATTTCTTAGTACCACTATTAAAAATAGAATTAATCCTACTCTTTCCAATGATACTAGAAATGGTATGGTAATTATTAACTTGTCACTTTTACAGTAGCCACCTATGATTACCTATATCTCTAATATTAAACCAGGTTGTCATCCCTAGTAATAAAACTAGAAATGTTTGTTGGTACTATCTAGCATTACTATAAGAATAACACTAAACATAAATCTATTATTTCATGTAACTATAAAGAATCTAAAGATACGAATGAAAAGAATTCTGCAAGCGAACAAATAATTATACCATTATAGCATTTTACCTAGAGTATTACCAGGTTGTCGATTTATAATTTTACCATTGGAAAGGTATGCCTATGCATGTAGTATTGGTAATTTATGATTATGCATGAGAGAATGAAACAATATCACATGCTCTACTCAAAACAGGGGTAAGTTACAAGATAAATATAGATATATATGATAAGTACTGATCAAGCATCATGATAAATAAATAAATTACTTAGAGCACTATAACTATGGCAATAGCATTAGTCTAATCAGAATATTAGAGGAATAATCCCTAAGTCATTTTATAACTATAAATCAATGAATGCATGAATTGGTGCAATTACATCTAGTAGTCATTGTTAATGTTACTATCGCATCCACACATAAGGAACATCAACTAGGGAGGACCGTCAAGACTACATCATTTTGTGTGGATTAGATCTAGATTGTGGTTCTGCAATCATTCGGAGATCGAGTTGAAGTCTTCGCTGTTTCGGTGCCTCTCTCCTCGTTGCTTGGTCGCATCCAACCTTGGACAGGTATAAAGCTAGTTATCCCGCTGTTCGTAGCAAGTTATCTTTGATTCTTCGACCTGCTATCATGAAGATCGGGCCATCCCCTTGCTGATTCATATTGGCACCTATCATTGTGGCTGCTGCTCGGCCAGTGCTGAGGTGATCATATTTTATTCCCGTTGCAACGCACGGGCATGATCCTAGTATAGGTATTAAAACTGAACAAGCATAGGAAACAATTAGTTCAAGTCAAAGCTTGGGAAATAAAGTGCAATGGATGGGCACCAGTCCTCAGATGCCCACAGGACAAGACCAAATGGACATAGGGAATAACTGTCGTTCTCGTTTCCCGATAAATAACTTTGACTAATTTTATATAAAAAGATATTAATATTTATGATACACAATTAATATCATTATATATATCTTTGAAGTTATTTTCATAATACAATTATTTGGAGATACAAATATTGCACGCATTTTCTACAAATCTAGTCAAAGTTATGGCCTATGGCACCTGCTATTGACAGGGACATGAATCTTCATCTTCTTCTTCATCCATAGGATGTACCCATAGGGCATCAACTTGCCATTGCTGACATTATATTGCTAGCAAGCAAAGATGATTCATTGTTTAGTTGCTAGCAAACAAAATGTGCTTATATGTTGACTATAAAACACAACATTTTATTGAACCAAAAAGATCCATGTATACATGTACATAACCTACACTCTACTCATCACCGTTCCAAGCATCCATACAGAGGCACATGGCCATATGAGCAACACAAGCTTTATTTGAACGAAGCCATCGTCTGGAAACCAGGACACAAGCATTTTCAAGCTTCCACGGGCCGGAGTCAACCATTCAGGCCCAAGTTCTTCCTCGTCTTGCCAACGAAAACATCCCCAGATTTGATCTTGCCTGGCAAGCACCCGCAGAGCGTCAACAAGGGTAACTGAAGCATGCCTTCCTTCCTTCCAAGAGAGACGAGTGCCAGTGGGTAACCGGGGCTGTAAGTTGCCAGTTTGCTGTTAGGCAAACCCTTGATCAGTAACTTTAGGTTCTTCGCCACTAGCAGGGCGTGCTTGTGGGCGATGTACGCTTGTTTGATTTCCTGAACATTGATGGATATTAGTGCCAACAACTTCAGTTTTCTTGCGATAACATTGCTAGTTCCAACATTAAAGATCAATGATGCTCTATGGGGATCCTTTTTTATTTCAACCAAGGGTGCTCCATGGACAATATATAAAATTAAGAAACATGAATTGTAATGATCAGTAATCAATATCCACTAGACAGACAAGTCTTTATCCAAAGCATCATAATGAAGGAAAAGGAACATCTTTAATAGTTCGATAGTGAGAATTGTTATATCATCCAACTGCTAAGAATTAGGTTACTACAGATTAATCATTTATATTATTATCTAACTGCCAAGATGACGGAAGGGCATGGGTGCAACTAGGAGATGATTTTCAAATATCAGTGGTCTCCCCTGAACTAAAGTCATGTGAATGTCAATGTGTCATGATGGTTTAGTACATCGGTGGGTGTGAATGGGACAATGCCAAAATGACAGAAGGTTTTAGGAGTAACCATAAATGAAGCGTGCCATCAGCAAAATAATTGAAGACTATATATCTGTATACAAAGACATGCACTAATGGAGAATACTCATTCGTTGCAAAGTTTATAGTTATTGTGTGCAAGTTTTCAATTTGTTCTGCTGGGAAAACTGAGAGTAATTAGCCTACATAGACATGCACTCATTAACAGTATAGTTTGCACAAATTTGGGTAGTACTTCAGTTTAGGTCAAGTTGTTATTATTCTCTACAAATTTAAGTCATCATGATTGGGACAAGGAGAAACAAACCTGAAAAAAGTAACAGTACAAAAAAGAAGGAAAATCAAGTTGGAAGTGAAAACTTACAGGAATATATGTGATATCACCAATTGCGAAAATGTTATTATAACCTTTCACTCTTAAATCCTTCTCCACCATTACTCTCCCCTTGCTATCCAAAGATTCCTTGAGGATGGTATCATGTAGCCACGAACTCAGTGGCCTTGTAATGCACACAAAGTGGCAATCAGCTATTACTGTTTCTCCGCCTGATGTCTTGTACACCTTCTCTGTGTCAGATAATGAGCCCAAGTCAACTGATCGCTGAAGAAGCACATCTACTTTCTTTGAAGTCAGCCAATCAAGGCACTTCTCTGAAGCCTTTTCTCCAATGAATTCGATTAGACGCGGTCCTCTATGGATAAGGGTCACCTTCTTCCCTGGGTAGTCTACCGCAATCTCTGCAGCTAGTTCAACACCAGTTGGACCACCTCCAATTATCATCACAGATTCTGATGACTCTATCTTCCCATTATCTGTAACAAGCATATGCAAAACAAAATATAAGCGTGATAGGGAAGGTCACAAAAGCGTAACTGTTTTCAGTATGTGGTTTGACTGCAGTTACCTCTTTGGAATTCCTTTAACCTTTGAGCTCTACTGGCAGGAAAAGTGAACGCATGGCCAGTCGCTATGACAAGATAATCATATGGAAGAGAGTGGCCATCAGCAGTCAGGACAACGTGTTCAGTGATATTGACTGCAGAAGATGTCACAATGGTTGCGTCGTTGAGGTAATCTTTGTGAAAGATCAATGATCTCTCAGCAAAAGATGGTTCCACCATCGACCGCAGCTCAGCGCAGGGGATCTCCAGGTACTCTTTCCTGTCATTAGAAGTGATAGAATGCATGAAGGAACATTCTAACTACGATCAAGTGTGAACCAGGTGATGTCCCATTACATTCAACATCACTACATCAGGTTAGTAAGCTAAGTTATCACCAGCACAGAGTAGATAGATAACTTTCAGAAATTCCAGAGTGCTTCTTAGCAGCTAGCAGCTAATTAGATCCAGAGCTTGATGTTGAAGTTCGTAAGTAGATAAGAAAACTCAAAATCATCCCCATTTCTATCCCCCTGGATTCACTAGATCCGGCTAGATCTCTAGGGCCGAGCTACCGAATCACACACCTAGGCCATGGAACAAGTGGCGGACCCAGCATAAGAATGGAGGTAGTGCGAACTTAGGCTACAAAATTTTGGCTAAAAACGACAACATGCAAATCATGAATAAAAATTGTAGAACAACAAATAAGAATCAAGATGTTACCTTTTAAAAGAAGAAATTAACAATAATAAATGTATTAATTGATAATTATAGTACAAAACGTGTCAATTTTAAAGAAAAAATCAATTAAAAAAACCTTCAAAATCAATTGACAGTTATTTTATAATACAAAACCGGGTAGTGCAGAGGCACTGCAGAGGTACCGGCCGCTAGATGCAGCAGCCGAACAGCGCACAGGAGCAGTCCGTTGGGCACAACCATGGCAGCAGGCAGCTGCCAGCTGGCCTGTCGCCTATACTGCGCTGAGCAGCCTGAGCCACCGACCACGCAAGCTGACGCGCGGGCCGCCGAGCACCCGGCCGTAGGGTGCAACTGCGGAGCCATGCGAGCTGCCGGCTGGGAGAGAGATCTCGGAGGGCAAAGCCGCGGATAGGCGTTGTGGGTGTCCGTGTAGGATTATTTCCCTAAACAATTTTCGCAAAAAAAAACTAATTCCCTAAACAACGACCCACGCCGAAGAGTCCTTGACGTTGACGGCCCAATCCGCTCCAGAAGCCCAATCGTAGCGTCGTCCTCGGCTCGCGCCCTTATCTCGTGCTAGTCGTCTTCAACCTCCAGGAGCCGGGGGTCCTGCTCTGCCGGTGGGGAGGTAGGGCGGCCGCCCCACCTCGCCCTATGGGTGGGTCCGCCTATTGTGGAAGCATGCACAGGCACAGCAGCCAGTCCGAAGAAAGCAAGCAAGCAACCGGTCGGCTCGGGGTTTCCACAAACGGGTGGCCGGTGCAGGAGCGGAGCAGGCGAGGAAAGAAAGAGGGGCTTACGGGTCGACGAGGACGACGTCGGCGTGGCCCTGCATGTTCTTGGCGAGGAGAGAGCCGCCGGCGCCGCCGCCAACCACCACCACCCTCGCCTTCTCCCCTGCCCCCGCCATCACCGGAGCCGGACGTTGTCCCCCTCGCGCGCGCCCCACCCAGATGACAAACTTCCCAACCCACCAGCTCACGCGGCGTTATTAACGAAGCTCGCGGACCGCGGACCGCTGGCGACTCGAGTACTCGACCGATGCGATGGGACGGTGGAGCGCCATGACGCCGACCTTTATCAACTTGCGTTTGAACGTGAACGCATGTATTAATTCTCCTACACGACTATACGCAAGTAATTGTGATATTGTAATTAATTTTTATAATAAATAAACTATAAATTAACCAAACAAAAAATCACGAATGTAAGCATGTGGATTTGATTTTTTATCCCTCATACCTTTTATTATTTTTTTTATCTCAGATTGATCAGATACACCAGTATCTTTTGCATTTTCTTTTTTGGTTTTTTGTTGTAAAAAAAATAGAAGCAATCAACCGTAACGGGCATGATCACATGGTCAAAGATAGCCTAGCCACTAGGCAGCGGGCTACCGAAATAACCGCCCGTCCCTTCCGCCTAGTGCCCTGCAACATTGCAGATCCTCTGATCCTCATCTTCTTCACCTCTCCAATATTTACGAGTTTAGAGACCAGAATAACACAGCGGTACAAGTTTAGGGACCCGTGATGGATTTGCTCTACCTCAGGCATCATCCATCTCTTGTGAAAAAAGGTAAAAAAAAGTCTTCGTACCTAAAAACCGAAAATCAGCGTTAACTTCACGAGCAGATACACAGACCTCTCTTTGACTCTTCTCCCTCGTATCCTCCGCCGCTCCTGTTTCGCAGAAGCTTCTTGCCTGGACACCTCGATTCAGAACTGAAGAGCCATCACGGCCTCGCCCCGATGGTGGCGGAGAGGTGGCGGCTGCAGACGTAGTAGCTGCGCATGTTGGGGTAGAAGTCTTCGGTGATGGATGGCGACTTGGCGAGCGCCAAGCGACCCCCCTACTGCATCCTCCTCCAGTCCCCACGCCAACGCGCCGCGCCCATGGCAGCCCATGGCACACGCCCATGACGCGCATCTTCCCGCCCTGGTCGCGGGCCGTCGCCCTCGTAGCATCGGCGTGATGTGATTCGTAATTCATTGATTTCATCGGATCGGGCGGATTCGCAGTAGGAACAACGAAAAACGTGTTTCCAGTAGATGTTACGAGGCCTAAACAACTACTACGACAACTGCTAGTAGAGGAAAAGAAAACAGTGGAAAAACGCAAACCGTCCGATGGCGTAGGTGTAGCAGATCCGGAGGAGGCGCCGGTGTTGGAGTCGTTCGCCGGAGGAGCCATTGACGCTGCACGGTGGAGACGGTGGCGGCTTCCCGTCACTGGCTGCGCCCCTCTCAGATCGGGAGTCGGGAATGTCGGTGGGAATGGCGGCTGAGGACAACCTCGTGTTCTGAGCCGGCCAGCCCCCACCTCTATTTATGCGCAGTGTGACGGGGACCCACCAACCATATTGGGTTGGGCGCCCCCGATCAGGGCGCGAGAACAAGGCCCATTAGACCGTTGGGCCTAATGAGGGAGATCAAAACCTAACACGGCGGCCTCCCCCGCGGCTTCCTGCTGCAGTCGCCGGCCGTCTACGTCGGGCAGCAGCCTGAGAATGAAGCGGTCTCAAGTTGCTGCGCAGCGGCGTCTGCGTCACGTCCCCTTGCGGTGGTGATTTAAAGCCATGAGTAATGGAGACTCATTGTTTTCTTGCATTAAATGATTATTGACTAGCCTTGTTGATCCGATCCATGTGGATGACTTTTGATTTTCTACATTGATTACTGGCAAGTGAGGCGGTGGATGCGGACAATGTTGCTCGACCAGTAGAATTAAAGAGACGGATCCTGGTGGTTTCATATTAACGGATGGGAGACGGTGCTCGCGTGAAACTGAATAACTGATCTTCCGATCTAGAGAGGTAAACCAACGCTTAGCCAGTTTCTAGAGTTTCATTTGTATTTAATAACCTACCACGTATGCACTTTTGATGACATGACAACGTTTTAATGAAGAGAAAGAAGAATTGAGTTTTATGGGGATGAAACTCTCTGGCACAGTTACCAATTCTCCGTGAGTTATAGAATTAAATGTATATAAAACTATGGAATGAAACTTTCCATTGAGAGTGAGTGTTTCATCCAAGTTTCATTTCATTCTATATGATATGGCAGTCTTGGAAACAACGAAATGAAACTCTCCACTGAGACTGGCCTTAAAGGCTTGACTGACGTGATTACACGAAATCGCAGAAAAATATTGCAGTGGGGATCTTCTGTTTAAGTATAGTAGATTGCATTCTAGAGCAACCTACAGGGACCTACGCACGCTATACTGCAGCAAGAGTTGCATGTCGTCTCACCAAGTGCGCTAACTCATGTGCTACCATGAAATATATTTTCATTGCTTGGTGTCACAGATATGATATTCTTTCTTAGAATGTTGATCAAACTTACAAAAGTTTAACTCAGGACAACTTTAATTTATTTGGGGATGGGGGAGTTGTCGTATGAGAGTAGAGATGAAGAAATTTCCTTTATTTCAATAGGTCTTTGTGGAGTATTTCCGTTGGTTGTTATTCGCATAAAAAAAACTCGCAAAAAAAGTATTTCCGTTGCTTGTAACTAATCATGTACCCACAATGCGGTTATTCTTTTTACATAACCATGATTGGAATAGAGATAAAGAACGTTGAGCCTACCTTTTCCATGAGGAAAAGATACTGTTTTTATTTATTACTCAAAAATATGATTACAATCGCGAGCAATAACATGCTCAAATATAAACCGCCACTGATAACCACCATAACAACCAAATATTTTGTTCTCTTTGCCAGATGTGTAAGCTCACAGGCAACACAATTACACTCTCTTCTCGTGTGGACTCTGAGCCTGACCGTTTCACCGACTATGAACTTAAGCTGCGCGCACTCGCATTAGACAACACTTCTGTACTATAATGCCGGAATCCAGCTTAAGTATAGACTGTTGTCAATACCATTCTCTTAGAAGGAAGAGGCTTGTAGGGTTACGCAGATGGTTACACACTAGCACAAATTAATAACCGCGTAAAAACGGGATCGCTTGTATGTAGATGATCATAGATTATACCTTTCCAACGCGCGGCACAGCGGAAAACTTAGCGGAACACGCGTAGTCGATGTAGTCGACGTCGAGGAAGTAGTCGTACAGTACGATCTGACGTAGTGCGCAGCACGACGGTAGCTCTACAAACGTCCACACGTACGGAGAGAAGAACGACGGCGACGCAGCGTGCTAGCGCTCATCAACACAAGCGGACTGCAGCAGATCAACAGGTATAGGACGGGAGCCCTCTCCACGGTCTCCTGTTCACCCGTGCACAAGACACAAAGTGGCGGTCAGGTTCTGTGCGTGGAGGCTAAAGGCAATTAGGGTTAATCGCCCTCTAGCCAGATCATTAGTACTGATATAAATACTAATGGGCTAGCTGCATGGGTCACATGGGCTTTGGCTATTGGGCATATAACCAACAGTCTCCCACTTGCACAAGAGTCAACCAGCCATTGTGGTCATGTATTACAATATCCTGGAATCAATCCAATTGATCCATTTGTCCTTTGAGTTCTTTCTCCTTAAGTGTGTGATCCCGTAGGTTCACGGAACCAACGGTCATGACACGGAAACCATTTATGATCAATAGTTAGCATTGGCCACTAGCAAGGCATACCGACTCCCGAAAGTCCACGAAGATCATATCTTACACAACCTATAACACTCGCCATTACTATATCCTTCTGCCACACGACACCTAGCCAAGTACAAGGCGAGTGAAGTGCTATCCTTGATTCTCAGCCATTTCTTGCTCCGTGCAGAACTTATTTTATCGACTAACCATTAGTCAAGGCATGGCCATGCACTTTCAGTTCCTACACATCGAGAGGGCCCAAAGGAGTCTCTCCTTGATACAGGAGGAGCAGATCCCATCTTGATTCGACATACCCTGTGTAACAGAACCATCCAAATTATAAGAGCACAAGTACAAAAATAATCACCGAAGTGATCAAATTCTCGCACTTGAGCCCATATAACTCCGGTAGTCCAATAAATCACGAGGGATTTCAAACCAACCAACATACCAGCCAAGATCGTAGTGATTCAACATAACAAGTCACATGTTACAACCATTTCACAAGTAATTCAATATACATCGGAGTTCAACAAAGTTATTACAACTTAATTTGAAAAGTAGCGGAAGCAAAGTAATTTGAAACTAACAACACCTTTATTTCAAATATATGCCAGTACTAAGGTCGACTTCCAACAAAAGCATTAGAGAGAAGATAACTCAGAGGGATCATGCCCGTCATCACACTCCACCTCTAAGGCAGGAGCCAACCAACTCTTGCAGTAGCCAAGATACAGCACAACCTGCAACAAGTGGGGATAAAACCCAGAGTACGAGAAGGTACTCAGCTAGACTTACCCGTCATAAACCAGAAATAAAGTAACACCAAGGATCATGCAAGGCTGATATTAAGTGGGCTAGCTTGACAACATTTTGCATAAAAGCTTATTATAAATAAGTACTCATTAATGCTTAAGTATCAAGTTAATTATCATTAACCTGTCCTCTATATTAGAACCTGTACTAGAGCACTCACTTTATTAGGAGCAAACAATATTAACCATAGCAGGTATAAATTGAGGCAACCTTTCTATCGTTATCCAATTAACCATCCGTTCAATTTAATAGAATCTACGTTGCCGCTGCTCAAGTCAAGTGCTCACTAACCGGGAGCGACGGCGATTCGAATCGAATTCCTATCCAGCTAGAGGGGAATTTCTAACACTCACCGTGCAGACCCCTGCCAGGGTCGCACAGGCCACCTTTTCATATGATTCAGGAATCGCGGGTCCGAATGATGTCGCGACCCCAAGGGCGACACTCTGCCAGGTGATAGGGACTCTAACCCCCCTTGGTCTCACGCCAATGTCCCCAAGCACATTCTTTCTCTCCTCCAAGAAGCAACCTACCATTCGATTCCCGGCCTGAACCATATTACTCGGCTTCGTGGTCAGAACGACTTATCTGGCCAACTAAGTGTTAGACTGCGTTCAACATGACTCAAGGACGTACAACGAATCGGTCCTTAAACGACTCAGACGGGGATAGATCCACACCCAAGACCTCCATGCCTTGTTGCTTCACTATCGTCATCCCGCCCGGTCTCATTTCATTTTATTAACACATGGTTCCATTCCACGATAGCAATATAGCCAACCGTGCCATATATGGATATCCCTATATCTCGCAGGTGACAGGAAATCACCTGACTTCTACCGCTTAAAGCAGGGCTAAGCATCTATCCGATCCTAGTCTATGTATGATTCAGGGATTCATCTATCTGGACAAGGAATGATATAATGCAGCAAGGGTTTCCAACCAACTCCTACCACTTAATGCAATAATACTTATAAAATATATATATATAATTAATTGCTTTGAAGATAGGAGGCTTATAATACTCCGGGGCTTGCCTGGGATCCGACACAAGTCAGTGGTTGTCAGACATCACTCGCCGAGTACTTCCATCTTCGGGATAGTTTCCCAAACACCGTCTTCGGGTTTGGCTCCACATTATGTCCTCCGCGTAGTGCATCTAGCGTACCTAGATGAGATGTAAGATGCAAGTGTATGAATACATGGAAATGTAATTGATGATGCATCACATACTAAACAAGGCAAGTACAAGGTTATACTAAAGACACTTAAGCACATCACTTTGCTTAAATAACATCACACAAACCAACATGCTAAGATAGCAAGGAGGGCACACTCAGCATGGCACACAAGTTCCACATGATCTCAGGTGTATTTAACTTAATTACCAAGGACATGAATCACATGTAGCAACATGCAAAGCAAGTCAAGGTGAAGCAACAACTATAACTAGAATATGTTAATTTCTGGACTTCCAAATAGTATCTTCATAAATCAATCATATCTGGAGTTTCATAAATCCAAATGACTTGCAAGAAGACATTCTCGAAAGCTTAGGAAATTATCTACATTTCATCTTTAGTCATCTCAACATGATTCCTAAGTTATCATGACCAAACATGCCAATATTTAAAGTCTGCACAGAAGGTAATTAAAATCTGACAGTAGACATATTAAGCATGCAACTCTTAAACTATCAGACCTGGGATCATGAAAATTTAACACAAGCAAGATAATATAATTATCTACAACTTTTGTATTTACCAAAACTACAGTAAACATCATTTGCACCATGAAACTAGTTGCACGAGTAACACTACACATGCAGCCCAACAGCAATGGTACAATTATAGACAGAAAACTGATAGAAACTTCAGAGAAACATTAGTGGAGTTCTAGACCTCCAACAAACATGATTCTCAACTTTATGGAAAGCTTATAAAGTTACCTACAACTTTTTTGTAATCATCTTAAGATTATTCTACATTTAACATGGTCAATTAATTAAATCATTGCATCTCTGTCTAAAATATGGACAGAATCTGATATGCCACTTTAAATCATTATAACTTGAGTTTCACAATTCCAATAATTATGGTTCTGGACTTTTTAGAAAGCTTAACAAGTTGTGAATAATTTTTTTATAAATATCTAGAGCTAATTGTGCTACTAACTAGGTCACACATTATAAACAATGCAACCATGTCTGGGTTTGAACAGAAACAGCTACAGCACTTTAGACTACTATAGTTAAACATATACTTAGCCAAAAATTGTGCTCCTTAGCTTTTTGAAAAGCTTAAGAAAATTACTACAACTCATTTATTGTCATCAAGGCATGATTCATAACTTAACTAAGCCAAACAATGCATACATGCAGAACTATCCAGAATAGAAGCAAAGCAACATATAACATTTGTTATTTTTATAGCTCCTAAACTATCAAGCCTAAAATCTTGAAATTTTTACTAGACATCATACATCACACGAGTAACATGACACAAAAATTTCACTTCATTTGGAGTTGTATATTTACTGTTATTAAAAATAACAAATCCAACTAGCATTCAAAACCTAGTTGCATAAATATATTTTTACAGCTAAAACTTTAAACTAAAACATTACATATTATAGATCCACTGCATAGATAATTTCACAAGGATTCTAAAAAGTCCTTATTTGCTATTTTATGATTTTTCTACTAATTACTATGAATTTCCAAATTTCAACACTGAAATCTGTAAAATAAAAAGATTAAACCGAAAAAGAAAAGCACTTTTGCCTCGAGGCCCCTGAACTTTCTAGAATCAACCCACAGTATAAGGTACTATTCAACTGAGTCACAGGTTATTCATTTTGGCCCCTGAAAGAACTTAAATTAAACTAAGCAAATAGGTCCTACCCGCACTATTTAAATGAGTCTACGGATTTGCATTTAGGACCCTTAGTGAACTCGAATTCATGCCCGCGAGGTCCCTCCCTGGCTTCACAGTAGATCGAAAGCAGGGGAATTTGGGGGCCGGCCGGTCTCCGGCGATGTAGTCACCGGCGGCGATGGCGAAGGGCGGCACGAGTACCAGCGTGCCTACCCGCACCCGGGGAAGGTCGAATCGCGGTCGGAGAAGAATCGTGGACTCCTGGCCACGCGTGCAGGCAGCCCAGCCATGGCCATGCCGGCGGCGGTGGCCGTGGCTGGCGTTCCTGGCGACGGGTAGTGGCGCTAGGGCATCCTAGGGACCCTACGTGCCAGCGGGGCTGCCCGGCTCGGACGGAGATGACCCGAGGCGGCCTAACCACACGCGCCGGCGGCGGCTCACAGGCCATGGCCGCGCGGTGGCGCGCTCCGGTGACCGCTGCAACTGGCGAAGAGGTGTGTGCGGTGTAGCGTAACGTAGAGGAGGTGATGCCGTGCACCGATGATGACGAGGAGGTGCGGAACAGCGGGAACGCGGCGGCGGCTGGAAGCTCGGCCATGGCGGAGGAAAGGTCGGACGCGGTGGCGTCGCGTCTGTGCCCGCGCGTACGCGTGCAACAGCGAGGAAGGGCGAGCGAGTGGCCTGTGGCTAGCTTCGGTCCTCCAGAACGTGAGGGAGGGGAAGAAATCAGGCACGCGGACAGGGAGTGGGGGCGCGGTGCGGGCATGAGCGCCACGCCCATGTCCACGCGTCGCCTTTGGAGCAAAAGCTCGAACAGCTGGCATGCGTCCGAATGGATCGGTTGGAGCTCCACTTTGGGCCTGATCTGGGCCGATCTGGGTCTTGGACCTAAAGGCAAAGTTGTAGCCCATACCATACTCTATATTTCCTATTTAGGGGTCATTGTTATTAGAGCTGTAGATTATGAGATAATCAGTCCCCAAATTACCAGTGTCAACATGTTAAGCTAGGGCTCGGTTTTGGGATTTTGCAATGCCAAACTTGGTCAAATTGATCCCAACTTTTTACATGTTGTTCTCCATAACATAAACTCCAACTTTTGTTAAGGGGTCAAACCAAGTTGCTTAACAAAAACTTGAGAACGCGGAATGCCAACGTCGATGTTACTGGAATTAGGGCTTAAAATGGCTAAGTGCTGAAATCAGCCCTAAAACTGACTTGTGAGCCCTGTTTGAGCATGTTCCCCACATTTTCATGGCTTGACTCTTAAATAAAGTTTGTTCCTTATAAAATTCTCTACAACTTTGTCAAAGGGTGCACAGTCATGCAAAGCTTCTAGGTCACACTTTTGAAATGGTCAAACACAAGTGTTCCTGGGTCCATACATGGTCAACCATCACTTAGAAGCACATTTAGGCAAAATGATCAACATGAACATTGTTCCATGGAGTGTCCTAAGTGTAGTTAAGGTTTTGTAGAGGCCAAACATACCCACCATGCATATGTTGCACAAAAGTGTAGACCTCACATGCCTTGAAATATAAAACTCAAGTGAAATGCTATAGTCATTTCATGTGGTTGTTTCAAGATACATGCTACACATGTTCCACTAGGGTGTTCCACATGTGTCCAAGTTGTGTTGCACATATTACATTTGTATGTTGCACAACACTAGTTCCCATGGGATGTAAGGCAGGTTTTAGTCATAATCCAAACAAGCATATAACTTATCATTTTATGTGACTTTTTGATTCCAAACTTTATGAAACTTTTCCAATGATCAATATAGATAGGTACCAAGGTGAGACACATGAAGATATGGCAATAACACCATCCGAACATATATCTTTAAAAATGCCCTATATGTAAAGCAATGGTGCAGCATCCAAGTTTAGGTTAGGGTTTATTTCCATAGGTTTGACTTTGGCATCGTCATCTCCACTAATCTATCATGTTTGAGCTTAAACCGACTACTTAATTGGTGATAAACACCTGGGGTGTTACAGCCCTCCCCCCTTAAAAGAATCGCGTCCCGAGATTCGGAATGGAAGACCTTTTAAGGAAGAGAGGCATGTTATCTAGTTCCCAATATCTGCTATAGCATTCAGCTATAAAGCTTCAACATCGGTGAACAACTTGGTCAAAGGCACTTTCTGATATTTACTCTTTATGGTATAATTTGTCTGAAGAATCTCCTTCATTGACTTCCATGAAGCATTGTTACTTTGGGAGGAATCCGAGATAGCACGTACTGCATTCTCAATGTCCGGAGATCATTCGGTCCGTGAGCTGACCACTCACAAGTATCTGATTCTTAAGTGAGCATAGCATAGTCCGTATGAACTTTACACTAGACCGAAATCTTCAAAAAGATACTCATTGAAGTGATCCTATGTTCACAAAGTTTGAAAAGCAGTTCTCTACCAAAAATGGCTTGAGCACAACCTTCCAAAAGGGTGAGATCATAGACGACAAACATTCTCTGAGGCCATAGGATACTGACTAACCAATAGACAAGGTTTATGTTGGTCGTAAATGTTCATTCATTTAGACACCAACTAATGGAAAACTACTTGCGGTTCCATGTGTGCAGTTCTCTTTCTCTAACGACAACACTGTATTATCTGAGTCTATCGATGGTCAGTGAATGTGATAGCTGACTCTGTCGGCTTCCTATTTCTGCCAACAGTCATCTAAGAAGATTCTTCTATCCAAGACAACAGTTATCTGGGTTGAATCAGATGCAAACTCTTGGGTAAAAACATTTATAAGGTACCAAAGTATGTCATCATTGGAAAATAATTTCCAAAGAAAGATGTAGCGAGGCCTTAAGGACAACAAAAGTTATAAATATTCACTCAACCACGGGGAGTAGTTTACCACCAAGCGATTGAGTAAAATTTTTCCTTGGTGACTTAGTTGCACTGTAAGTTGAGTTGACTTGCAGCATAACAACTTTGTCAAGCCAACTTTCACCTGGAGGCTTCCTTTTTAGGATCAAATAGCAGCTCTAAGATGGGAAATCTGTTGTTTGACACTTCTCAAATTGCTTTCGAATTTTCCTCAACACTTTGTCCAATAAAGTTATGAACAAACCGTTTGTGGCACCTAAGGGCACATGGATGCTAATTGAAACTAGGTCATGCTTTCTCAAATTCTTCGCTTTAGCTGATAGCACACCTTGCACTATCTGTGTGATTGCCCAAGATGGAATTGACTTGGTCACAATGGCTGTGGAAGATAGAGTATCACTCAAGTTGTTGCTAGTTGATCAACTTCTTGTTGGTTATTGCTCTGTAAGACATAGCCTTCGTAGCTACCAGAGTTTTTACCTAGCTAGAGATTAACCTTCCTATTGGTAACTAATCAATTGTCTCTCAACACTAAAAAGTTTTAAATCTTCACTCTTGACCACAACAACTATGGTTGATGCAGAACGGATGGTTGTCATCGAAGTCAGTAGATAAGGAGTCACACCAGAGATGGTTGATTTTGATTGTATGACCATTATGCATACAAAGGTTAAAACTTGCATAATGTGATGATCGAGTCTTATCCAACGGATGACTTGTCCAACATTAAGTGTTGTGTGTCCTTTTTATCCAATAGAGATGAGATACTTGCTGACTAGATGATGTTCGTCAATACGGGGGCAACTAAATAGAGTCATTGGGCTACCACATATTGTAGTCTGTTAATGTTTATGTCGGTGACTTGTTCTTCAAAGGTTATCCTCTTGGCAACTTTAGAAGGAAACTCTACTACCTTCAGTCTAAGATATGGATCTTACGATATGATATGAGAAGATAACCAAGGAACATCTCACAAGAAAGCCCACATCGATGTAGTTCCATAATGGGCTATGACTAGCAACCTCGATACCAGCGCGTGCCTAGCAGCACTACCATGTGCCGGCCGGTCACAGGGAGGCCCTAGTTTTCGTCGCGGCACCGTAGAATACTAATCGTAACACCATTACCGAATAGACGCCCGATGAGGAATTTCAAATGACACAGATTGGTGGTCCGAACAAGTACCATACAAGGAGGGATAGCAAGCAAAGGTAGTCACAAGGCTTAGAATCAACAGGGAAATGATCCAAAGATCAAAATATAGCACAAGAAAACATCGCGCAATTGCCAGGGATAACTGAGCAAGAGACTCTTGCTTAAATTCTACGTACGACTTGCATCCACCGAGGGGAGTACCAGATAAAAGATTAACAGGAGGTTCAATCATGTTGGGCAACAACATGAGATCAAGACTGATGAACATTCCGAGACTTGGGAAGGTTGGGGACGAATTAAGCAAATTTTAAGGGCGAAAACCGGTATGTAATCAAAGATTGAGCCGATAAGGTAGATACACGAATTTGCAAGCAAATGATTTTGAGGCCATAGCAGAGAGACGTTATGTCACACTAGCTAACCTTTGGGAGAGGTAACCGGAAGGTCCAACATGGATTTGGGTACGGCCTCCACAACTGGCAGCGTACGAACCATGGTCAAAGGCTAGCGTTGATAAAAGTTTACTTGGTTGGTCAGTCGATAAGGGTCTTCACAAAAAGGGTTGCAAAACATCCACGGCTTATGCAAACATATCGGAGAACTAAACTTTGGGCTTTCGGTCAAGCAAAGGCATGGATACAAACATTCAAGGGCTAACCATCAAGTCAACAGGCTCATGGTCCTAAGAGAGGGAACCTAATTGAAGAGAACAACCATACAATTACGTACGTAAACTTTGTTCTAGGATAAAGCTATGTGACCTTCGTATGCTCACCGAGGACAAATGAGGTGACAACTAGGGCACTACCTAGATAACAAGCATACATACAACATCACAATCAAGCAGTCATTTGAGAACAATCAAATGAATGGGCTTAAGCAACCAATACAAGGCACAAGGCTCACCCAAAATAAGCATTTATCTCAAGAATGAACTAACTACCAGTTTAGCTCAAAACAACGCTAGCTAAGGAAGCCAACTTAGCATGTGCACAGAACCTGGACAGCAGCACAGTAGTTACTTGTTTCAACCATAACTGAGGTTGTAGACATCCCACAAAGGTGATCCTATACTTTCTAGAAAGCTTAGAAAGATGACTAAACTTTAGTTACTCATACCAAAAGCAAATTCACAGGTTAGCATGGTCAAACATGCTGATGTTTCAGATCTGTACCAATATGGACAGAAAACTGATAAGAACTTCAAAAATTCATAACTGGAGTTCTAGGGACACAACAAGGCTGAGACTTAACTTTATGTAAAGCTTATTAAGTTGTCTATAACTTTCTTATTATCATATTAAGATGATTCTATATCTAACAAGGCCAAACAAGACAAAGAAGACATCTCTGCCCAGATTTGGACAGATTCTGTCATTCCACTTTACAAGCTCATAAGTAGAGATTTAGACCACCACAATTAGTGCTATAGGACATTTTGAAAAGCTTAGAAAAAGTACTACACTTCTTCTATTATCTCCAAGACATGATTCCTTATGCACATAGGTCAAACAAACCAAACATTCAGATCTATTCAAAGCATAAGCAAAACCTGACAATAAACTTCTAAAATTCATAACTCCCAAACCATAAGACCTAGGGTCATAAAATTTTAGGACAAGCTAGATAAGTAAGTTTGCTACAACTTTGGTATTCTCTATAACTACAGAAAACACATTTATGACCACGAAAGCATCAATACAACAGCAACCATTCTAGCAGCCAACGTCCAACAAGCAAAACAAAGTTTGCCTTTGTTCTACTTAACAAGAGAGCACACAAACATGTCATCCTAGTAGCTCTAAATTTTTGTTACCTTAGACCAACACGAATTTAATTCATTCATGAGAATCCATAATTACTTAAGTGAGGTCTAAAGCATTTGCAAACGCTTGTATGAACAACATATCTACCATTTGGCTAACTAGAGGGCCTCTATAGGTTCAAGCATGTAACCACAACTATTTCTAGCAAGCCTAAGCACACACTTTTCTCAAACAACATGGAGTAAGGCATTCTTGTTTTACTCCACACAAGAAAGATAGTGTACCACATCAATCACAAGTTACTCATTATAGAATAAGGGCGAGAGGAGCATAGCTATGCATAAGGCAACAATCATGAAAATGCATGCTTCGTCCTATCCGTCCTCACAAGACTGCCAACCTAAGGTGGCGATCACGTTCTATGTCGGTGGCATAATACGCACTCTCTCGATATATATCTAGTCGTTAGCTACATTCGACTTACGCATTCGTGGTTAGTGTACCTACAGAAAAATTTCATTGCAGCCCAACATTTCCCAATATAGCACACCATGAAAGCAGCGAAGTAAAATTCTAAGTACTCCCATGTACATATACCCCCGTACATATACATGTAGCACCAAAACTACCCGAATCATCAATCACCCACAATTAAGTACCTTCATATATACATGTGTGTAACATGTTAATAATCCAGTAACCAAAACTAACTCTCCCCTAGACCGCAGTTTGTACGGTCATGCTCTCACAACTCACACTTACCTGAGTGTAGGTGCGATGTTGCATAAAAGTAAACTAGCAACATATATGGTTATTTCATATATGAAGGCTACCTCTAATCTAACACACCGGTAGCATAGTGTGGGAGAGTCATCACACATACATACCTTGGCCTGGGCGAAGATGCATAAATGAAAAAAAAACCCCAAGTTAGTACTTATATAAGCCACCTAATAATCCTTATATGGGCATAAGGAAATTGACCACTGGCATACTTAGATTTAGAATTCAGTTTTCACAAACCTATATATAGCTATAAGTTGATAAATTTGATTTTATAAAACAAAACCTTTGTCTTAAATACACATATGACAAGTTTAATGTTGAATCTTGCTCCGATACCAGCTGTAACAGAACCATCCAAATTATAAGAGCACAAGTATAAAAACAATCACCGAAGTGATCAAATTCTCGCACTTGAGCCCATATAACTCTGGTAGTCCAATGAAATCACACGGGATTTCAAACCAACCAACATACGAGCCAAGATCGTAGTGATTCAACATAACAAGTCACATGTTACAACCATTTCACAAGTAGTTTAATATACATCAGAGTTCAACATAGTTATTACAACTTAATTTGAAAAGTAGCGGAAGCAAAGTAATTTGAAACTAACAACACCTTTATTTCAAATATATGCCAGTACTAAGGTCGACTTCCAACAAAAGCATTAGAGAGAAGATAACTCAGAGGGATCATGCCCGTGATCACACTCCACCTCTAAGGCAGGAGCCAACCAACTCTTGCAGTAGCCAAGATACAGCACAACCTGCAACAAGTGGGGATAAAACCCTGAGTACGAGAAGGTACTCAGCTAGACTTACCCGTCATAAACCAGTAATAAAGTGACACCAAGGATCATGCAAGGCTGATATTAAGTGGGCTAGCTTGACAACATTTTGCATAAAAGCTTATTATGAATAAGTACTCATTAATGCTTAAGCATCAAGTTAATTATCATTAACCTGTCATCTATATTAGAACCTGTACTAGAGCACTCACTTTATTAGGAGCAAACAATATTAACCATAGCAGGTATAAATTGAGGCAACCTTTCTATCGTTATCCAATTAACCATCCGTTCAATTTAATAGAATCTACGTTGCCGCTGCTCAAGTCAAGTGCTCACTAACTAGGAGCGATGGCGATTCGAATCGAATTCCTATTCAGCTGGAGGGGTATTTCTAACACTCACCGTGCAGACCCCTGCCAGGGTTGCACATGCCACCTTTTCATATGATTCAGGAATCGCGGGTCCGAATGATGTCGCGACCCCAAGGGCGACACTCTGCCAGGTGATAGGGACACTAACCCCCTTGGTCTCACGCCAATGTCCCCAAGCACATCCTTTCTCTCCTCCAAGAAGCAACCTACCATTCGATTCCCGGCCTGAACCATATTACTCGGCTTCGCGATCGGAACGACTTATCCGGCCAACTAAGTGTTAGACTGCGTTCAACATGACTCAAGGACGTACAGCAAATCGGTCCTTAAACAACTCAGACGGGGATAGATCCACACCCAAGACCTCCATGCCTTGTTGCTTCACTATCGTCATCCCGCCCGGTTTTATTTCATTTTATTAACACATGGTTCCATTCCACGATAGCAATATAACCAACCGTGCCATATATGAATATCCCTATATCTCGCAGGTGACAGGAAATCACCTGACTTCTACCGCTTAAAGCAGGGCTAAGCATCTATCCGATCCTAGTCTATGTAGGATTCAGGGATTCATCTATCTGGACAAGGAATGATATAATGCAGCAAGGGTTTCCAACCAACTCCTACCACTTAATGCAACAATACTTATAACATATATATATAATTAATTGCTTTGAAGATAGGAGGCTTATAATGCTCCGGGGCTTGCCTGGGATCCGACACAAGTCAGTGGTTGTCAGACATCCCTCGCCGAGTACTTCCATCTTCGGGATAGTTTCCCAAACACCGTCTTCGTGTTTGGCTCCACATTATGTCCTCCACGTAGTGCATCTAGCGTACCTAGATGAGATGTAAGATGCAAGTGTATGAATACATAGAAATGCAATGGATGATGCGTCACATACTAAACAAGGCAAGTATAAGGTTATACTAAAGACACTTAAGCACATCACTTTGCTTAAATAACACCACACAAACCAACATGCTAAGATAGCAAGGAGGGCACACTCAGCATGGCACACAAGTTCCACATGATCTCAGGTGTATTTAACTTAATTACCAAGGACATGAATCACACGTAGCAACATGCAAAGCAAGTCAAGGTGAAGCAACAACTATAACTAGAATATGTTAATTTCTGGACTTGCAAATAGTAGCTTCATAAATCAATCATATATGGAGTTTCATAAATCCAAATGACTTGCAAGAAGACATTCTCGAAAGCTTAGGAAATTATCAACATTTCATCTTTAATCATCTCAACATGATTCCTAAGTTATCATGACCAAACATGCCAATCTTTAAAGTCTGCACAGAAGGTAATTAAAATCTGACAGTAGAGTTATTAAGCATGCAACTCTTAAACTATCAGACCTGGGATCATGAAAATTTAACACAAGCAAGATAATATAATTATCTACAACTTTTGTATTTACCAAAACTACAGTAAACATCATTTACACCATGAAACTAGTTGCACGAGTAACACCACACATGCAGCCCAATAGCAATGGTACAATTATAGACAGAAAACTGATAGAAACTTCAGAGAAACATTAATAGACTTCTAGACCTCCAACAAATATGATTCTCAACTTTATGGAAATCTTATAAAGTTACCTACAACTTTCTTGCAATCATCTTAAGATGATTCTACAGTTAACATGGTCAATTAATTAAATCATTGCATCTCTGTCCAAAATATGTACAAAATCTGATATGCCACTTTAAATCATTATAACTTGAGTTTCACAATTCCAATAATTATGGTTCTGGACTTTTTAGAAATCTTAACAAGTTGTGAACAATTTTGTTATAAATATATAGAGCTAATTGTGCTACTAACTAGGTCACACATTATAAACAATGCAAACCTGTCTGGGTTTGGACAGAAACAACTACAACACTTTAGACTACTATAGTTAAACATATACTTAGCCAAAAATTGTGATCTTTAGCTTTTTGAAAAGCTTAAGAAAAGTACTACAACTCATTTATTGTCATCAAGGCATGATTCATAACTTAACTAAGCCAAACAATGCATACATGCAGAACTGTCCAGAATAGAAGCAAAGTAACATATAGCATTTGTTATTTTTATAGTTCCTAAACTATCAATCCTAAAATATTGAAATTTTTACTAGACATCATACATCACAAGAGTAACATGCCACAAAAATTTCACTTCATTTGTAGTTATATATTTACAGTTATTAAAAATAACAAATCCAACTAGCATTCAAAACCTAGTTGCATAAATATATTTTTACAGCTAAAACTTTAAACTAAAACATTACATATTATAGATCCACTGCATAGATAATTTCACAAGGATTCTAAAAAGTCCTTATTTGCTATTTTATGATTGTTCTACTAATTACTATGAATTTCCAAAGTTCAACACTGAAATCTGTAAAATAAAAAGATTAAACCGAAAAAGAAAAGCACTTTTGCCTCGAGGCCCCTGGACTTTCTAGAATCAACCCACAGTACAAGGTACTATTCAACTGAGTCACAAGTTATTCATTTTGGCCCCTGAAAGAACTTAAATTAAACTAAGCAAATAGGTCCTACCCGCACTATTTAAATGAGTCTACGGATTTGCATTTAGGACCCTTAGTGAACTCGAATTCATGCCCGCGAGGTCCCTCCCTGGCTTCACAGTAGATCGAAAGCAGGGGAATTTGGGGGCCGGCCGGTCTCCGGCGATGTAGTCACCGGCGGCGATGGTGAAGGGCGGCACGAGTACCAACGTGCCTACCCGCACCCGGGTAAGGTCGAATCGCGGTCGGAGAAGAATCGTTGACTCCCGGCCACGCGTGCAGGCAGCCCAGCCATGGCCATGCCGGCGGTGGCCGTGGCCGGCGTTCCTGGCGACGGGAAGTGGCGCTAGGGCATCCTGGGGACCCTACGTGCTAGTGGGGCTGCCCGGCTCGGACGGAGATGACCCGAGGCGGCCTAACCACACGCGCCGGCGGCGGCTCACCGGCCATGGCCGCGCGGTGGCGCGCTCCGGTGACCGCTGCAACTGGCGAAGAGGTGTGTGCGGTGTAGCGTAACATAGAGGAGGTGATGCCGTGCACCGATGATGACGAGGAGGTGCGGAACAGCGGGAACGCGGCGGCGGCTGGAAGCTCGGCCATGGCGGAGGAAAGGTCGGACGCGGTGGCGTTGCGTCTGTGCCCGCGCGTACGCGTGCAACAGCGAGGAAGGGCGAGCGAGTGGCCTGTGGCTAGCTTCGGTCCTCCAGAACGCGAGGGAGGGGAAGAAATCGGGCACGCGGACAGGGAGTGGGGGTGCGGTGCGGGCATGAGCGCCACGCCCATGTCCACGCGTCGCCTTTGGAGCAAAAGCGCGAACAGCTGGCATGCGTTCGAATGGATCGGTTGGAGCTACACTTTAGGCCTGATCTGGGCCGATCTGGGTCTTGGACCTAAAGGCAAAGTTGTAGCCCATACCATACTCTATATTTCCTATTTAGGGGTCATTGTTATTAGAGCTGTAGATTATGAGATAATCAGTCCCCAAATTACCAGTGTCAACATGTTAAGCTAGGGCTCGGTTTTGGGATTTTGCAATGCCAAACTTGGTCAAATTGATCCCAACTTTTTACATGTTGTTCTCCATAACATAAACTCCAACTTTTGTTAAGGGGTCAAACCAAGTTGCTTAACAAAAACTTGAGAATGCGGGATGCCAACGTCGATGTTACTGGAATTAGGGCTTAAAATGGCTAAGTGCTGAAATCAGCCCTAAAACTGACTTGTGAGCCCTGTTTGAGCATGTTCCCCACATTTTCATGGCTTGACTCTTAAATAAAGTTTGTTCCTTATAAAATTCTCTACAACTTTGTCAAAGGGTGCACAGTCATGCAAAGCTTCTAGGTCATACTTTTGAAATGGTCAAACACAAGTGTTCCTGGGTCCATACATGGTCAACCATCACTTAGAAGCACATTTAGGCAAAATGATCAACATGAACATTGTTCCATGGAGTGTCCTAAGTGTAGTTAAGGTGTTGTAGAGGCCAAACATACCCACCATGCATAGGTTGCACAAAAGTGTAGACCTCACATGCCTTGAAATATAAAACTCAAGTGAAATGCTATAGTCATTTCATGTGGTTGTTTCAAGATACATGCTACACATGTTCCACTAGGGTGTTCCACATGTGTCCAAGATGTGTTGCACATATTGCATTTGTATGTTGCACAACACTAGTTCCCATGGGATGTAAGGCAGGTTTTAGTCATAATCCAAACAAGCATATAACTTATCATTTTATGTGACTTTTTGATTCCAAACTTTATGAAACTTTTCCAATGATCAATATAGATAGGTACCAAGGTGAGACACATGAAGATATGGCAATAACACCATCCGAACATATATCTTTAAAAATGCCCTATATGTAAAGCAATGGTGCAGCATCCAAGTTTAGGTTAGGGTTTATTTCCATAGGTTTGACTTTGGCATCGTCATCTCCACTAATCTATCATGTTTGAGCTTAAACCCACTACTTAATTGGTGATAAACACCTGGGGTGTTACACCCTGCAACTTGCTTTAGAACATATCCAAAAGCTACTTTTATGACTACCCATTACAGAGTAGTGTTTGGAAGCCCCAAAGTATGACTTACAGAATCTGAGACTCTACATCGATCTCAGGTCAGAGGACGTTAGTATGTGTGTCATTTGTGAGACAAACCGATAGCACATATTCGCGGTGTCTCATAGTGGGTCGATCCGACACTGTGTTCCCAACACATATCTACATTGTTGGTGCAATTCCAATATTGCTATGACCCGTGAAACGTGATCATCCAACCAACACATGTACCAACTTATCTCTACATCACAATCCCACATGATGGATAGAAGTTGGGGATCTCATTTAGTACGTCTTCAATTTAAATCATGGAGTTTCACTAACGAATCACACATTTGTTAATTGCATATTATGAAAACATCTCACTGAAACATGCAAATTACAAATGTTGACATGATGTCATCATCTTATGACTACCATTAAGGTATACATCATCATAAGCCTCCCACTCACATTAGAGTTAATCATGCCAGCATCTTATGCCCATCGCTCTTATGTGTGCCTCATGCTTTGCTTGTGGTAGTGGCTTGGTCAATGGGTCTGCCATGTTTAGGTCAGTGTGCAGCTTGCATATCTTCACATCTCCTCGATTAACGATTTCTCAGATCAGGTGATAGCGTCGTGGTATATGCTTGGATTTTTGGTGTGACCTAGGCTCCTTTGCTTGTGCAACAGCACCATTATTGTCGCAATAGAGGTCTATCAGACTGGAACAGCTAGGGACCACACCCAACTCAGAAACAACTTTTTTGATCCATACAACTTCCTTTGCAGCTTTCGAAGCCGCAATGTACTCGGCTTCCGTTGTTGAATCTATGACCGTCTCTTGCTTGGAACTTTTCCAACTCACTGCCTCACCATTGAGGTAGATGACATATCCACTATGATTGGCTATCATCCTTGTCGGTTTGGAAGCTAGCATCAGTGTAACCATTTACAACGAGCTCTTTCGAACCTCCATAGACTAGGAACTGATCCTTAGTTCTTCATAAGTACTTAAGGATATTTTTAACTATTACCCAGTGAGCATCACCTGGGTTTGATTGGTACTTGCTCGTAACACTTAGAGCATATGAAACATCTGTGCACGTGCATATCATGGCGTACATAATAGAGCCAATAGTCGAAGCATAAGGCACTCTACTCATCCTTTCTTGCTCATCAGGGGTCGAGGCACACCAAGTATCGCTCAAGGTTACACCATGTGACATAGGTATGAATCCATTTTTGGACTAATTCATGTTGAACCTATTCAGCACATTGTCAGTGAACGTGTTTTGACTTAATCCAATTAAGCGCTTAGACCTATCTCTATAGATCTTTATAACAAAAATGTAAGATGCTTCTCCAAGGTCCTTCATAGAGAAACTCTTTCTCAACGAGGCCTTAACATCATCCATAAGTGGAATATTATTCCTGATCAGTAGTATGTCATCCATATACAAGACCAGAAACACGAGTGCGCTCCCACTAACTTTCTTGTAAACACATGTTCTTCTTCATTTTTGAGAAGCCAAATGATTTAACTTCCTCATCAAAACGAAGATCTCAGCTCCGGGATGCTTGCTTTAGCCCATATATAAACTTTATGAGTCTACAAACTTTTCTAACATTTTGTTGGTCGACAAAACCTTCAGGCTGTGTCATGTACACATCCTCACTTAGGTTTCCATTAAGGAAAGCCATTTTGACATCCATTTGCCAAATCTCGTAGTCATAATACGTGGCAATTGCTAGAAGGATCCGGATAGACTTTAGCATAGCAACAGGCGAAAATGTGTCATCATAATCAACACCTTGAATTTGACAAAAACCTTCTGCTACTAGTCTTGCTTCATAGATGTGAACATTTTCATCAGCATTTGTCTTTTTCTTCAAAATCCATTTACACTCAATGGCCCTCATGCCATCGGGTGGAACAACCAAGTTCCAAACCCGATTATCTCTCATGGACTCCATTTTGGACCTCGTGGCTTCAAGCCATCTCACGGACTCTGGTCCCATTACTGCCTCCATGTAAGTGTTAGGCTCTTTGTTGTCCAACAACAAGATGTCACGCTGACCCATAGTCAGTAACGTGTACTTTTTAGGTGCGCGACGTGCCCGTATTGATCTTCGTGGTTGGGGTTCAGCATGTTGGTCAGCGACGATCGTCGGCTCATCTTGTTGCACCTCCTCATAAGTGGAAACTGGAAAATTTTCTTGTGTTTCTCAAACCTCTCGAGTCGCACTGTGCTCCCACTAACTTCTTTTGAGAGAAACTCTTTCTCAAGAAAGACTACGTTCCAAGCAACAAACACATTGTTCTCTTGACGGTTGTAGAAATAATATCATTTGGATTCCCTAGGATATCCCACAAAGATACACTTAACAGATCTGGGCTCGAGCTTTGTTGGCGTCAAATGCTTAACATAGGCATGGCAGCCCAAAATCTTCAAGAACGACAAACTAGGACGTTTTCTAGTCCATATCTCATATGGTGTCTTCTCCACAGATTTAGATGGTACATGGTTTAATGTAAACGCAGCTGTCTCGAGTGCATACCCCCAAAAGTACAATGGAAGATCAGTTTGACTCATCATTGACCTCACCATGTCCAACAAGGTTCGGTTAAGTGCCGACGGCCAACACAGCAACCTTTGCTCCATTCCTGACATACAAATCCACGTCATCTCTTGCAAAGCGCCTAATTATTTTCAATCCCTGCAATGATTTGCAAGTGCGAATCATTGCACCAATATCAAATACCCATGTATCATTAGGACGTGTTGCAAGATTAATTTCAATAACATTAATATCTTGAGCGAAGGTCGCACCTCCATTCTTTTTCTTCTCTTCTAGGTACTTCTTGCAATTCCTCAACCAATGTCCTTTCACACCGCAGTGGAAACAAACATCATCAGAGGAGGAGCCAACCTTTTTATTCTTTTCTTTGACCTTAGTTACCTACCTAGAAGTCTCACTTTCGGCAGGTTTCTTAGCCATGGCTGGACGCTTTCGCTTCTTACCCTTCTGGACTGTCATCACATGACCAGGAGCCTTCCTAAGGCTCACCTCTGCCGTCTTCAGCATCCCATGCAACTCGGTAGCATCTTCTTCAAGCCATTCATGTGATAGTTCATAATAAATGGCTCAAAGCTAGCTGGCAGAGATTGCAGTATCACATCGGTGGCAAGATCATCATCGAAGGGAAAACCCAGTCTCTGCAAGCTCTCAATGTAACCACATCTTGATTATATGAGGGTTGGCCGGAGCGTATCCAACAAGCTTGCTACCAAATAGGGCCTTCGAGGTGTTAAACCTGTCAACCCTTGCCTGGTTTTCGAACATGTGATGCAGCCCCACGATCATATCATGTGGTTTGGTGCTCTCATATTGCTTCTGCAGCTCAGAGTTCATGCAAGCAAGTATCAGGCATTGCACTCCACAGCATCATCAGTGTGCTTCGCATAAGCACGATACGTATTAGAATTGTGCGCGACATTCTGAAGCTCATCCGGGTAAGGCGTATCAAGAACGTACTCTTTTCTTTTCCTACCTGAGAATAATTCTCAAGTTTTGGTTCCAATCAACAAAATTAATTCCATTTAGCTTTTCTTTCTCTTGGATTGATCACAAATTAAAACTCGAGTTGCTCGATATTTTCTACAACAACAGAGATATGCAACGGTTAGCACTACTTTCATTAAAACATTTTTAATAAAAAAGAAACCCACTATGTTTTACGAACGTCCACTGACATTGCATAGTGGGACGAGACCCCACATTCCTTATGGAACTAGAGAGCTTTGGCATCACCGCTAGCATCATAGTGAACTGAGTAGGCAACGCTTGCCAATCGCATTCAATGCGACTCTCGTTCGTTGGTTGATATCATATATCTTGGCTTCCAACGTTATGCCCTAAAACCCAAGTCTGACTTGATAGTTTCATCAAATAAACTAACAATATATTGTGGTGTCGGACACCACCCAATAGATCAAGCTAGAAGATGACACCATGCTTTGGTAGATCCATCACCTACTAACAAGACCTAAAAGGTGCAACAGTTGGAAGGACATAAAAACTTAACTTTTTATGAGGGATTTTTATACTCATCACAGGCAGTGTAAACGTAAATATTACATATAATCAAATTATTGTGATAGTATGCCCTTTCCTCGTCCAACAAAAAAATAGTGTGTCCAGACAACCGCCAACAACGAGTAAGGATACCTACTCCTAGGCGTCTCAATTTCAACGCCCTCTTTTGGACGGTGTGGTCGCCGAGTCACCTTACCTCATGTCGATAAATTACATAATTTAATTTGCCTATTACATGATAATAGAAAATTAAAATATAAATTACATCACATGAGCACTCCACAGGACGACACGCAGGCCGAATATAATAAACGAACAACCTCAACCCAGCTGTAATAAACAGCGACAAACATGCCACACCAAATATTACATACAGATCATCACATATGATTTTGAGGCGATGCCATCACATCATTCTCTGCAAAAACAAGTTAGACGTTTGTACGAACGATGTTATGGGTTTTTTAACATGCAGTTAGCTCCGCCAGCCGATGACGGATAGAACAAATTAACAAGCATGGCGTTCTAGCTGAAATAGCCATACAACTATGTATCAACTGCTTCGCTACATGAATTCACAACCTCGTGGTCAGCCGCGTGACACTCGTGCACCGTCGTAAAGACGGCCGATTAGCCAGTCACATAATGAGGAAGCAAAAACGGAGCAAAGCAGTCCGATACACGCATAATGCTATCCGTTAAAACGATTATTCTACAACCAACCGCATTAAAATAATCAAGATCCAAAACAACGCAAGCACGGCTCTAGATACCACTGTAGGGTTACGCAGATGGCTACATGCTAGCACAAATTAATAACCGCGTCAAAACAGGATCGCTTGCATGCAGATGATCATAGATTATATCTTCCCGACGTGCGGCGCAGCGGAAGACTTGGCGGAACGCGCGTAGTCGAAGAAGTCGACGTCGAGGAAGTAGTTGTATAGTACGATCTGACGTAGTGCGCAGCACAGCGGCACCTCTACGGACGTCCACACGTACGGAGAGAAGAACGACAGCCACGCAGCGTCCTAGCGCTCATCAATGCAAGTGGACTGCAGCAGATCAACAGGTATAGGACGGGAGCCCTCTCCACGGTCTCCTGTTCACCCGTGCACAAGACACAAAGTGGCGGCCAGGTTCTGTGCGTGGTGGCTGAAGGCAATTAGGGTTGATCGCCCTCTAGCCGGATCATCAGTACTTATAGAAATACTAATGGGCCAGCTGCATGGGCCACATGGGCTTTGGCTATTGGGCACATAACCAACAAGGCCCTCCATGGCAACCATAGTCTAGGGATGAAAACGGATCGAATACGGACGGATGTCACTAATATTACATTTGTTTTCATATTTCTGTTCGGATTTGAATTCGAATATGGATAGTGTCAACCATGCTGGATAGGATACGATTGGATATCGACATCATAAATATACGATTTGGGTATTCGGATACAGATTCAGTGTCGGATATTGAATATCCAGACTCGGATAGGACAGATCTGAACCCCTCTAAACGGATTCGGTCTCAAATACGATCGGAAAATATTCGTACCATGAGTCCGAATATTCAATATCCGACACCATATCTGTATCCGAATACTCAAATCGTATATTTATGATGTTGATATCTAATCGTATCCTGTCCGCCATAGTTGACACTATCCATATTTGAATTCGAATCCAGACGAAAATATGAAAACAAATATAATATTAATGATATCCGTCCATATCCGATCCGTTTTCATCCCTACCCCTAACCATAAATTCAATATCTTTCGGGCTCGATCCATTCCACAAGTGGCGCCAAGATGTGAGCAACGTCTTACCACTACCATCCTAGTTCTCAGATGATGGTGCCGAGGCCTTATTATATTTCCAAAGATATTCACCTTTATCTAGCCATGATCCCGGGGGCCAGGCTTGCCTGTTATACTGATTAAGCAGGTAATGCACCATCAACATTTTGATCTTAATCCATCGTGTGAGGTGAAGCTACAATAATTCCTGGGTATTACTAGGATGCCTAGCTTTTGTGCAAAAAAAAAACAAGTATACAGTAAGGGTCTGTTTGGTTGGTGCTGTAGTTTGCCACGTCTGACCTTCAGTAAACTGTGGTGGCCACAGAAAGTGTGGCAACTAAATTCAAAGCCACACTTATGGTAAAGTTTAGCACGAAAATGAGTCTATGACATGTAGGACATAATTAAGAAAATGTGGCACACCATAGTTGTGCCAGTGATCTAAACATCTACAAATAAAAATATGGAAGGACTAACCATTGGTGTGGCAAATTTTGGTCACGAGCCAAACCACTCCTAATTCTCAAATTTTTACGTGATAGTTCTGCTCCGAGCCAGCCCACTATATCCCACACTCCACCTATTGTCAAACAAGCCCATTAGGCTGTGTCTCCATGACTTCTCTCCTCTTCTCCTCATACACACGCAGCGAGATGTGACTACTCCCTCTGCTCTCCACTCTTCACCGAAATTGTTGGCTCGCCTAAACCTAGACCCAGATGTCTTGTGGCGTTATGGCACAGCAAGGACAAGGGACCCTAAATAAAGAAGGACAATTGTAAATGTCATTGAGATGTTAAATATTCTAGCTGAAAACTTTAAAAGCGGTTACTAAGATAGTTTTGAACAATAACTCAAACAATTTTAAGTTGACTGCTCTCGAAGTAGAAAGAATATAGCTAATTATGCCAAAGAAATAGTTTGGCTTGTCATTAAAGACCTTGGTGGTGAATAGTTTTCGGCACTTGGTATTCGATCTATAAGCATAAAATTGTAATTTAAAAAAATATTTTACAACTTTCCTTTATTTCATGGATATCTTATAGAGTTGAACAATTTATATGCCTAGTTATAGGCAACTGTATGCTTCAGCGGTAGAGGGGATCGAAGGGAAAACAATTGGCTGTACGCATGCACGCAAATCACATTCATCCAGCCCGCTTGATTCTTTGGTCTTCACGGTGGTGAACACACACGACGCCTTCATCATGTGTGCGCGCTTAAAAGGTATGAAAAGAATGTGGCCCACGGCTTGCACGTACAAGAATATGGTCAGGTAGCAATTTAGTCTCTCGTGTCTACACGGTAATAAAGGCTTTGGACCACGTTGAGATGAGCCAAAACTGTGCAGGTGCTTATTATTCGTTGATTTTTTTTTTCAGACGATGAGCACTAAGAATAAACATATTGGAGAACCAGGAATTTAAGTATCTTTTTTCAGGAGTAAGCTTTATGTATCACAAGCTGATACACGCAATTACAATGGAGAAAGTAAGGGGAAAAAAGAAGAAGAAATAAAACTCAGGGTATGTGTAGAAAAGTTATAAGCTATTTGCTTAAAATAACTATAAAATCTGCCTCATCGCTCTATCTCCCTTGAAATAGCTGTGAAACCTCTCTATTTCCACCATTTGGAAATGCTGAAAGGTGAAAACAGGAAGTGGTTTCTAAAAAACCAGCTTTACTTTCCACCCATCCATTTCGTTGGTATTTGTCAGCTGTAGTACTTTCTAGAAATTGTGTCTATAAAAAAAGAATGAAACTCAATGCACTCTAAGTGGAACTAAATATTTATTTCAATGTATAGTAATACTCCATCTGGAAGGGTTTCTCCTTACAAAACGGCTCTGGCTTTTAGAATATTCTACACTAGCTGTCTTTTTTCTCTTTAAGCATGAAGTTGGAGCCGATAAAGCTACTATTTCTAGCTTTATTGGTTTCAACTCCTCCAGAGTAGTCAAAGTCAAAAATGCCCTACTAAAAAAAAGCCGAAATATAGGATGTTGGATGGTTCTGAGTTATCCAATCTTTCCATCCAAATTCTATATGCTGCACTAACGACCGAATGATGGCGTTGCCGGTGGCTAAGAATTTTGCTAAACGAGCTCGACTCATGAGGCGGTACACTGAGCTAAAGTCATGTGTCACAACCGGTAGCTGTAATCAATTCTTAGTTATCGTTGCTACTAAATTGTTACATGAGTGATGTTGGATTGTTCTCAAGCTTACATATTCCCCATATCTTTTATTAATTTTGTAGTAATAATATAGTGTTGTTCAGCGGACTTGCTCTCAGCTTTTTTTGCTTCACATGAATGGTGTGTACCTTCTGGCCAAGGGTGGATCTAACAGTAGAGCGGGTGGGGCTTGAGCCCCTCCTACCACCTCCATGACAATGGAGTCCTTCCTAATTTTCTTAGATATGAAAGAGAGAAATGAAGGGCTCTAGAGGCTGAAAATGACTTTAGCCCCATTTTCCTTTAAATCCTAGATCCGCCAATGCTTCTGGCCACTTGCTTCTCAAACTATAATTGGCCTTCTGTATACTTATTGGAGCAATGAAAATTTGCAGAGTATTTTGATCCTGTAGATTATTCTTTCCGTTAGCATAATCAGTTTCTTGCATGGACCTATGGTTTGTAGGGAGGAAACAACTTAGCCCTATAATTATATGCAGCTGGATCCTGCAAGAAGGGTGGAAGTGAATCTGGAGCAAAGAAACAAAGCTGCTTTATGTTTGGATGCTCATAATCTAATAAATCCTGATGTACAGAGCCATTTTTCCAGTTGTGAATTCCTTGAAATTGTTGTTGCTAATGTAAGAATTATGCCTCTTTCTTCTGATATAAGAATTGTATTGAAAATCAAAATTCCTGCCATTTGTTGTGTCATCAAGTTCTTCCCGCCAGCTTTGAATTGCAGTAGTCGTAAATCAAATGCTGGCAGGCTGCTGGTTGATGGTAGCTACAAGCCTACAACCAGTGCAGTTGTAGCTGCAGCGGAACAATAACCATCACTGCCAATCACACTGATGATTGACTGCCTTAGAAAAAAAATTATCTTCCACGTTGTAATCGATGGCCTAAGGCTACTGCATTTCCCAATTCAAACCAGTCATATAATTTTCCTATGGGCCCCATTAGTCTCTCGTTGTCCCATATCTCTACACCCAATGGCTAGTCCTAATGTAATCGTCGTGTGCCAATGATGGACGTCACACGTCAAGAAAAACACATTTTAGAAGCGCTCGTTTGCCATAGTGTGTTCTTCATTGGATACTTGTGCAAAATGTGAGCTGAAGTGTCTAGGCTTCTGCAAATCACACTGATAGCCCGCGTAATGACCATTTTCTTGATTTTTCTCTACATGTGCCCATGTGGCATCCTAACCTACATGGCCTAACAAGGCCACTAGCTAGCGTGGTACGTTGGTCATGGCCATAGTAGCTGGGCCGGGGCACCAAGCAACTCTCTGACCAATGCTGGTCGCTAGTGAATGTTGGTACACGGTTGCTTTCAAACTACTAGGGGTTAGAGGAAAAAAACAAATTCGGACTTAAATTCTAATCTCTCTACGTGTTACATTCTAAAATTCAACCATTCATTGATTTAGAAATACTTTCCCAATTTAAAATCATTCATATTTAACATGGTACTATGAGATTTCATTTGGATCCTTTTACTTAAATTTTACTATTCAATGTGAAGTGCTAATAAAATCATCAAGAACTTTTTTGCATAGCAGCTGTTCCACCTCATTTTCAGGCTCCAAAGAGTCTTCATGATAAGCAACACCACATACTCTTCTACTCATTAATTCAATTATGTATCTTCTTGCCAATAAGACGCCAAATTTGTTTAGGCATGATGTATGGACAATTTTACCCTGCTTCGTTTTTGTTGGTTGACAAGATTCACCTAAGAAAATACAAGGTCATTAAGCTCAATACACATCAATGTACTTACAACATGGTTAAATCATTTCCATAATCTGCAAAGGTGTTTCTATGCGTGTGTGGATCACTACTACACAAAATCTTTTGCGTCGCACTTGACCTCCATTAACCGTTGCGGGCAAAAGAGAAACCCGCAACGGTTATTTGCGGCCAGCCATGCCGTACGGACGGGCAGCTGCCCGCAACGGTTAATCGATTAACCGTTGCGGGCCACGTGAAACAACCGCAACATTTAATCATCCATTAACCGTTGCGGTTGCCTTAATCCAACCGCAACGGTTAATCGATTAACCGTTGCGGGCCACGTACCTATTAACCGTTGCGGTTGCCTTAATTCAACCGCAACGGTTAATCCTACACTATATATAGGGCAACCACCCCACCCTTCTTCCCCGCGGCTCCACCTCCATTTTTAGGGTTTTGAGCTCCAAACCCTAAAAATGGCCACTTTAAGGGGGGAGGTTTTGCCCTTGGATTTGGTGAAGGGTGGCACTGCAAAAGGTTGATTTTTACTCTCCAACACTGGTTTTCCTCTCTTTTACATGATTTAGGTGGTTTTTCACTAGATCTAGATCTAGATCTAAATGGGAGGAGAGAGAATAACAGATCTAGAGCTACTCTGATGCATTTTCTTGTGTAGCTCTGCTAATTTGGTGAAGGGTGGCACCGCAAGAGGTTGATTCTTACTCTCCAACACTGGTATTCCTCTCTTTTACATGATTTAGGTGGTTTTTCACTAGATCTAAATCAAGATCCAAATGGGAGGAGAGAGAATAACAGATCTAGAGCTAGTCTGATGCATTTTTCTTGTGCAGCTCTGCTAATTTGGTGAAGGTCATGGTCATGGATAGGGACAAGTGGATGTACGAGACATCCAAGATGGATCTGGCTTTCCTGGGAAATGTGAGGAAGTGGTTCATGCCTGTTGCGCAGAAGCATCGTCTGAGTCTGGATCGGGATCGCATGATTTGTCTGTGCAATCACTATAAGAATCAGCTTGCCTAGGAAGACAACGTGGTGCAATCTCACCTTCTACGGTACAGTTTCATCAAGGACCCGAAGTACCTTGTGTGGAAGCATCACGGCGAAAAAGAGCCGAGTGTCGCCAATTCATCTTTGGGTAACTTGTCGACGACATCGACGGCGGTGGCGAATGACGAGGGAAAACAACCCTCGACAGGAGCAACAACTGCCAGTGGAGACAATGCGAGTCATGACTACATCACGATGGTTGATATGCTCGAAGATGTGGCAGACGACGATGGCGATGGGAATGATGACTCGGTGATTGATACATTGCGTCCCGAGGATGCGGAGCTTCTTGAGGAGATTGCGAACCGTATGGACCATGATGATATTTTGTTTGGGAATCCAAAGTGGCTTGAGAATTTCAGAGAGATGAAGCAGGCGGCAATGGGTCCCCTCTACAAGGACGGCGACAAATGTCCAAAGCATTGGATGACACTGCGTTTCAACCTCCAGTTGCTAATGTGCAAGGCCCACCACGGCTGAACCGACACTAGCTTTAACGACCTGTTACGTATCCTTGGTGACATGCTTCTAGAGGGTAACAAGGTGCCCGCCAATACCTATCGGGCGAAGAAGCTGATCAGGCCAGTGGCTATGAAGCTTAAGAAGTTCCATGCATGTCCTAACCACTGTATTCTGTATCGGGGCACGCAGTATGAGAATTTGCAGAGTTGTCCGCACTGTGGCGCGAGTCGATACAAGAAGAATGTCGGTTGTCGCACGGATGATGGGGATGGACCCTTCAGAGGGCCGAAGAAGACGAAGAAGAATACGACCAAGAAGAAGCAGCCGCCTCCTGAGGACGACGAAGAAGAGGGTTACACACAGAGGAAAAAGTCCTGCCCTGTCGGTGTGGTACCTACCCGTCATCAATCGGCTGCGTGCACTATTTGGGAACCCAGAGGATGCCAAGATCATATCCTGGAATGCATCACCTCAACATAAGAAGGGCGATGGAAAGCTGCAACATCCCTCCGATGGCAGGCAGTGGAAGCGTTTCGACGCCAGGTTCCCAGAGTTTGGGAACGAGGCCAGGAACGTCAGGTTCGCGTTCAGTACCGACGGGATGAATCCCTTCGATGACCTGAACAACTCGCACAGCACCTGGCCGGTCACCCTCACCATCTACAACCTACCTCAGTACCTATGTCAGAAGCGTAGGTATCTTCTGTTGACCATGCTTATTTCAGGACCGAGACAGCCAGGCAATGATATAGACATGTTCCTGGAGCCATTGAAGGAGGACATGCAGAAAATTTGGGAGGAAGGTGTCAAGATGATGGATGCATCCCTAAAGAAGGAGTTCACTCTAAAAGCCATCATCTTTGTCACCATCACCAATTACCCTGGTCTTTTTTCACTATCGGGGCAGATTAAAGGTAAGACTGGCTGCGTAGTTTGCATTGATGGTACCTGCTACACTTACCTTAGTGCATCCAAAAAGTTGTTGTACATGAGGCACAGGCGATTCCTCCCCACGAAGCACAGGTACCGGCATCCTTCGATGAAACTGTACTTCGACAACGAGGAAGAGCCTGAAACTGACGAGCTTGAAAGGACTGGGTACGGGCAAAAGGTGTTTGACATGGTCAAGGGCATAAACGTAGAGTTCAGAAAGAAAAAGAAAGGGGAAGATGTGCCAAAGAAGAAGCCAAGGGGGAAGAAGAGAAAGCGGGATGAGGCAGAGGAAGAAGCAGAGCCTGCCCCGCCCCCCATTCCATTCAAGAAGCAGTCATGTTTCTACAAGTTCCTGTCGTACTGGAAGGAGCTAGATACACCCCATGCCATCGACTGCATGCACCTGGAGAAGAATGTCTTTGAGAGCACAATCTGGGTCCTGCTTGACATCAAGACTAAGACGAAAGATGGTCTCAAGTCACGTCTGGATCTTGTGAACCAGAACATCAGACACAAAATCCACCCGACACAGGCGGAAAAGGGCGTAAATAAATTTGACCTTCTGGGCGCGAGCTACAACCTGACAAGGGATGAGAGGAGAGCTTTCTGCCAGTGGCTTAGGGCTGTGAAGGTGCCGACCAGTTTCTCTTCGAACATCAAGAGCCTGGTCTCGATGAAGGACCTCACTATTACCCACTTCAACTCCCACGACTGCCACATCATGCTGATAGTGTTCCTTCCGATTGTGATCAGGGTTATCGGTCCAAACTACGTGAAGATGGTCATCACACGCATGTGCTACTTCTTTAACCGCATCACAGAGAAAGTCATCGATGAAGTTGAGCTGCCTATCCTAAAAGAGTTCATCGCAGAGACCCTTTGCCAGCTCGAGATGTGCTTCCCGCCATCTTTCTTTGATATTATGCCACACCTAATGATGCACATGATCGATCAGATACATGAGCTGGGTCCTGTCTACTTGCACCGGATGTGGACGTACGAGCGGTTCATGTCCACCCTCAACAGATACGTTCATAATCGTGCTTACCCGGAGGGCTCAATGATCGAGGCATACACAACAGAGGAGACTGTTAACTGCTGCACGAGATACGTCCGGGATGGAAATGCTATTGGGGTGCACGGGGAGGAAAGTACACACTGATATAGAGAACGAGATCGTGCAAGATTCCCATCATGGCGCCCTTAATCAGTTAGTGTCAATGGAGAAGTGGGTTGAGCAACACCTGAATGAGATCTGCCACGCTAGTGATGGACGCACGGATGCTTGGGTATAGAGACAACACAAGATCTATTTCATGACGTGGATCCAGAAGCAGGACATACCGAACGGTACCTTAGAATCAAGGCTTGCATTCGGCCCGTCTAGCCAAATCACCACGTGGCAAGGGTATGACATCAATGGATATAGGTTCCACACAAAAGAGAAGGACAAAAAGAGCGCGGCACATAATTGTGGTGTTCGATATGAGGGCATCGACAAGGCGACGGGGAAGACGAAGACATACTATGGGCAGATCGAAGAGATATGGGAACTTGACGACGACAGTGACCTAGTGATACCCATCTTTCGATGCGAGTGGGTCAAGCCGAAGGCGGTTATCGTGGACGATTATGGGCTAACTAGCGTTGAACTTCAAAGTGTCGGCTACAAAGATGATGAGTGGGTACTCGCAAACCGTGTCACGTAGGTAGTTTACTACACAAATCCCAAAGAATCCAAGAGGCATGTAGTTGTGTTAGGAAAGCAGAGAATTGTGGGAGCCGATGGAGTCCAGAGTCCCGAAGTATACAACAACTACGACGAGTCATCGCTCTTTACCGATCATCCACGCAAGATCAAGAAAGTCGAGGACTGCCTGAACAAGACCAAGATCAAGCCCTAATTTCGCCCCGACGGTGAGAAGAAGTCCGTCACAGGATCACTTCCAGTGAAAAAGTGATATATATGTATGCCTCACATTTATGTAATAGTGAACTCACTTTTTGATTAAGAGAACTTTTTATGTAACTAACTTTTATTGTAATGGAACTCCTACTACACTAATACTTACTACATTATTACTCTACAATGTACTACTACACTGCTCGTACTACACTACTCCTCCTACTACACTACTAGTAATACTACCCTACTACACAAGTAGTACCCTACTACAACTCCTACTCTACTACCACTTCTGCACCACCACTACTACTATGTAATTTAGAAACCACTATGAATATAAAATTAGTTTTAAAACATTGTAAAACCTTTCATTTTGAACTTAGAAAAAATGTAAAACATTAACCGTTGCGGGCCACATTAGCCGCCTGTCACGATAAATGGACCATTAACCGTTGCGGGCCACATTAGTCGCCCACCATGGTAAATGGTGGCCAATATATAGGCCCAACGCGCCCTGGCAGCGGCCAAGTCCTTCCCCGCGTCACGGTAAATGACCCCGAAGGGCTACTGATTTTTTCCCCTGTTCCATACACCGCCGTCGCCGGGTGCCCTAGCGTCGCCGCCACCATCTTCCCGGGTGCCCTAGCACCGCTCTCTTCGTCGTCGTCTAGGTGCGTACTCCTACTCCAGTTGTCCTCCGGGATTCCTCAATTGAAGCTGTGATTTTCGTTCACTAATTTTTCCCCTTTTTCGTTCTTGGCTATGATCTGATTTTGTCGGAGTTTGGGTTAATCCCAGGTGATGATTTCTTGGGAATTTGTTCGTACCCAGTTAAATTTCATCTAGGCAAAGTTTGAGCTCGATCTGTTTTGTTGAGAGTCGGATTTTGTTGATTTTGTGGTCGTCGCTCCTCATGTTCGTTCGTCTGTTCTTGGGAGCGTCGCTTCCGTTTTTGCTCGGTCCTTTGTTCGTCGGTGTGGGGTTCCAGTGTGCCTGGCAGCAGCACTACCAAACCGGGTGTTCAGACGCCGTGCTTGCTCTCATAAGCGGCGCTCTGCCTCGGTCCCAGGCGCTCTGGCCATCGGGCTTGGAGCCCGTGCTCGCTGTTTGTGGCGTACGGTCCTCCGGTCCTAGCGCTGCTGACCCACTGCGGTCCTTCGGTTCTGCGCTGTGCTTCTCCAAAGCCGACCGGTGAGCAGGCTTGCATCGCTCCTCTCTATCTCGTCGGTTTTCATCGTTTGGATTTGCAGCGGCACTTGCTCCCCTACCCTATTCGTGCATAGCAGCATAGCCTTTCTCACAGCACTCCCCCCATCCAAAGTAACCTTTATACAAAATGAGTTGATAAAGACATTTGTGTACTTCATCTACTGACGCAACACCTCCAAGGATAGCCTTAATCAGCGCTGGATTTACTTTCAAATCGAATTCTTTTTTGAGACTAGTGACAATACTTGACAAAGTTGCCTCAATTCAATTATACACTAACATAACGAATCTTACTTCAGTAGCTTATCAAGGTAGTTGTTGAGCTTCATTCTATGTGACCACCAACAACTTATTTTCATAAGCTGGAACCAGAGTTTGGTTTAGCCCCAAATGAGAAAACATAGTGATACAGGCATGGAAAAATTCTGAGGTGCATCACTGTACAGGAACAAACTAAGATTAGTTATAACTGATTATATGTCTAAATTATGGCGCCAGTGCAGAGTTCTGAACATTTTGAGTTTCAGCACCAAATTAAAAACATTAATCCAGCAAACATATACATCCCTTCCGGACTAACTTGTATACATGCATACAATTTAGGTATAGATTTCTTTGATCTATACTTGTTAAAATATGTTTTGCCAGACATTCAAATATGTTTCGTTTGACGCTGCAATGGCTTATGAGATTCTAAGTCTGCATTAATGCCTTATTTGTATGCACTTGAAATATAAAAACAATATCCATTTTTGCTTAAAAAAACTGAACTGGTCAACTCTTGAATATTGTTTATTGTGTTAGAAAATATGAAATAGCTAAGGACTGATTAATCATTGTTTTTTATTGTGTGAACAGTCCTCTATGAAGCATGTGCAGTGACTTTAGGCCGCCCATTCAACCAGAGAACACACAGCCAGTGCATAGAAATAGATATACATTTGCATCACCAGAAAAAAGAATAAGCCGAGGCTGCTGATCCTTAAAATTGCATTGCTAAATTAGCAATTCATGCAGAACTGTTTGGTTGGAGAAGGATTGGCTAATTATTTATGGAGTAACAATTTATTTTAGGCTCAAAGTTGACCGGAAAGCATGTAATTGTGTAACTCAAACTTAAATAATCGGTCTAACCATTTGAGGCTGTCTGATGAACTAAGTATGGACCCTGAACCTCTTGTTTAGCTTGTTGCCTCTCTATTTTCTTTTCTCATTTTAAATATTTTTTACGAGTACCATACCCAAGGTACCCTCATCGATCAGGGAGCATGGGCGTAGATGCTACCAAGTTGTTGTTTGGTTGGGCCATTTTAGCCCATCAATGGTTCACGACGTGAATCAATAACGTTCCTTCACATTTGGTTGATCCAATCTGTAAACGATCATGCTGTGAATAGTTACGCCCATTTGTATCCAGCGTCTTGAAAAGGTGTGGCACTAAATGATACCGGATGAAATGTCACCCCGCAGCGGCTATAATGATGAAATGTCCCCATACTACCTTTGTGAGCCTCTAAACTAGGATGGCTTTGTATACCATATATAAAGCAACCAGTTTAGCAGGGATGTGATTACAATGGGACAAATCCGAGCCAAATATGTACTTTTCTAATACTCTTATGTACTTTTCTTAATTTCTTTGTATAGCTACTCGCAATGTAAATGAAAAAAGTATGTAATCTTGTTTTCAATGAATAAGAGTCATGATTCGGAGGCAGTGGCATTTGCAATGATGTGAAGCTTTTTATGCTGAGGCAGCGGCTATGATGATGAAATGTCCCCATACTATCTTTGTGAGCCTCTAAACTAGGATGGCTTTGTATACCATATACAAAGCAACCGGTTTAGCAGGGATGTGATTACAATGGGGCAAATCTGAGCCAAATATGTACTTTTCTAATACTCTTATGTACTTTTCTTAATTTCTTTGTATAGCTACTCGCAATGTAAATAAAAAAAGTATGTAATCTTGTTTTCAATGAATAAGAGTCATGATTCGGAGGCAGTGGCATTTGCAATGATGTGAAACTTTTTATGCTGAGGCAGTGGCTATGGTGATGAAATGTCCCCATACTACCTTTGTGAGCCTCTAAACTAGGATGGCTTTGTATACCATATAAAGATCTAGAGCCAGTTTAGCAGGAATGTGATTACAATGGGGCAAATCTGAGCCAAATATGTACTTTTCTAATACTCTTATGTACTTTTCTTAATTTCTTTGTATAGCTACTTGCATTGTAAATGAAAAAGTATGTAATCTTGTTTTCAATGAATAAGAGTCATGATTCCTTTATATATGCTTTCCGATTAATGTACTTAACATGTTCTCTTCATGTAATTGTGAAATATCCATACTGAACCTCTCTTGTTAATAGTTTCCAATGGCAAAAAAGGCTATAGAAGAATGGCGCAAACCAAGCCCGGCCCCGAGTTATGAGGGAGGCTCGTCATCAGATGACGAGGGTCGAGAGGATGAGAGTGGTGAGGACGAGAGCACCTCGTACGAGGAAGAGCAGGTAACACTGAGGGCCCCGAAGAAAAGGCATACGGAGGAGGAAGATGATCCTACCTATATGCTAGAAAAGGCCGAAGAAGATGATCATACCAATACGCCAGAGAAGACGGGCCCCTCAACTCGACAATCTCGCACCCCAGTATGACATGACGAGGGACACGTAAGTATATAACTTACATACCGTTGACAGGGCCTCACGTACTATTACTATAAACCTAAAGCGAGTTCTTGCCCTCTCGACAGCTACCGGTGGTGCCCATGTGCTTGGAGTGTCCTAAGGAGAATCAAGAAGAGGAGGGCCATGCATCCGGTCCCACCCCGAGCGCTTCAACCGCAACGAGAAGTGGGAAGAGTCGCAAAAAGACAGACTTGAAGAGGGGTCAGCACGGGAGGCACCAGGTTACAAAGAAGGTGCATGCCATACTTAAGATAGGGCCGTAGGGCGAGCCCTTGGAGCCAGCATCAGTCATCGGCACCTTCAGCAACCAATGCTCCTGTATAGCAAGGGAGCACGTGTCGATCACATATTCAGATTGGAAGAAAGTCTCAAAGGAACTCAAGGAGAAAGTGTGGACTGACATCAAGAAATTTTTCTAGTATCCACCGGACCAATTCAATGAAGCCCTGTGCAGGGGGCATGCGCCATTCATTGCAGGTAGAGGGCTTCGCACCCTCCTGTCTAGACTGCTCAACAACTACGTGAAGAAAGGGAAGTCACCCTTACTAGACTACACCTTCATCAAGCAGCACGTCTGGGATGAGTTCATCGAGAAGAATAGCACCGATGAAGTAAAGGCCAAGAGCGAGAAGTTCACGGAGCTCACAAAGAAGAACGAGTTCTCACACCACCTAGGCATAACGGGGTACGCTGGTAAGAGGCCGAACTGGCGGCAGCAAGAAAGGGAGGCAGAAGCGTCTGGGCAGAGCTACCCATTACAAGGTGTCGACGAGAGGACACACGACTTCTTCTATGCCCATGAGCCAAAGAAGGTAAAGGAGGGCATAACCGAGTACAACAACCCGAAGATCGAGGAGGCGGAGAAGTCTTTGCTCACGATCAAGCCTGTCAAGGAGCGCAGGGAATTCGTACCTCACAGGGGTCACGACGAGCTGACCAAGGCGCTGGGAAACCCAGAGCACCGTGGCCGCGTCCGGGGCGTGTCATCAAGGTAGAGCTGGAAGAATGTGGAGTCATGGCAATCCGACGCCGCCTCTTATCGCACGAGGCAGAGTTACAAGGAAGGCATATTCCAGGCCAGCAAAGAAGCGGCGGTGAAGGAAATGATCATCGGGTCGATAAAAGATGCTTTTACGAGCACCGACCCCCAGATGGTGGAGCTGCGGACACAGATGTTTCGCCAGGCTGGCGTGATGACACAGCAGGGTGAAGCCTCCGTACAAGGGCCGACGGTGCTGAGTACCTCACAACCCCAGAGGTACCCGACCAATGAGATCGTGGAGCCATCACCCGCCTGGTTGCAGGTGCCTTGGGGCAGGATGGGGAGGAAGAAGAACGTGGCTACAGGAATGGTACAGCTGCCCAACCCTGAAGCCAGGTTCCATGGTAGGCCCATCCCGCCTGATTATGCCTTGGTGGAAGTGGCATGGACGGACAATCACCACGATGAAGATGAACTTGACTTTGCCAACGAAGAGGGAGACACGACCCTTGGCTGGGCTCTCAGCACAGTAGTGCTATGGAACAAGGGAGATATTGTCTTCTACATGCCGAAACCGGCGACGAAGACCTCGCAGCCGTCACTATCTCTCCCAGGTGGCCCAAGTCATGATGACGACAACGGTGGCAATGGCAACGACGATGATGGCGGCCACGTCAGCACTACACCTAGCCCGTGTTCGGACACGAGCAACCCACAAGGAGGTACAGGGGGTGAACCAGGTCACCAAACACCGCCTCCAAGCCAGAGCGAAGGAAAATGTCCACCCGTGCCAAAGAAGACAGAAGCTGAGGGGGACAAACCCGCCGCCCAACTCACCAACGTGGAACGGGCAGTGTGGGATATAGCAGAAGAGTACCAGTACACAACGGCGTTCGAAAGGTATATATGCTAATGGCAACCAAACATCATCAACAGATTATGTGTGCGTAGACGATGGCGCTAACAGACTTGTCCATTCATTGTCTCAATTACAGGGAGCAAACCCCACCATCCATTTGGGGCCTAACTCTAGATTGCCCTAAGAACTTTGAGAATGGCAAGTTCATGGTGCCGTTGGGCCAGCTCATCAAGGAGCCGTGGGAGGTTCAGAGGTTCCATCTATGGTATATGAACGCGTCGAAGTTAGGAATGAAGGATTTTGTTGCGAGGGTCCCCAAGGAGTACTTCCACTTGACCGAGGACTGTGAGTTCCCCGTTGACTTCCATGACATGCAAAGGATGTTGCGGCGCAAGGACCTCGACATTGCCCAAATCACCCTTTTTAGCATGTAAGTTATTACACCTCTGCATCGTTGTAGGTACGTTCATTAAGATCAAACTACAATGCGATGATGACAACTTGTGCTTGCAGTATGCAAGCTTATGTGTGCAAGGAAGTAGGGACAAATATTATCTACATATCTCCTATGCATATTACCGAGAGGGCCATCATTGGGTATGATATACCGAACACGCATCCTAGGCTGGCGAACTTAAGTGGTTTAGACCGAGTGATGGCCAAGGCTTTGATGCAAGGAGAGATCAAGTTCAAAAATGGACAGTACCTCTTACAAGCAATGAAGAAGATTAAAAAAATGGGTGTATCCTTGCCGCACACCAGTTCGGGTAATTAAGTCAATGCAATAGCTTATGGGCTCACCACTTTTCAAATCTCAAGTTTTGAGATCCATATTGTTTCAATGGTGCAGCTTAGGCCTCGTGGGCCACTAGATTGTATTTCTAATCTATCCTTAGGATGGAAAGGCCATTGTGTTGGACTCCATGCGGGACACCAACAAAAATGGGTACAAGCAGTTCGAAAGCGTTCTGCGATAGTAAGTGATGACACTTCTTCTTTTATGCATTCAAAGTATAGCACCAAATTTGTTGTTCATAGTAGTGGTTCGCATACAGTGCTTACAGGAAGTACGTGGAAGAGGACGGCTATGATCGGAGGTCCGAGAGGATGAAGAAGAAGTATGGCACAAAACTGGCCATGAGGCGAGATTTTCCGATACTAGTACTAATACTTCTCCTGCCCTACTACTACTACCAGAACTACTAATACAACTCATACTACTAGCCTACTACTAGTACAACTCCTACTACTACCCTACTACTACAACTACTACTACCATACTACTACACCCTACTACTATTACTATTACCCTACTACTACTATTACCGGTCCTAATGATCATGTTACATATATTATGCATGCAGTGTTACAAGCAACCGGAAGGCTCAGTTGTGTGTGGATACTATGCTTGTGAGTACCTCAGGGATTGCGGGAGATTCAGGAAAAGCTGGCAGCAGCTGAAGAAATCCATGAATTGGTGGCGAAAGGAAAGGATCACACATAGGACCATCACTCGAACAGCAGCCGACATCTGTAAGTTTGTCACTAATGAATGTTGTCATGTTGATGGAACTTTCTTCAATAAGACTAGCGAGCTAGCGACGGCGGAGAAGTACAAGAACCTACGCAACTGGAGAAACAGTGAGCTAGAAATGAAGGACTACAAGTTACCGGACTTGTTCTCGTAGGTGTCCTAATTAACTTCTGAACATTAATGTGATGTGAATTTGTGAACTTGATGTAATATGAACTTATTAGTGCGTTTGTGGAATTTGTGATCTCGAACTTGATGTAATATGAACTTGATGTGATAAATATATGTGTATTTTCTCTGTATGCGTATTTTCTGCTTTATTATTTGCGTTTGAATCTGAGAAAATTCGGTTTCAAATTCAAAATCAAATTTCCAAAAACCTTTTTTTTAATTCTAAAAATCATTAACCGTTGCGGTTTCCCTAAGCCGCCCGCAACGGTTAACACCATTAACAGTCGCGGGCGGCTTAGGGCAACCGCAACGGTTCGGGCGGCTTATGGAAACTGCAACGGTTAATGGTATTAACCGTTGCGGTTGGCCGCCCGCAACGGTTAATGCCACAATTAACCGTGGCCTTTGCTTGGTGACGGTTGCTTTGCCCGCAACAGTAAATCAAAAACGCCCGCGACGGTAAAGATTTGTGTAGTAGTGGATGCTATTTAGGTCTCCTCCAATATTCGACAATGAAAGAAACAAGAAGCTACTCCCACTGTCTTGTAATATAGTGCATTCAACATTCAGAAATTGTCCTCAAATATAATGCATCGTAAAGGACAAAAACCAGTTTTGTATTAAATACTTTACTTTTATCAACCAATCACTATTAATCACATTGATAATAGTGTCTGATTAGGAAATAAAATGAGGGTACATGCGTCTTTTATGTTCTCTATTAATTTATCTTAAAATTACTAGAATGCACTGTATTTCAGGACAAATGGAGTGCATAACACATAACCTTTCAAAATAGGCAAAAGGAGCATGGTATAGGTATACCACAGACATCGAGACACAGAAAGCCAAGAGAACACCTCTCATTGCCACTGAAAAGAAGAAAGAAAGTTGCATAGGCTTGAGGCTTGAACCTTGGTCCAAATTTGCAAAGCATATATAGAAGGCATATATAGAACAAAAGTAGAGAAGGGGGAGGACATACTACTTGCATTGCTACACATGCAAAACGAATTCATTCGTCCCAATTGATCCTTTAGTCTTCATGCCAATTTTTTCTTTCGCCTCAAGAGGAGGTTATTATCTAGAAGAATCACAAGGATCAGAACCGGTAATACTCAGTTATCAATACATTATGTTAGAACAGACAAACAACCACAAACTTGCACGGATAATTACCTATTATTTACCTTTAAGCATGTTATTGAAGGGTTATTACCGCAAAGTAATGCTAAACTATTTCCTCTCCTTTTTTCTAAACCTAAACTAACTCAAATTTTTCTCTCTTTCCAAATCATTTTTTATTTTAACATGGTCATGAAGTTGAATGCATCTGGCCATAGCCATACAGGCGTTCCTTTAGATTTAACAGAAGCTATGTTTCAAAATGTCATACTACTACGTTTCAAAAAAAAAAATGTCATACTACTGCCTCATATTTTGAGCTTTTGAGCCCAGGGCAACGAGGTGCACATAAGCAACATTGACAGCTAGGAATGAATAAGGCAGCGACTAAGTTTAGAGACAAAGTAATCCTAACTACATGCAATTTAGCCTCAACTATCAAAGATTTCAAAAGTAGAACACATCATATTTTTTTAATTTATCTGAGCTCAAAATCACGAGGGACCTCTTATTAGCATAATTAACAAGGAGATGCCTCGCTGTGTAAGCATAAACCTTCTAAGAGGCTCTACATCAATTAGTCAAGTTGGCAAAGCAGTGAGCTACAAGAAGATTAAGTTTGTATTTTTGCAATTCATTTTTAATTGAAAGAAAGACACTGGACAAGCAAGACCTTATTACATATATATTTGATATTCTTGTGTTTTTCTCTTGGTAAAGCCACATGTTTAATAATTTCAAATTTCATTGTAGGATACAAAAGGCCATAAATGCTGGTCGTATATCCTGGGAAAATCGTAAATAGGCCACAGCTTTTGTAGTAAACATTGCTCCCTCAATTTCAAATTATAAGTTGTTGTAGCTTTTCTTTTTCTGAAACATCGTTGTAGCTTTTCTAGGTGTATAGCTTTTACTATACACCTAGATATACAGTAGTAAAATTTATATATTAGAAAAAATAAAAAGATGACTTACAATTCGAAATGGAGGGAGTACTTGATATTATCTTTAGTAATAGGCACCTTTCAAGTAAAATAATTTGCTGTTACACACCCTAACTAACTAATAAAATAATGATTTTTTAGTGCATTGAGAGCGAGGGGTGTAAGAATGACCATTCTGCACCTGCTAAAATTGGTCCAACCACACTTCTGCTGCCTGCTGCCGCTGATCATGCACGTTCTCCTCGACGTTGGCACGTGTACGAGCAGATCATATATGAGAAGTGGGACTGTGGGAGGGGATGGAAATTGGAAACTGAACAGTGGTTCAGGAACGCGGCCGCGAACAGAGGCGCAGCACGTGATCCGCGAGGTTCTCGCGCCTTGTTCCAGCTTGGGTCGAACGCGGAGGTGAAGGACGAGCTGGAGGGCAGTCCTGCATAGCTCTGGGCATAATTAACCGAAGACCGAAGACCGAACCGAACTAACCGAGATCGAGACCGAACTAACCGAGACCGAACTTTTCGGTCACTAGTTCGGTCCCTGCTTCCAACTAACCGAACTTTGTACGGTTAGTTCGGTCATAGGTCTCGGGTAACCGAACTGGCCGAATTAACCGAACATTTGAATTTTATTGATATAATGTGTACTTTGGACTATTATTAGTGATATAATATTTATTCTAGTGAGTTTATATCAACCATCACTCTTATCACTTTATTTAATCTATATGTTATTGTTATTTTTTTCATGAAATGGAAAAAGTTTTGCTAAATTTTGCTACAAATTATACTACTTAGTAGATGTTTTGTGAAGTTCGGTTAATTCGGTCATGACCGAGATCGAACCGAACTAACCGAGACCGAACTTGCTCGGTCTTGAGTTTTGAAACTAACCGATCGGTCTCTGTTTTTAGATGACCGAACTTTTGAAATAGCCGAAGACCGAGACCGATCGGTTCGGTCAGACCGAACGCACAGGGCTAGTCCTCCATATATCCTCATGCAAGATGGCATAGAGCAAGTACTGTTTGATTACTGTCAGTAATAGGAATCCGTTCGGCTGTGCTGATAAGCCGGCTGAAAAACACGGTTGACTGATTTGTTGTTGTTCTGACTGAAAAAACAAGCCGAAAAGTACGGATTATAAGCCGGATGAACATGACATTTTTCTTTACCCGATGGGAATTCAATATGCATTAGCTGTACATAATATACGTTATTTGCCAACTGTAATTCCTCCTTTTCAAATGAATTTTTCTTTATCAGATGTCTCCGGAGAGACCTTTTCAAATGAATTTTTTTTTCTACATCCATGTGCGTGCCGCAAGCCGCTCAATATATCATTATTGTATTTCCCTCGTCGTCATATACCATGGATATTTCTTATATGTTATAAGAATCTATTTCTAAAAATTTATTTGTTATTTCAACCTTTGAAGGGAACTTTTTTAGACACCTTGTCAACATTTATATTAACTTAAATTTTTGAAGATATATATAGGAAACATTGTTATCTAAGATTATGTAACCCCAATAATATTTTGTCTATGCGTCTAAGTGCCTGAGGTATTGAGTGGCTGAGTGATTGGGTCATCCGGTGGCCGAGTGATATTTTAAGAGAACAATCGAATCTCATTAGCAAATTAATTCAGAAACTATATCATATTATTATTATTATTATTGCGTCGACTATCAAAATCATAAACACATACGACACGTGCATGGCTACTAGTCTTTCTAAAATAAATATAGTTTCTTAGATTATATATTAAGTAAAAAATTTGTTGGGCTGAGAGGGGGGCATATGGCCCCTTCCAGCCCCTTACTCTACCCACCCCTTGACTCTAAGCCTTCTTGTTAGGGAACTGTTAGCCTCATGGCGCTAGCCGTGCACTATTACCACCACCAGCAGCAGGGCAGCACGCGCGCTCAGCATGCACACGATGCGGAGGTGGTATGGGCGAGTGAGGTGCAGCTGTCAGCTGCACAGCTCATCGCTTCCCAGGCGAGGACGCAGGACCTCGAGCTAAAGCTCACCGCGGTGCAGACGAGCATGCTCCAAGGTCAGCTTGCCAAGCTAGAGCGGAAGTGCCACGGCTTCTACGATGAGCTCAGACAGGAGAGGCAGAAGGCTAAGCAGGATAGGGATATGCTGAAGGAAGGTTAGCAGACATCGTACGCCATGTACAAGGAGCCAGTGCAAGAGGTGGAGTTCCTCAAGGGACTGCTAGCAGTTCAGGTGGACCCCAAAAAAGGTTATATCTCATACCTTTGGAGATGACAAATCAGTTGCTAACTTTTAATAAGCTGAACAAGAACACAATGTTAAGCAAATAAAGTGAAGTCAAAGGTGAAACTAGACGTGCAAAAGTATTGTAAGGTAAAACGACACCATTGGTGGGCCGAGGTCAACAAATGGAAGGATCACAAACATGTTGTGCTCATGAATTGCAGATGCAGCTTGGTTGAACTATTCGATGAGTGAGTGAACCTATAATATTTTCTATACGTGTGGAATTTGTATTTCAAGTCTATTGGGCTCATGCGTTGTGCTATTGCAGCAGCAACCCAGTTGAACTATTTGATGTATTAAATTATATATTAAGTAAAAGAAAATTGTTGTGCTGAGAGGGGGCATATGGCCTCTCCCGTCCCCCTGACTTCACCCTACTTGTTAGGGAGTTGTACCTGACTCCGCCCCTAATTGTTTGGGAACTTCATTAGTATAGCAAGTGGATCTTAAGAACAATGACAGATTAAAGTTTCATTTCAGCTTGAATTTTTAATATGACATTTTATAAGAAAACTCCATTATCAGCATTATCAAAATAAAATCGTTTGTCCCTACAAGGATTGGCTCATTGTAAAAACTTCTCAGCAATCTCATATAATGCATCAATGAAATCTGAACATAACTTCCCGGGTTCACATAATATACTCTGTTCATTCAGTTTTATCTCTGAAGTGGCATGGAAGAGTCACAAAGCTTGGCGAGTAAACCAGTCGACCACGGCAAGCCTTTCCACGTCGTGGACTGTACCACGTGTTCCCCGTGGAGATCGATCCGTGCGGTAAGTCAAAGGGCTGGTTCGGCTGGTGGAAAAGCCGGCTGGTTTCGACAGATTCAATAGTGTTCTGTGAGAGAGAATAAGCTGAAACAAGCTGAAACAAGCCGAAACATGACCAGCAAAACAGGGCCAAAGGTTGATTTGATTTACTCCTCACCATTGAACAGCCGACCTGTACTATAGTACTCCCTCCGTCCATAGACGAATACAATTATGGGAACCGTGTGGATTAATCTAGCTCAAGTTTAACTAAGTTTATTATAAATAGTATTAACATTTATGTATCCAAATAAATTTATTATGAAAATATATTCTATAACTAATCTAATGATACTTATTTTGTATCGTGATTGTTAGTATTTTTTATATAAATTTTATCAAATTTTAAATAGTTTGACTTTAAAAAAACGAGAATTGCATTGTCATGTGAACAGAGACAAAGCAGAACGCAACACGGTGATGTCATGCCAGAGATGGGTCAGGTCATTGGGCGTGTGCAGCAACGCCAACGGCTACGACTGACAATGTGGATGCCACTTTGATGAGGCTAAAATTGACGTTTCTTTTTCAAAATCTTTCTCTCTCCTCCCGAACAAGAACTGATTTTTCTTTTTTGTCTACCGACAAACTGACTGAAAAGTATAGTGTCCTTAAGCAAAGACATGATTCGACAGTGTTTCTAAACAAAGACCACAACTGGAAAGTGTGTTGAAACAAATTTATCCTAAAAACCAATCGGATTGGCGCGAGTTGGAGATTTCAGTTCAATTCCCCTACCTATTTTGCAGGAATTGGATCAGCTCATTCTTCATAGGCTATATCAACCTATCAATGCCTCTTTGGAAACAGAGGAATATAAAACCATCACTTAGAGCACCTGCAATGGTATAAGCTAATTACTAGCTCTAAGTCAACTTCTTCAATAGTGTTAACTTTTAGCATATAGCTCATAACATAGATGACTCCACATGACACTCTCCTATAATCTTGGAATATGTCTATGAGTCTAGCTCTTGATCAAGAGCTTGCTTTTATCTCTCTTTATTAAAATATTAAAAAATATTTAGAGCTAGCTTATGAGAGCAACTCTTCAAGAGACTCTCTAAATCCTTTCTAAATATTAGGAATAGAGATTTTGGTGAAAAAGTACCCTCTAACAGCTTGTCTAAATGGTTATCCAAATATAGCCATATTCTATTCTGGATTTCTCGCTAGCCAAAAATAGAAGATAATAATAACTCTTCAGAGTGCGTATGAGATATAGAAAAACTGTCAGAGAGTGAAAAGATATAGAAAGGGATTTTTATGCAAATGACTCTCCAAATAATAATTTAAAAAGTGAGATTTGAAAAGGCTCTGGAGATGTTCTGAGTCACCCATTGTGATGCCCTTGTCCAACTGTTTCTGAATAGCTAGCCAGCTCGCCGTTGCTTTTTGACCAAGGAGAGACAATCGGATGAAGAGGGAATATCGTGTCATCGGGGTTGATTAAAGACCCCTGGACTTCGCTCGCACGAGAGCAATCGGAGCATCGGTGGCTTCTTCGCGTGATGACACTTGTCTCTGATTATTTTGCAAAAAAAGCCCTTCAAGTTTTCAGAATCAACCCGCAGTCCAAACCTCTCCGCCCCAGCCTCCCACCCCGCAACCCTAGCTCGACGTCTTGATCGGTCGATCCCTCTCTCCTCTCCCCGCTGCCGCCGATGCCTCCGCACCTACACCCCTCGCTGCACAGCCTTCACACAGCCATCGCTCAGGCATGGAAGCCGCATGGCCTCTGCGGCACGAGGGCGCACAAGACACCGGGCGGACCTCTCCGGCCCCTCCCTGGCCTCTCCTCCACGCGCCGCCTCCATGTCGGCATACCCTTGACCAGCGCCGCCGCCATCACCGCTTGGATCTCCCGTCGCCGGCGTTCTTGACCTCCGGTAGAGGGGCAAGAGGGCGATTCTCCATCTGCCGCTCCTTCCCCAAGGTTCCCCTTCATCAACCCCCAACCGGCGTCGAGGATCTTCGGCCTCATCCTAATCTCCGGTCGCGTTCCAAATGGAGCAGCCACCTCCTCCTCCCACGAGTATTTTGTCTAAGATCCGGCCTCGACAATCGCTGATCCTGTCATGATTGGAGCAGATCGAGGTGTCTACCAGCACCGCTTTATGCGTGAGTCCCCTCCCCCTCCCCACACGCTCTGGATCTGGTGTCCTAGGCTGATAATCTGCTTTTGCCCATGCCCCTTGCTTGGAAGGCATCCTTGGTGAGGTGGCGGCCCCGACTCTGCCCTTGTCAGTCGATCCGTGGAGGAGGGATGTCCGCCTTCCTCAACGCGTCCATGGACGAGGTTCCCACTTGGACCCTGCCAGCACACTACGGTTGCCCACCTCTTCTGAAGCCGGCATGGTCTTTGCGAGTGGTGCCGGTAAGCTTCCCTTCCCCATTTCTGCTGCTTAGATCCGCTCCCGTTGCCTGCTTCATTCTCCTCTCTTGGGTACCAATTGGTGGCTGTTAATTTCCCTCTAATCATCATCATGATTCAGAATGTCCCATCACAAACGCAGGGAGGCAGTCATGGAGTCAAAGATGCAAGTCGACAAGACTCGCCAACTGAAGTTTCTTTGTCTTTACACTTCTACAGGTATTACTTTGTTTCTCAGTACAAGCTCTCTTTTGATACCTTGAATCAATGTGTTCTGCTTGCCTGAGAATCGCCATATCATATCGCATAAAGAATCATCATATTATATGGCATAAAAAGGAACTCATAATAATGCGCATGTGAGAATGGTTCAGGCTAAGCTTGAGTTTAGAGTACTGAGCTTCAACGGCAAGAGAAGGACTAGAAGTGTGCTTGCATAGTGTTATACTTATCTTATCCTCTGGCATCCAATTTATTTTATTCTTCACTGTTGCTCTGAAAAAAAAATTGTGTACTATTTTTCCTTCTACCGGCCATTCTCATTATTGCGAATGCCTTGGCTGCAGCATCAAAGCCCATAGTTGGGATTCTTTTGGTAGCAGTACTTGTTGGGGCATGAGTTTCTAAAAGCTAAAACAGGGCATGTAGCACGGTACATGCAGTTATAGGGGTTTTGGTTAAAAGTTCAGCAGTCCAAGTAACGTCGGTTCTTTTGGAAGAAATGGGTTCACAGCTAAAATTTGTTTACATAAATTCCGTGTTCTCTCTACCAGCATTCCAGCTACTTGAGGTTGAGGACGAAGTTGTCTACGTAGGTTTTTGTTTGCATCAATTGTTGAAATGACACCAAGATGAGCTTTTAAGTTTCCTATATTCTTTCGTTCTACCTTCAATATAGCTTTATTCACTGCGATCTGGTGTGGCCATGAGCTATGCTCAGATATGAAGGATTGACAAAAAAATCCGCAGTCGCATATGGAGAAATAAAACTACAACAGTCTGCCTATGAAGAAATAAAACTACGTCAGTCTGCATATGGATGGTCAAGATGTAGAGGCAATTAGTCTTCTTTCTTTGTTATTATATGCCCCCTTGATGTTACTCACAATGTTTACTACAAATAAAGGAGCTACTTATCTTCGTTCTCTTACTCTAAACAAACTATCTGTTCTTACTGCAAGTAATCATGCACAACTTTTTTAGTTCGTATACACATTTGTTGATGACCTGACCTTGTGATAGGACTGCATTAGTTTGTATACACATAAGAGAAGATGCAGTCTTGGCCTCTTGGGCTAACCAAATCCGAGAACCATACCTTAATTATTTTCTTACTGTCTACAACATGATTGGTATAATTGCCTATTTATTTACTGGTTTCCTATATGCATGGTCTAACATGATCCTATGGTACGCTGGCGTTGATACAGATATATCTGTTGATTCTACAAAGACACAAGAGAGCATGACAACGTAGCATCATGACTCCCTGCCTTTGTCTCTACCATTATATTGTCTGTGTGATCAGACCAGCTGCTGCTCAGCATTTGACGTTTAGCATCATGACTCTACTATGCTTAATGAGGTAAATGTTTGTTGTAACTTCATAGCTGCAAAATGCGTTGAACCTGCTGTAGCACTTCTAATGCTCATTTGGATTAATACTAACTCATAACATGGAATATTTGAACATGACTATATAGGACCCTATGGGCTGCGATGGCCAAGGTTGCATTGTACTAACATGTGCGGGATCTATCTAAATAATTTGCTATGCCTATTTTTAGATGTTGGTATTGAAATAGGATTGGCTAGATCTATATCAGTCCTTTGCCTGTTTTAGACTTTGGTGCCACCGTTTGCTTTTGGGGCTCTACATGCCCATGTATGTTGAGGTGAAAAACTAAATTAATTTATTTAGTAAAAATCATGGGAAGGCTAGCTTACATACACATGTCTGTTATGGTGAAAAATAGTCCATGTGAATAAGAGTCATGGCAAGCCACACAAACAATTTTGTAAGCCCCTGATGGAATTACATGTAAAACGACAAGGTTCTTGAGTTTTCTCTTCATCTTTAAATAAATTTTACATCATGGGTTTACATGTAAATTAATTGAACGCGCTTACTATACTGTACTGCCTGACTGAATGGGACCATGGGTTCACCTGTCTGTCCAATGGAGTCGATCTTGGGGTTGTGTTCAGGGTGTAAGAGGCGTGTTGATTTTGAGCTAGCTTGCAGAAATGCTCATTATTAGACTGCTAAGATGTTTCTTTTCACGGTTGGCTACAAAATTAAATTTTTCTTTGCCAGTCCTGCTCTTGATTTGTGAATTTGTGATCCTATCCAAGACTCATGTGCTTGCTGCAGCTGCTTTCCTTCATAGTAGATTAAGATTGCTACTGATTTGGTGCAACTCTTTCAACAGGTGCGCAAAAGATGAGGTTCATGGTAAATGTGGATCCCTGCTCATCGGTCCCACTATCGTCGTCGCCACCATCTCAGCCCAGGCCTTGAGAGGTTTAGCAATATAAATTGATGTTGAGTGCACCTCAATCACAGATTCGACGAGTCTTTTTCTATTTTGGACCAAGTTCAGTAACTTCTTTGATATGTTTTTTCCCAAATGTCACCCCAAAACTAATACAAGACTTGTAGAATAAAATTTGATAGGGTTGAAACCCCGGCCATAAGATGGCTTAATGCTGTGCATAGAGGATTTGAACTGTGGCCGCTAGCTCAACTCTAACATGAGCCAGCCAACCAGATAAGACTTGTAGAATGACCCTTTAAAGTGATGCCTGATGCATTTCTTCAAAGATGTCTGACAACGTTCATGCTTTAATTTAATTTTTATTATGAAGAAATCTTTTCTGAAACAAGAAAATTATTGTTATAAATTCTGCTAAATATTTTATTACTTGCAAATTTGTCCCAATAGTCAGGACAGGGCGCCCGAAGGGCGCCTAATGTTCTAGTATATGAAAAGTGGGAGGGGATGAAAACTAAACAAGATTTGTTAATAAGTGGGAAACAAAACAAGATTTCTTAATAGGAGGGAATGGACCCTAAGATCTTAAAATTCCGTTCTTCCTATCCTTACACAATTCGTGTGTTTTCTGTTCCTTTTGTTTTCTCGTGTATTCAAGACTATCCTATAACTCGTATAGGAATTTTACAAAATTAGAATAATTTTGTAGGAAAAAAACATAGCATTCAGGAGGGAATCCCATGTTCCCAACATGCCTTAGGGGCAGTCCGTACTCACCTCTCTTAACTTCAGATCCTTCCGTTTGATCAACTTCGGATGAACAGCTGGGGCTATCAAATACTACTACAATAACTAATGCAGTAAGAGCATCTCTAGCACAGTCTCGAGTATCCAGAGCTAAATATGAGTAACCTGACAAAAACTATGTTCCAGTAGCCCCTTAACTTTGGGTGAGCATCCAAATCCTTCCTCCACCCCTCGCTCCTGGGGGCCACGAACCTGTCCCTCTACGCTGGGGTCGCGGATCAGCTCGGCCTTGCATTCCTTCGGTGGCTTCTCTCTCGAAGCCGCCTCCGCCTAACGCCGCCATCCGCCTCCTCCTGAGCGAGGCCGTCCCGGCCGGCTCCCTCTCCTCTCTGGCGACGTCCCCCCCACCCCCCACCCCCACACACACCTCAGGAGCCTGGGTAACCACCGCCCCTGACCATGGCGAAGCCACCGGACGCGAGTCCTGTCACGTATTCTATCCCTCCCCTCCCCCGGAGCCCGGCACCTCCCTCCCCCACGTGGCAACCATCGCTCTCAACCGCAGCGATTATCTCACGATGAAGCCACCCGACGCAGTACTCACGTATTATCTCGCAACAAAGCCACCCGGCGCGGCGACGCAGTTCCTCTCAAAGGTGGAGACCGTCATTTTAGAGCTCCTGCGGAAGATGCTAGCGAGAATATTGATCTGCTTTCTTATATACTCCCTCCTTTCGTTTTTATGTCACATTAACTCAGTTCTAAGTCATACCATCCATTTAAAAAATCCTTATAGTTTCATGACATATTTTCAACTATCCATTTTTCAAAAAAAAAACTTTATAACTTCAGGACATATTAATTATAATATTATGAAAGTGTTCTTTATAGAATCCAATAATATAAATCTTATATCACGAATCTAGATATTTTTTAAAAAAAATGTGTGGTCAAAAATATTAATGTTTGACTTAGAACAAAATTAACACTGACATGTAAAAAACGGAAGTACTCTGAAAGGTGTCCAAATTGTTCATGGTCCATCGTGTCCAATATGGCAATCCTCGTAATCGTTTCTGACAATAGAGGATTAACGGTAGTATCGAGTATATAACAATGGAATGTACTGGGGCATCATGCATCACAGAACCAACTGCAAAGTTGACTGAAAGCTTAACTGGACCATTCCTAAAATACAATTCTACAGCTTGTACAAAATTTGCCTGTGGCCACTACTAACATCAGTCACGATTGAAAACACAAAAACCAATGTATGCCACCCCGGATGAAGACCCATCAATCAGGAGTTCAGATAGGTGCCTGCAGAACAAAATCAGCGCTTATTTTTGGGGAATGCAAAATCATCATCGGAGTAGTCATAACATACAATTGTAGCATGTGCAATCATCACGAGAATCAACATAACATTCACCATGCATAAATAGTAGTAAAAACTTATCAATACAAATGCCCGTACAAAATACATAACAATAGCACAAATAACCACTCACCTGGGGCATAGGAAACTACAGGCTTGCAACTAAACTAACTCTTGTCACTTTTCTTCTTTCTTTTATGCTTTGGTTTGATAGCATCTTTTAGACTTTTTGGCGATCCAATTTCCTGGGACTCATCAGACTCTCCAGCAGCCACAGCACTTGATGTGTTCACCTCAGCATTAGATGATTCAGCCATTGGTTGGGCATCCTCGTGGCTGCTGACCTTGACGATAGTTGGTGGATCTGCATGATGTGAAGCAAATACGTGAATCCAAACGAGAACAAATCTTGGCAAAGTATTCTTCAAGAAAGATTACAGCAAGTTCCATATGTCAAATCAAAATGACTGAAAAATAAAGGATGATTCTAGACTGGCAGGAGGCAGAATTATAGACATCAGAATTTAGAAGGATTCAGTTTGTGTAATTATTTCTACCAGCCCTATAAAAAGTTGTATGAAAACATGACTAGAAAGTAAAAACAGGGGAGAATGACATGCCATAATGATGATATTTAATCATAAATGAGCATTAAAAATGCCAACCAAAGAATGACTCCAAGTACATCACAGAGAGGTGTTATGGAGAGTTAGCAAGCAAGAAGAAAACCCAACATGTAAACAAAATTATACCCGGCAAATCAGAAATTCTGAGGGAGCTTAATGAAACTCCTTTAGAATACGGATCCCTACATGGCAAAAACCAGGACCAGTTGGCAAAAAACTTGTGTCAAGCAAATGTTTATGCTAAATATCTAGAACTTAGGAAACAAAACATCAGACCAACCACTACCAATTTGATGGGCCACCAATGAATGTTGATGTTTGTTTGTGTTTAGCAATTCGGTTCCCAGTCAAGGGTGAATTCCTTTTTATACTTTGATGGTCCTCATCACCTTTGCTTATCTGCTGAACGTCCACAGTTTGCTTTTCCAGTTCACCATCACCTTTGTCCTCCATAATTACATCAGTGACACTAATTTTCTGAGGAACCGAGGTTGGTAAACGTTTTACTTTCTTTAAAGCTTTCTCGGTGGTGTATGAGTCTACCTGAAACAGAATACAGCCATACGATTAGTAATGAAATACAAAGCCAACCATGGAATGAAAATCATAATCTGAATAGCTTCACATTCCATGAAACATTCAAAGACATGCAAACTACAATAACTTTGTTACTTAAAAAGTACAGTTAGTAACGGGATCCTCTGTTCTACAACCTCACATCCCTTCTGGCCTTCTCCCTCCTCTCACGAAATAGTCTACCACGACATGTGGGCCCACCAGTACCACCTCATCCAGCACAACCTATGACCAGCTGTTCACCCTCCTCCCACCCAACAAATCAGATTCATCCAGTGCTTGAGGTCAGGATGACTGCCAAGACAATCCCCCAGCCACAACGGTTAGGAATGCAAGAGGCACAGGTTGAGCCACGCGCCCGCTGAGACAACGCGCGCTGCAAACCCACCAGAACCCGCATTATGGCCGGCATAGTTTTAGCAGTGCTATGCGGCCAGCCCACGTAACCCAGCGGCGCCGCAACCCGCGTCTGCAACCCAATGGTGGAGAACCCTAGCACCGGCCTTCCGACCACTTCGCCATCGGCTCAGCACCCAGTCATCGTCCTCAGCCTTGCCGCCGTCGCCGTGCCCTCTGGTTGCCATTGTGCGTGATTCATCATCCTCATCCATTCCATCTGGGCACCAAATCTGATTCCTCTTGTTTCTTGCAGTAGCCCTTCGGATCCACTGCATCCTGAGCTGGAGCTGCTGCGACAACCTCAGCCCCCTGCTGCGGCGACCACAACCGCTACATTTTTTTAGAACCCAGTAAGGTTTGCAACAATATCATAATTTAATATTAAGCTGCACTTGTCTAGCCGTTGTGTTAGGCCAGTCTCAGTGTGGAGTTTCATCTCTCAGTTTCCAAGACTCAATGTGTTGGAAACAGTGTATATGAGTTTCATCCCCATGAAACTCATTTCATCCCATGAAACTTTCATCATCTCTCTCTTCATCTATTCCATGCCATGTCAGCTCATTCAATGCCATGAAACTCCCATTGAGATTGGCCTTATTGGTTTATTTATTTAATCTAGCACTGTTTTTGTCTCAGCTAGCAGCAGCAGTTCAGTATGAACTATGAAGCTAGCAGAGACTTGGAGCTCTTTTTTTTTGCATGGTTAGTTGGGTTTGCCCCATATTTTTCCTTACAACTAGGTTTTCTAACTTGCTATTATGTTTTAAATCGGGGGTGGCTACTTCCAAGAAGACAATGAGATGAAAATGTACATCACTAATGTTGCAGATGCTTAAAATATGTAAATATTGTCTCATTAGATACACAAATAACTTAATAGTTTAATTTATTTTTATTATTGTAATAAATAAGAACATATTTATCACTAGAAATGTCATTGTCATGTTTTTTATTTTCTGATTTTTTTAGGATTTTGTTGAAGTATGTGAGATGGATTGTAAATTTGTGCAAGTTTGAGATGAAGTTAATGTGAGTGAATCTGCTAGCTATCTTATTCTGTGTCTTGTAGCTAGTGGACAGCAAGCAGGTGTTGTTTTAGGTGTGCGCTTTCCAGTCGCGAGCTTTGTGGTACTGTCCAGGTGCCGCAAAGCCCGCAAAAGCTAGTTGTGCTGCGCGGGCTGCCACATATGCCTGTGAGCTCTCTCTCGGCTCTCACGGACACGGGGCAGGCTGACCACCGCCGTCCTCTTGTAACCCTAACCACAGTGGCTCCCTGCCTCTACTCATCATTCTATAGCACCTGGCTTGCCCTGAGAAAGGTATGTGCCACTACTGTCAATCTGAGATACACCTCTCTTTCCCCTCAGTCATCTCCACCCAGCTTTCTGCCTTAATTTCTTCACGTCATGTTTAAAACACGAACTTGAATGGCATGTTTATATTAATTTAGCTCAGACGACGCAGCAATATTTATTTCAATCCAGTCTAGCTCAATTTAAGGATGAATCAAGTGACATGTTTATTTTCAAGCCCACAGAAGAATCAATAAAAGAGCCAATAATTGCATATGATATTCATTGCGTTGAAAATGTGAGTGCATTGGTTTTATGTATGGGGATCTAATAATACAGCTATGCATTCTAGGCCTCCAGGCAATGGAATTCAGTCCATGTGGCTGTTCATTGGACTGTTGTTACTTTGTGCGTCTAGCTCTAATGCTCTATGTAAACCCAAAAGCTAATTCTAACGTTCTCTCCACAGCTTTCTTTTTTGGTTACACAGGCTCACAGGTCCTGCCAATGTAGAGTAAGATAATGTAGTGCCACTAACCAGTTGATCATAAGGTAATTTGTGTCCTCATCTGGAGCATCAACCTTTGCAGTAATTGCTTTGGTAGTTTGCATCACTAAATTTGCATCTGTATCTATGTAAACCCAACTACTGCTATTTGGGAAAATATTTCTATTGAGATTAAATATGCAAAGCAATCTGCTTCAAATGCTGATGTAGTATAGGCGAACATTTTCCAGCTAAGTAAACATGCAATGGAATCCCTATGTAGGTAGAGAAAGAATCTCTTTATGCAAAAGTCCCATCAAATTTAACTATAACTTATTTTACATCGTATGCATGATTGATTTGAACTTTGTTGAGAACTATATCAACACATTGGCACCTCAGCTAGTCATCAATCTGATGGTGCTTACTTACTGCTTTCTTTATTTTGCTTGTTATATCAGCAGCCTTTACCGAAGCAATTCTTAAACACTGCATGATAACACTTGACATGACACCCTCTCCACCAGCTTTCTGGATGGCACAAACATCACCATTTGAGTTAACTGTAGCAGTCATCCTCCCTCCCATTACTGCTTCTTCCTTGTATGTGGGATCAAGAACCTACACAAAAAGGTCAGTTACTCAGCTGAGGATGCTAATACTTTGATGAAAATTGGTCAAGAACACTTCAATCTTAAATATGGAGACATACCACGATGTTGCCTTCACCAAAATATGCAAATGTTACAGCTATGGGCATATGATGTATTGTAAGAGGAAGCGGATCCCTAACCTGTAAAATACATCAAATCAGAACACAAGATTGTTGCAGTGGTCAACAAAGCAGGACAAAAAAGCAACCATTAGGCCAATACTGCAGTTGCACACTACAGAAAATTATGGGAGTCATCCAAATTAGCTTGTAAGTACATAGTAAAGTAGTGAATCTACTGATTTATAGCAGAGCATGACCTTTGAGGAATATATTAGCAGCACCATATACAATAGAGCACATTGAGAGTGTATGCCTACCTCAGGATCATGCACTGTAACTTGCTGACCATCGTCCCCACCAACCGTGCATTCAGGCCTCCGGAAAGTAGATAAAGCTGCCAATGCAGCGATGTTAGCTGCATCAATGAGATTCCTATAATGGCAATGGAGAAGATTAGAACTGTAACTTGCAAGTGTTTACAAATTAATTACATCAGCAAACAATCTATAACTCGTTAACCCATACCCTCCATTATCCAAGATGTGAAGGTCGACACGCACAGACCAGACATGCTTCCCAGCAACAACACACAAGGACTCCATGTCAACAGCTCGACTCTCCCTGAAAAAAAAAAATACAAACACACAAAATTCACATTATCAGGCTCCACGCTTAAACCCCTTCTGATAAATTACAGAACCAAGAATCAGGAGACCTGAGGCCACGGTCGATGACTCGGCCAAGCTCAATTGCTGATTCCCCAGGACGCCCAGGCTCGAAGGCTGGGTCGGCCATGGGTGAGAACTCGGTGAATATGGCCAGCGTCCCCTCGTTCGGCCTGTCACGGTATGGCTGCACCAGCTGAGCGGTCACGTAGCCCATCACGTGCGTCTCCCCGAGCTGCACCTCGGACGAGCCGTCCTCCCTGAATTTCAAAACAACACCACAAATAAGGATGCAAACCTACTCGCCGAATAAACGCCTAAATTGCCACGCGCAGGAGCAAAGCAAATCAAAGCCGCGGCGGCAACGTGAGCAAATTGCGGGCTGTCAGCGAAGGACGAGGACGAATCTCGACCCAGAGGTGCGGAAGCGAGATGGGAGTAACCGAATAGGTAGGAGGGGGGGAGGCGGGGGATGTACCTGCCGAAGGTGATCTTGAGCTTGCGGAAGTCGAAGGAGTGGCGGCCGTCGACGCGAAGGTCGGACTGGAGCGCGCGCTCGATGAAGTCGCGCTCGTTCACCGTGGGGCGCCACCGGAGGTGCTCCATTGCCATGGCAGGCGGCGGAGAGAGCTAGGGTTTTTCGATGAAGACGACGAAGTCGCGTTGGGCCGTTTCTTTTTAGGTCATTTCCCCTTTTCGTTTTGGGGGCCGTCCCGTCCCGGACTCCCGTGCTCCGGATCGGGCCGTGGAGGCTTGTGGAGGGCTGGGCTAGAAATTGCGATGGTCTGCCGGGCCAGGATACTCTATGCTGGGCGGATTTGCCCCCAATGCGCAGCCAATCGCCGCCGCGCGGGCCGCCCCGCCAGTCCGCCGCCACGGGGGCTGTGCCCGGCCGCGCAGCCGCGTGCGTCGTGCTCAGGAAGAGAGCCCGGCGCGGTGGAGGAAGAAAAGAGATAAGGTGGAGAGAGAAAAAGGAGAGGACAGATAAAGAGAGAGATGAACATTTTACTCTTTTTTGTACAAAACGTTTTTTCTAAAATACTAATATCTTCACTGGAAGAGCTACTCATCATTTACAAAACCAGTTATTTGATTCCCTTTAACTTTTAAAACTGTTTTTGCAGTCTGATTAGTTTTGACGGTGGTTTTACTCACGCGTTGACATGTTAGGCGGGGTAAATCAAACTAGTTAGACTACCCGCACTCATGGACCTTTATATTCATCCTCTATATGTCCTAGTCAGCAAAAATTTTCTCCTCTATACTCAATTCTCCCGCACCCATCCATCCTCTATATCATCCTCTATCTACTCTATCCACTGTAGGACCCACTTATCACTTTATCTAAATATATCCATGTGTGATCTAGTTTTGAAGGATTTGTTGAGACGAATTTAATGGTGCAATCGAAATTTAATTTGGATTTTTGGTTTGTGAGTTATAATATTTTTCCCTTTGTTTAGCTAGTGGGGCCCGTCACTATAGAGTATAGAGTAAGCACTGTACTACTCTAAATATAGAGTGAGAGAAAAGATAGAGTATCGTTTTAGAGTATCCAGTGCAGCAGTTTTTACTCTATATTCATACTCTAAAGTTTTAGAGTATCGTTTTAGAGTATCCACTGCGGCTAGTCTTAAAAGGTTAGGGAGATAAGGGCTTGTTTAGTTCGTGAAAATTTTTGGGAAATGGTACTGTAACACTTTCGTTGTTATTTGACAATTAGTGTCCAATCATGGTCTAATTAGTTTAAAAGATTCATCTCATAAATTTCGTCTAAACTATGTAATTAGTTTTATTTTTTTATCTATATTTAATACTTCATGCATGCGTCCAAAGATTCGATGTGACGGAAAATCTTGAAATTTTTTGTAAAATTATAGGAACTAAACAGGCCCTAAATCAAACTAAAAATATTATTAAAAATATCCAAAAAAGTAAAAACCTATCAAATAATTTTACATGGTTCGATTTGAAGACACACGGGAGCTGCTCCAAGGATATTTGCTAGTATCTTCTTCTTCTACACCTAAAAAATAATTAAGGGTATCGTCTGCTCCTAAGCGCTCGCCCCGCGCTTCGTAGAGTCCGCGTTGGCGCCGCGAAACAAGATTTCCTCGTAGAGTCCGCGTTGACGCTGCGAAACAAGATTTCCGTGGTGGCCCCAGCTAACACATGAGGTAGAACCGGAAGCCAGCCGTCATTAGACTGCATCTCCCCTCGATAGTCCGATACCGATCCATCAACGGTTTGGTTCTCACATCAGACGTTCGACGTGCTCGCTGGACAACACGGCGTTCCTGGTGCCCGATGTCCGTCGGCGTCGCTACAAGGTCGTCGGTGCCACCCAGGTCCTAGGATCTTCATCCAGGAGAAGCAATGCGCTTCATCGGTTCAATTTAAGGAGGCACTCGCAGCATGCATGTGATATGCTGATGGGCTGTGTGTGGTGGCGTGGTGCAGAGATCCAGGGCACGATCGTGGCGCCGGAGGAGCTGTCGGCTCTGTGGCTGCTCTTCTCGGGGCTCGCCTGGCGTCAGCTCACGCATCCAGGACGGCACCACGGTCGACGGCTCCGGCTCCAAGTGGTGGACGAACTCCTACAAGATCAACAAGTGCAACGTTGATGATCATTACCTCAGTGTACTGCTCCAGTGTTCGTTCGTTTCGTCCCATTGTTGCTTAAGCATGTCACTAACGCACTGGTTGGCCCACCAGTGATTTGCTTGCCCCTGCATGTTGTCCTCGGCGCCGGCTCCTGCTCCGCCGCCCGCTCCGCCCAATGACGCCGACGGGTGCTGCCAGCGCAAGGTGAAGCATCGGGACTTGGCGCGGAAGCTGGTGGCGAAGCCAGGATTTTAAACTTGGGTATTCTACTTTACCCCCCAAACTATGAAACGGTCTAATTTACCCCCTGAACTTTGTAAAACCGGTCAAATCACCCCCTCGAGCGGTTTTGGGCGGTGGTTTTGCTACAGTAACAGCGGTTTTGCTACAGTAACAGCGGTTTTGTCTTTTTCTTTTTATTTATTTCGTCTGAATCTTTGAAAAATCATAGTAAATCACAAAAAAATCATAAAATGGAAAATCCAGTTTTGTTGGACTCCACATGAGTAGATTTACACAGTGAACTTATAATATAGTATGCTTTAGTACAAAGTTTTTGTTGTATGAATTATTTAAATTAATTACAGAAAAAAAAATAGATCAAAATTTACAACAAAAACTTTGTACTAAAGCATGCTATATTATAAGTTCACTGTGTAGATCTACTCATGTGGAGTCCAACAAAATTGGATTTTCTATTTTATGATTTTTCTGTAATTTACTATGTTTTTTCAAAGATTCAGACGAAATAAATAAAAAAGAAAAAACACAAAACAACTGTTACTGTAGCAAAACCGCTGTTACTGTAGCAAAACCACCGCCCAAAACCGCTCGAGGGGGTGATTTGGCCGGTTTTGCAAAGTTCAGAGGGTAAATTAGACCGTTTCATAGTTTGGGGGGTAAAGTAGACACTCTCTAATAGTTGAGGGGGTGAAGTAGACTTTTTCCTACTTCCACATCAATAAAAAAATCAGCTGTTTTTTAACTGCAATGGGTGAAAATACTATAAAATATGGCGAAGTCCGGTCGAGAAGCTGTTTTTTTACTGTTTTAGGCTGCAATGAGTGAAAATACTGCAAAATATAGCATTATACATATACATATATAAGTATATACACATATATACATAAAAGTGTATCGAAATAGTTGGGTATTCCCGGGAATACGGGGAATACCATTTAGATCCGCCCATGGTGGAAGCCCTCTGACCTCGCCTCCTGCGGCTGCAGCGCCCCGATGCAGACGGCGAAGGAGGTCGCACCGGGATATGATACATGTTGCAAGTGTACATTTGAATTGTTTCAGATGTTTTAGAGGTTTGTTCCAAGTGTTTCACACTGATATTGCAGAAGTAGATTAGGATGTTGCATATGTTGCAATGGTCGTACACGTATATTGCAAGCATCTGTCCCCAATGTTTCATTTGTTTTTTCATACGTATGTTGCAAGTGTGTTTATCTAAATGTTGCATTTGTTTCACACATATGTTGCACATATTTGCAATGATTTTCAATTGTTTTTGCAAGTGTTTCAGATAAATGTTTTGAATGTTTCATCTGTCTTTTTTGAATGTTGTAAGTGTTACACCGGGATGTTTCAAAAGTAGATCGGATGTTACACATGGGATGCGCGTGGGAAGCGGGGCCTCGCATGGGCACGGGTGATGCAGGCGCGGTCGAGTGACGTCTAGACGGCGCGGACCCACGCGTGGGCGCGCGAAACCAAGGGAAAATCACGGCGCGGACCCACGCGTGGGCGCGCGAAACCAAGGGAAAATCAACTGCAGCCATGCGCGTCCAGGCACTGGGAGTGCCTAAACTACTATTGAAGCATTTGTAACAACTGTGCTATAGACCTATTCAGATTCGGGAACGTTTGTTTCCTTTATCTACTATACCAAAATAGGAGGCAACCCACTACAAGAATTCTCTGAAATCTCAAAGAGCCAAGTCACCTCTGTGGGCCACGGTTCTCCGATCCATCCCCCACAACATCTCCTTCCAGCGATGCCCTCTTCCCCTTCCCCTCCAGCTGCTGCCCTTCGCCAATTGATGCATCGGGTCAGCTCGAAGTCTGAAATAGGAGTAGAAGAGACACAGACTCCTTGCATGATTCATGCATCAAGAAACCGTCGCTAAATTAAGGGTGTGTTTAGTTTTCCATTTCAACCAAAAAAATTTGGGTTTTGGCCCATTATTTTGCAGAATAGAACTAAACACCATGTAAATTTTTTTGGTAAAAATGTATCAATTCTCCATTTTGAATTTTGGCCTCAAGTGGTCAAAAAAATATTCAAAAAGCTCTCACCCACCCCATAAAAAATTTAGCATTTTGGATGGAACTAAACACACCCATAAAAATTTTACCATTTTACATTTTATCATTTCCAAACGGTTAACATTTTGCATTCTATAGGAACTAACCACAACATAGATTTTGCATTCTATAGGAACTAACCACAACATTTTCCAAGTAGAAGAGACGGACTCGCAAGTTTCATGCATCAAGAAACTGTCGCCAAGCAAACGAGCGGACATCTGATGAGAGTCACCTGTTCGGCAGGCTGTTTTTACGGCTTATAAGTCGGCTGTGACTATTTTATTATGAGAGAAAAACACTGTACTACGGTTGATAAGCCGTGCTGATAAGAGCAGCCGAACGATGAGTATTTATCTTGGATTCGTATAGCCTAAGCAATTCATCTCCCCTCCCCCACATGGCCGCACCCAGTACCTCCCCGTGGAAGAACCCAAGATCCTCCTATCCGAGAAACGCCCGGATCCATGCCCGACGACATCCAGGACGGCCAGGGGAGCCGGATCCCGTGCCCGGCGGCGCCCAGGACGACCATCTCGTGCCCGGTGGCGGCTACGACGGCAAGGGGCGCCTGGCAGCGGCCACGACTGCTGGAACCCGTGCCCGGCAGCGGCCAGGTGGCCCGGAGGCCGGAGCCCACGCCCGGCGGCGGCCAGGGAGCCGAATCTTGCTCCCGTCGATGGCAAGGACGGCCAGAACCCACGCCTGACGCCCTTTCCTTGGAGCCATGGAGAGGGCAGTGAAGGTGACGGAGGCATCGAGAAGGCAGTGAAGAGGGGCGACTGCCGACTGGGTGTGAAGACCTGGGGAGTATGGCGTAGAGGGACGATGGCGCAGGGAGGTGTCGCTAACCTCGAGTCTGAAGGAAGCCGAACAAAATGAGTGGAGTCGTGCGTGGGATGGGGAGGAAGAAAAGAATTGCTACTGAACTTTGCAAGGGTATTTTAATTGAGAAAATGGCTATTATAGGACTCCAATTGTTTGATTTTGCTATAATAAGACTCCTAATATTGGTTTCGTTCAAATAGGACTCCAAACAATTACACTAAGCTATAATAGGATTTTGGTCCTTTTTAATCTCTTTTAGACTCTAAATACATGTATTTGTTTCTAAAGTGACCTTTTTACCCCTCATTATGTTTGTAGCTGCTGCATAAGCCCGTGCTCGTGGCCTGCCTGTGCTAGCGTCCTGTGGCCTTGGCTGGCAGGCTGCCTTGCCGCCTTGGCTGGCTCGCCGCCGTGGCCATGGCTAGCTACAGCGTGGCCATTGCCTCCATGCACAGTTACAAGTAGTATATAACAACAATAATTGATTCATATACAATTACAAATAAAATATAACAGCAAGAATTTAGCAACTAGTTCATCTCATAAAATATGTTTGTAGCATACACAAGTTCATCTCAAAAGAAGATACAGTAGTTCCAAATGAGAATTTAGCTTTCTCCAAACAAAAATAACAGCAAGAATTTAGCAACCAGTTTTTACATCTCATCACAACTAAAATGAGTTCACATCTCATCACAACTAAAATGCTCCATCATCCAATGTTTAGCTTCCTCTTTTTTGGAGTCATCTTCTTTGGTGGCACCGGGGTAGGCATCCTCACAGGGCTAGCGTTGCCACTTTGTGAAGATGTGCCCTCTCTAAACAACATGGCTAGCTTGCTGCACATAAATACAATCGGCAATTAGATGTATAGAACAATTATTGTGTATAATAAATACGATCGGCAATTAGATGTATAGATGTTAAAAGAGTCAAGGGCCTATTGGGCCTTAGCCCGTTAGGGTTAATTAGTCGCTTGCTTAGGGGTCAAGTAAGCCTTGCTTGTAAGTCAAGAAATCCTCTCTATATAAGGAGAGCAGATGTATCAATCTAATCAAGCAAGAGATTAGAAGGAAAAAACCTTCTCTCTTGCCGGCCGTGGGCGAAGCCCCGCGGCCGGCGTTCCCAGCCCTAGCCGCCAGTCCTCCGCCCCTCTCTCTCTCACGTGAACAGTACCCGCGAGTACTGTAGCACGCCCGTCGCCGCCGCTTCCCTCGCCTCTCTTCTCTCGATCCCAACAACGTCCATAACAATCTGGTATCGGAGCTGCCAGGTTTCGATGAGCCGCTGTGGGATCAGCTCGCCAAGGCGATGGCCGACGTCAACGCATGGTTGGCCGCCATGGAGAGCCGTCAGGCAGCGTTTGCGCGCTAGGTGTCGGCGGCGGTGCGGCTGCAGGCGGCGGCGCGTGGCCTCCTGGCGCGCCGGCGAGTGCGGCGGCTGTGCGATCTGCAGCTAATTCAGCCCCGCACCCCGTCGCAGTTCCTCCAAGCGGTGCTTCGCAGCGCGAAGGCAAACACCGCACAGCAGCTCAAGCAGCTAAAGGACATCGCAGCGCAGCCGATGCTTATTCACCAAGTGTCGGCTGTGGTGCGGCTACAGGCTGCTGCGCGCGGTCTCCGAGCACGGCAGCGGCTGCAGGAGATGCGCCAGAAGATGCGGGAGGCGGTCCTGGCGGCGGTGCGGTTACAGGCTGCAGCACGCGGACTCCTGGCTCGACGACAGGCGCGGGAGATGCGTGGGTTGCAGCCGGTGCCTGTGCCCCGTGCCTCTTTGCTTCGCCACCAGGCTGCGCTTCGCACATGGAGGGCCCCGATCTCGTCCGCTGCGTCATGGAGATCGGGCATGCCATCGCCACCTCAGGTGGCGAACTCGGCGTCTACAGCGCCGGCGTTTGGGGACGCGGGTGTGTTGCCACCCATAGGCGGACCTTAATTAGCGCTGCCGTGCTCCGGCACCGGCCGCCGCGAGGACGTCTCCGCTGGTCGCTATCGCGACTAATTCCTGGTGGCTATACCCGTGCACCCCTCTCGTTCCGGTGGGCTCCATGGGATCCAGGTGGCTACACACGTACAGGTTCATCAAGCGGAGGGTGTCCGCCGTATCTTCAGGAGTCAAAAATAAAGAGTAGTAGTCTATTTAAGGTCAATAAAATAAGCTGAGATGTAAAAGGCTTATTTTTAAGTGATAAGTTTGTGTCGAGTCGAGTTAGGTTACAGCTCGAGGACGAGCTGCATGTCCAGGTGGGGTGTAGTGTTAAAAGAGTCAAGGGCCTATTGGGCCTTAGCCCGTTAGGGTTAATTAGTCGCTTGCTTAGGGGTCAAGTAAGCCTTGCTTGTAAGTCAAGAAATCCTCTCTATATAAGGAGAGCAGATGTATCAATCTAATCAAGCAAGAGATTAGAAGGAAAAAACCTTCTCTCTTGCCGGCTGTGGGCGAAGCCCCGCGGCCGGCGTTCCCAGCCCTAGCCGCCAGTCCTCCGCCCCTCTCTCTCTCACGTGAACAATACCCGCGAGTACTGTAGCACCGCGGTACTGTAGCACGCCCGTCGCCGCCGCTTCCCTCGCCTCTCTCCTCTCGATCCCAACAACGTCCATAACAATAGAACAATTACCTTCTAGTGACCCTTCCTGGACTATCTCGTATGATTTCATCCATAGTTGGCCTCCGTGGAGTGCTAGGTTCTGCTGGTCCTTCTTTTGTGACATTCCTCCTAGGTTGCCTACGCTTCCTACAAGTGATTAAATAAATTAGTATTGTCATTTTCATTCAAGTTTGTTGATAAAGAAGAACATCATTTACCCCTTTTTAGCGGTCCCATTGTATGGGCACTTGGAACTAGCTTCTCTGTGACCAAGCTCATTATCATCCATTCGACATCTAGACCAAGCTCATTATCATCCATTCGACGATCAAATCCATGTGTATGTATATTGGGTGTGCCCTCATCTGCCAAGCCTAGAAGCTCGCACGTTTGACTCTCGTTCATAAGTTCAATCAACCCTTTCCAAATTTTCCACCTCATTTACTTGAGACATAAAAACAAGAGAAACCTACTTTTACTACTGTCTTGTACTGTACCGAAAAAAAGACAGGTACTGCATCCAATATTTACTACTGAAATGGCAGGAAATACAATACAACTGAAAAGATCAAGAGCATTCAGTAGCAAATAGTAACGTTCCAAGTGCCCATACTACTGAAAAGATCAAGAGCATTCAGTAGCAAATAGTAACGCAATATTTACTAGCTTCTCTGTATTTACTTTTCAGTAGTAAATACAATACAACGTTGTATTGTAAAAGATCAAGAGCATTCAATTTTTACCTTTCCACTTCAACAACAGGAACGTTGTATTGTATTGCCGGATGGCAAATAGTAGGCAGCAGCGACCTTGCGCGAGCAGCAGCATCTATGGGCAGGGCTTGGTCCGCCTGGACATCGGGTGCCATCTCCATCCCGAGGGCGTCCAACAAGAGACCATCTCCATCGTGGTCGGCCGTGGCCATCCGTCCAGCACCCATCGTGGCCAGCCCTAGGGCGCCCGGCGTCGCCTGATGTTCCCGCGCGTCGCGACCAGTAGAGGACACGACCTCCTGGACAGCAGCCGTGGTCGTGACGTGGCCACTAGGCGTAGGAGCAGCGGCCACCAACCCATCGGCTAGGGTTTGCCCAGGGGTGCCTCCGGTGGTAGGCCACGCTGCTGGATCGGCGGGCGGCGGCTCTCCTCCATCCATGGAGGAGGCAGCGGCGTGGAGGAGGAAGGGCAGCCCTGGCGTAGAGGAGGAAGAGCCGCGGCGGGAGGAGGCGCAGGACCGACGGGCGGCGGCGGTAGACGAAGAGTTCGCGTACGAGAGAGAAAGACAGCGGGCCGGGAGAGAAACTGAATCGATCTCTTGTATTTCTCAGAAGGGCACTACGGTCATTATCAGAAAATACATGTATTTGGGAGATGGGAAAAATGGTTAAAAGGACCAAAATCCTATTATAGCTTATGATAATTGTTTGGAGTCCTATTTAAGCGAAACCAATATTAGGAGTCCTATTTCGGCGAAACCAAACGATTGGAGTCCTATAATAGCCATTTTCTCTCATTTTAATTAATCATTTCTTAAAGAATTGCTACTGATTTTTGTGCACAGCTCGCATCTTTAAGCACGGTGAGAGTACATATAATTTTGTACCTTCTGTATATTCTGTAGGCTATTACATACTCCCTCCGTCCCAGAAAAAGTGTCGTTTTAGGTTTTTCAGACATCGTGTTCGACCGTTCGTCTTATTCAAAAAAAATTAATAAATATTATTTATTTTGTTATGACTTATTTTATCATTAGAGATACTTCAATAATGATTTATTTATTTTATAATTTGCACAAAATTTTTAAATAAGACGAACGGTCAAACACGATGTCTGAAAAACCTAAAACGACACTTTTTCTGAAACGGAGGGAGTACATATAATATAATAAAGTATATTATATTCCATCGAATATTCAATTAGACAATATAATACTATAAGTTCCTGTGGCAAATCTAGTTAAAAAATGGGCATGTTCGCAAGAGGTGGGATATACTATGGGGCTGTTTAGATGGCGTAAAAGTTGGTGTAAAGTTTCTGTAGCACTTTTTGTTGTTATTTGGTAAAAATTATCAATCATGGACTAACTAGGCTCAAAAGATTCGTCTCGATATTTACAGATAAACTGTGCAATTAGTTATTTTTTTACCTACATTTAATACTCCATGCATGCGTCCAAAGATTCGATGTGACGGGGAATCTTGTAAAATTTTTGGAATTTTGAAGGAACTAAACACTGCCTATATTTCAAGGAAGAAAAAAGGGACTAAGATATACAGGTTTTGCTAAAATAATTTGGGGTGTGTGTATAAGCTGAAATGTCTCTTTCGTTCACAGGTGCAATTTGCACGGTTGCACCACTTGCCACGCAGAGCACGAATGCACGATGCCTGCAGGCGGTTGGACGTCAGCATACACTTGCGGGTGTTTAGAAGCAAAAACTTTTGAAAATTAGCTCAGGTAGTACTTTCGTTTGTATTTGGCAATTAATATCCAATCATGGATTAATTTGGCTCAAAAGATTTATCTCGTGATTTACAACCAAACTATACAATTAATTATTTTTTATCTATATTTAATGCTCCATGTACTTCCTTCATCCCATATTAAATGTCGTTGTAGGATTAAAAAAAGTATCAAAAAAGTTCGTTTCAGCTTCTGCTGGGGTACCGTTTAGATGCCAAAAATTTTGCTAAATTTTTTAGATTCCTCGTCACATCGAATCTTTGGACACATGCATGAAGTATTAAATATAGATAAAAAAATAAAACTAATTACACAGTTTAGACGAAATGGACGAGACAAATCTTTTAAGCTTAATTAGACCATGATTGGACACTAATTATCAAATAACAACGAAACTGCTACAGTTACATTTCGTTAAAAATTTTGCCAACTAAACACAGCCTAGGTACTCTATACTCTGTACATCACCGATCTCATCCATCACCTCGGTAGCTCCCTGTCGGCCACATTCAGAGGAACAAAAAATAAATAAAAAACAGCCGGTGGAGAAGGCTTGTCCTTCCAACCTTCACGATTCGCGTGCAGCTTGTGGTCCTGCCCATCCGAGCGCAGCAGTCGGATAGCATGAGAGAGAACGTGCGCCAGCAGAGGAAGCAGCGGAGCAGGGGCATACAGGTCTCCTGGCATCGGTCTTGGTATCGGTACTCGTCCGTCTATGAAAACATGCGATTCTCATTTTTCGAGAAGTCAAACAGTTTAAACTTTAATTAAATTTATATAAAAATACTAATATTTATAATACAAAATAAGTATTATTAGATTAGTTATAGAATATATTTTTATAATAAATTTATTTGGAGATATAAATATTAATACTATTTACTATAAATTTGGTCAAACTTGAGTCAGTTTGACTAGCACGTATCTCATAATTGTAAGCTTTGTTGCACAAAGAGAGTATTAAAGATTCGATGTAAAGATATAAAATTTTAAAGGCATCTAAACAAAGCCTTGATACTAGCTCGCTGTTGCAGCACCCGGTCAGAGGGCAACTCGATGCTGACACTTCGTTTTGTGCTTTTCTTTAGGCTCCACCGATTATTCGGCGACCTCAAAAGTGTTCTAGAGAATGTGGAAGCGAAGATTCATGAGTGTCCGCCTGGAATCTTTTGGGTCTGGGATTCACGGTCACGACACTTCCCAAGTCCAAGTGTGTCGTTTTACAGCCGAATGCGACTGAAAACAAGCCGGGAAGGAGTTAAAACGCGACGATGAGCGACCACCCCGGCCGCCGACGGCCAACGCAAAAACAGGGCTTGCTTTCACACAGAGAGTCGTCAACAGATCCATCTTGACAGGAGAAGGAGAAGCAATGGTGTTGTGCCAGGAGAAGAAGAGAAGTACCCTTGATGCCTGCGCTCTTATAACTAGGGCTTGTTTACTTTGCAAAAAAACGCAAAACAAACGCTGGAAAACTAACATGTCAAATCAATCAAGATCAAAATCAATTAAAAAACACATGTACACTTCCTATCCTAGACCACGTTTAGTTCATTTTTTTTGTTTTTGTTTATTATATCAAATTTTTGAACGCATGCATGGAGTATTAAATGTAGACAAAAAACTAATTGCACAGTTAGATGAGAAATTACGAGACGAAACTTTCAAATCTAATTAGTCTATGATTAGACACTAATTACCAAATACAAATGAAAATACTATAGTAGTAAAAACCCAAAATTTTCCTGCAACTAAACGTGGCCCTACACACCACAATCATGCCGAGATGACACTGCACCTTTGATTCAGTCCTTTGGAGAAGCACGACGTATATAAACAACCTTAGCCAGCTAGTCCTATCTCTGAAGCACTTGTTATGGATGGCATTCATCTACGATCTACCGTATTTCTTAAAGTTGCAGATCATGTCCCTCTCATAGACCATTGCACGTTAACAGTAACGGATATTTCTCTCTCCCTCCCCTGTTCATCTACAGTAATACCTGTTACGGTAGATCACCCGTTAGTAAACAGTACCACCCCGTTAACTTAATAGTACCGAATCCTGTAAACGGTGTCCTTACTCTGATGAACAGTACATTTACCCGTTAATATATATATATATATATTTCTCCTCTTCTCATCCTTCTTCCTAAAAAAAAAACCCGTGCTCTACCTTAAAGGTATAGATCCTGCCCCCTCTCACAGATCACTGCACATTAACAGTAACAGGTATTTCTACCTCCCTTCCCTATTCATCTACAGTATACCTGTTACTGTAGATCAGCCCGTTAGTAACCAATACCGACCGTTAACCCAACATTACCGGATCGTGTAAACAGTGTTCTTTCCCTCTGGTGAACAGTACCTTTGCCCGTTACTGTGCATATATATGTGTGTGTTTTTTTTCTCCTCTTCTCATCCTCCTTCCTTAGCTAGACTGGGCCGGGAATAGCAGGTGACGAAAGTTGCGGCTGCCTACTTGGCCTTTGTTTAGTTTCCAAAATATTTCCCAAAATATTTCAGATTCTCGTCACATCGAACCTTTAGACACATGCATGAAGCATTAAATATAGATAAAAAAATAAAACTAATTACACAGTTTAGACGAAATGGACGAGACGAATCTTTTAAGCCTAGTTAGGCCATGATCGGACAATAATTGCTAAATAACAACGAAAGTGTTACAGTTATATTTCCCAAAATATTTTGGAAACTAAACAAGGGCCTGATGCCATGACATCTCAAAGTCATCTCAGACGGAAAACGCAAGTCTACAACACCTACTCGAGGTCAACCAAAATGCCAAACCAAGTCCTTTTCTGTGTTCTGCTTTTTAATTTATTCCGCAGGTCCCAGTTCCTAACCTTGTTCCTCTTGATGAGTCATCTTCTGATGAGCATTGCATCGCTGATGGAGTCAAGTCGCCGTTCCAGCTCACTACTAGTAGTACTATCATGTATCATAATGCAAATAGTAGTACAAAAAGATGCTCGTGCTGAGCAACTCAAGAGGATGGTTTGGTTTTCACACTAGTCTATTCATCAACACGCCCTTAACGAAGATTCCTAGGACCAATCGTATCGGAGTAGTAATAAAATCCAGTAGTGAGATGATCAACAAGTACACTACGCAGAGCGATGCCGAGATAGCGATATTATACTAGGGCAAGTACAGGTTCATTTCATCAGTGTGCTAATACGAATCTTGCCTGTTTTTCCATGGTTTAAGGCTGTGTGTGACCTTCAACTTGGGTTTTTGTAGCGAGGTAGGATTTCAGAGACAGAGACAAGCCTTAAAAGCTTTTCCAGCGAACTTCAGGGCAGCTCACCTCTTCTTCCTCCTGCTTTTCTGCCCTCTCCACCTACCAATCTTTCGATCGAGTGCGCCAGCCATGGCAGCAGGTGCGGTACCGCTCGCGTACCAGAACTCGTCGTCGTCGCCGGAGTGGCTGAACAAGGGCGACAATGCGTGGCAGATGACCTCGGCGACGCTGGTAGGCCTGCAGAGCATGCCGGGGCTGGTGATCCTGTACGGCAGCATCGTGAAGAAGAAGTGGGCCATCAACTCGGCGTTCATGGCGCTGTACGCCTTCGCCGCCGTCTGGATCTGCTGGGTGGTGTGGGCCTACAACATGTCGTTCGGCGACAGGCTGCTGCCCTTCTGGGGCAAAGCCAGGCCGGCCCTCGGGCAGAGCTTCCTGGTGGCGCAGTCGCAGCTCACGGCCACCGCCGTGCTGTACCACCGCGACGACGGGACGACGGCCGAGGCGGAGATGCTCCGCCCGCTCTACCCGGCCGCCACCATGGTCTACTTCCAGTGCATGTTCGCCAGCATCACCGTCATCATCCTCGCGGGCTCGCTGCTGGCGCGCATGAACATCAAGGCGTGGATGGCGTTCGTGCCGCTCTGGATCACCTTCTCCTACACCGTCTGCGCCTTCTCGCTCTGGGGCGGCGGGTTCCTCTTCCAGTGGGGCGTCATCGATTACTCCGGCGGATACGTCATCCACCTCTCCTCGGGGATCGCCGGCCTCACCGCCGCGTACTGGGTGGGGCCGAGGTCGGCGTCGGACAGGGAGCGGTTCCCTCCCAACAACATACTGCTGGTGCTGGCGGGGGCCGGCCTGCTGTGGCTTGGATGGACAGGCTTCAACGGCGGTGACCCCTACTCGGCCAACATCGACTCGTCCATGGCGGTGCTCAACACGCATATCTGCGCGTCCACCAGCCTCCTCATGTGGACGCTCCTCGACGTCTTCTTCTTCGGGAAGCCGTCGGTGATCGGTGCTGTGCAGGGCATGATCACCGGCCTTGTATGCATCACCCCTGGTGCAGGTGAGTAGAGTAGCTGCCTTTCGCTTGCATGCTCCACTGGCAGACGCCAGACAGACTCGTTCAGTCAAAACCTAACCAATTAAAGTTTTGCAACTTTTGTATTGGTTGGTTCCATGGCAATATCCTGGAAAAGTGGAAAGTAAATAAACTAAGGGTGTGTTCACTTCCCATGTAAACCCAAAATATTTCCTCTTCCACCCATCATATCAAATATTTGGACACATACATGGAGTATTAAATGTAGGTAAAAAAATAACTGATTGTACAGTTTGTCTGTAAATATCGAGATGAATCTTTTAAGCCTAGTTACTTCATGGTTGGATAATATTTGTCAAATAACAACGAAAAGTGCTACATGAACTTTTCACTCACTTTTCACCAACTAAACGCACCCTAAGGAAAACAAGTGAAACCACCTTCAGCTATAGGCCAATATCTCACAAAGTCAGCAAAGAATCAAAGCATCTGCATTCAGGGCTCTCAGATCCATTCTGCAGCCGCCTAAAGAGACTTTAAGATAATTTGATCCACTAACATGCCACAACTTGTGATGATCTAATTGGGGCGTGCAAGTATTTAATTTGGGATTGTCTTCTGTGAGGTGACACTCTTGCTGCTAATCAAGCAGCAATGGGCGTTGGTTGACCTGGATTTTCAAAACTAATGGCCGGCCCTTCACTTGTTTCAAACACATCTAACAGGCTAACACTACATATTGGTATTTTATCAGAAAAAAAACCCTACTTTGTCCCAATCACAACCAGCTTCCCTTTGCCTCCCCATTGGCCTGAAATTTCTTTTCTGTGTCATTTTCTTATCACAAGCATGTCAAAGGAAAATATATTTGACTGACAGAAACAGGTTCTGACAATGGCACGTCCTTCCAAAATATTTTTGCGTCAATAGATGGCAACCCTCCCTGCCATGTTAGGAGATATTTTTTAGCTTGTGTGTGGAGTGCCCACATTTTAACAGAAACATTCCAGAACCGAAAATTTATCTGTACGCGAATGACATTTCATGCAAACTGACAAAAGAAATAGTACATGTTATAATAATGTAGTAAACCAGGCCCAAATAACAAGCCAGTACACCAAACAGTCTCCATAGTTCATTCTCCATTTTAATTGATTAACTAACAAATACCTTTCATTCAATAGGCCTCGTGCAAGGGTGGGCAGCCATTGTGATGGGAATTCTCTCAGGTAGCATCCCCTGGTACACTATGATGGTACTGCACAAGAAATGGTCCTTCATGCAGAGGATCGACGACACCCTTGGCGTATTCCACACCCACGCGGTGGCTGGGTTGCTCGGCGGCGCCACTACTGGACTTTTTGCTGAGCCCGTCCTCTGCAACCTCTTCCTCTCCATCCCGGACTCCAGAGGTGCATTTTATGGCGGTGATGGTGGATCACAGTTTGGGAAGCAGATTGCTGGCGCACTCTTTGTCATTGCCTGGAACATTGTTATCACTTCCATAATCTGTGTTCTTATTGGCCTAGTTCTGCCCCTCCGAATTGCTGATGCACAGCTGCTTATCGGGGATGATGCTGTACATGGTGAGGAGGCCTATGCTATATGGGCAGAAGGTGAGCTCAACGACGTAACCCGCCATGATGAGAGCAGACATAGTGGCGTTGCTGTAGGAGTCACACAGAATGTTTGAGCATAGTTCTTGTAAGGTTAAAAGGGGAAAAAACACAAAGGGCATTTGTTTGCTAACTGCTATCAATTGATGAGACAATTGTATGCAATGAAGCACCTGTTTCTGGAGGAAAGTAGAGTGTCAGGATTTTTTTTTTTGGTATCTGGAATCTTTTCTGCTTTCATGATTATCTATGCTGTACATTTGAAGCTGTAGAAAAAAAGATATTCTTTGCCACAAGTTGTTGCAGTTGTTCATGCCACGACTCATGGAGAAACTTCATTTCATTAACACTCTTTATACAAGTGAAAACCTGTGTTAGTTGAATTTTATTTTGCTTACCACAATAACCACAATAAAGATAAGCATGCCAGGTGCTCATTTTGCTACACACTAATACACTCATGAAAAGAATGAATGTGTGTGCCCAATATATATGGGTGTGGTAGGAGTAAGGACAGAATCCTGAGCCAAATGTGGCACAGCAGAAATTTAGAATCCTTTCCAGTGTGGATTCTCAAACTGGATTAGCACAGGTTGCCTGCCCTACATAACACAATACTCCCACTATTCCAAACTATAAGACGTTTTAGCTTTTCTAGATACATTGCTTTTACTATGTATCTAGAGTTCTAGACATAGTGTATATATAAGTGCATAGTAAAATCAATGAATCTAGAAAAGCCAAAACGTCTTATAATTTGAAATTTAGGGAGTACATATTTTAGACAAGAGTAAAATGCATGGATAGTCCATTAACTTGTGAGGCTGTGTCGATTTGGTCCATCAGGTTTGAAAGTGCATTTTTTTGTCCAAAATCTTGATTAGTGGTGCATAAAGAGTCCATACCCTTCGTTTTATGTTTATATTTATAGAAACCCCCTATTTTTATTTTCCTTTCACAAGCTTACCCACTCGATGGTGTGCACGAGGCGAGCGACCCAGAGGGCCACGGTTGTGAGCCCTAGGTTCTTGTCGGGGCAGACGCGGCGACTGGTGCCAAACGCGTCCGGGTCAGCGCCGCCCTCGGAGGGGAGGAACCGCTCCGGCTCGAACGCGTCCGGGTCGGCCCACACGGCGGCGTCATGGGGGTGATGGTCCACATGTTCACCCCATCACCGTGGTGCCCGCTGGGACCACCATGCCGTTGTAGAGGGGCACGTCGGCAGTGGCGTGGCGCGCCCAGCTCAGCAGCAGGCTAGGCGGGTGGGCGCACAACATCTCCTTCACGACCGGCTGCAGGTACGGCATGCGCGCCACGTCAGCGTCGTTGGGGCAACCGTCGGCGCCGACAGCTGCGTCCGCCTCGGCGCACACCCTCGCCTGCACCGCTGGGTGGCGCACCAGCTCCGCCATGCACCACTCAGTCAAAAGCACCATGCAAGCGCAGCGCGAATGCGGGCGAGCTGACTCTGTGGTAGTGGGCGAGACCGCATGCGACCGGTGGCGAGCGTACGCGATGGCCGCTGGACGGGGGCAGGCGTGCGAGCGGTGACGAGCACTCGACGAACGCTGGACCAAGCATGTATTGCCTGAAGGCTGCAGAACTCTAGCCATTGGATGCGTTCCACTGACACCTCGGAAGATCAATCTGCTGCAAAAGTCAGCATTGTCGTCTAGAGCGGCGGAGTTTTGGCGGCGGCGCTAGTGCTCGTCGATGACGCCACAGGCGAAGGTCTGGATGTGCGGCACGAGTGCGGCGCAGCGGCGGATGACGTTGCTGGGGTCGTACAGGTGGGTGAGCCAGGGGAGGTGGTTGGACCACTTGAAGGCGCCGAGGAGCTCGAACCCCTCACGCACCATGCTCTTGAGCTGCTCGGCCTCCGCGGTGCCGGCCCCGGGATGTGACGTATCGTGTGCCGAAGACGCTGCTCATGATGTTGAGAGCGGCGGCCTAGAGGTGCGGGCGGAGGACGACGGTGCCAGAGGCAGACTGCTCGGTGACGACGGAGCGGAGCATGGCCTCCGTGTTCACCCTAGCGTCCCGGCTCGTGCGCGGCGACGCAGCGTGGGGAGAAGAGGTGCGTGGACGCGACGCAGTGGAGGTAGCGCCAGTACTCGCCATTGGGCGCGAACCCGATGGCGCGCGTGAATATGAGCTCCCGCGTCGACCGCTTCACGGGGCAGTCTTCGAAGGACGCGCACGACCGCCGGCGTGTCCCCGACAAAGAACGCCATGAGCTCCTTGGCCCAGGGCCCGCTGCACGGGCCATCGACCGCGGGACAACGCGAAGATGCTGCCGAACACGGGGGCGCCAAGATCTGGCCCCTTTGCACGTGAAGGGTAAGCTTGTGAAAGAAAAATAAAGATAGGGGGGTAAGCTTGTGAAAGAAAAATAAAGATAGGGGGGTTTCTACAAATATAAACATAAAACAAAGGGGTATGAACTCTTTATGCACCACTAATCAAGATTTTGGACCAAAAATGCACTTTCAAACCTGATGGACCAAATCGACATAGCCTCACAAATTAATGGACTATCCATGCATTTTACTCTTTAGACAAATACTGGGATACCTGTTCTCAGTATGTTATAGGGCCCAATTTTGATTTAGTTATCAGTGTATATAAGCATGTGCCAGCTCCTAGTACTGAGTTCACATATTAAATCAGAGATAGGTGCATTGGGGGCTAAAGAATTAACAACTTTTTCTGCTGGCAACTTGCCAAAAAGAACAGTTGTCTTTCTACTTCCACAGAGTGAGAGTCAAAATGGGGCTTTTTGGAAATGTAGAAATGTAGATATATCCAAACTACAGCAACCTAAACTCACACATATTCATCTTAAGCTTATATATCACAAAGTGCCAAATCCTTGTAGGATCTAAACTGATCAATTAACCAAGACAAATCACACAAAGTAAATGCATAGTACTAGAAAATACTAGTGCATTTTCATCATATTGCAACAGTTTAACAGATATATAACTGATTCATGGGCAATGACAAAGATGTGGCACCAAAGATTGGAATATCAGGTAAAATTCAAGGGAATCACAAGAACAATTACTAGGAAAGTTGAAAGCACGAAACTTACTCAAGCTTGTATCTTTGACAAGCATCCGTTTTCATCTCCTAAGAGTACAGTTTGAGAGACGTTCTGAATGCATCTCCCAAAGAACAAGGAAGAATCTTGTTCATCCTCAGCAGATAAGTCCAGGAGGTTAATTAGTGATTCTTTCAAGTGGCATAAGAAGGTGCATGTTGGGTAACATTTTCTCTCTCCAATTCTTTCTCACCACTCTCAAGAGTCTCCCACAGCACTTTCCTTAATGCCTCCTGCCCTTGGCTCTTCGTGACAAGATCATAAGCATACCTCATAACATAGTTGCAGTATGCAGCTTCATCATTCATACATTCCTGATATGATGATTCATATTGTTTTGGGTTGAAAACCCATTTCTTCGCATCCTTGGTCCACCGCTTCAGTATGTAACTTTCTGGAATTTTGCATATATTCTTGATGCTAAGAGCTTTCAGAGCATGTGGGCAAAGTAAACCCATTGTCTCAAACTTACTGCAGCTGCAACTCAATTGCATCGTAGGCATATTGAAATGAACTGTGCAAACTCTTGATCCTCGCCCTTGCATGGTCATCTCAAATTGATATGTGTTGTTATCTTCACACGGAACTTCCTTGAATTTTGTGGCGCCACACCCGTCCAGAAAATCTGTCTCAAACAGTTTGTAGATTCTATGTGTATAAACCTTTGCTGCATGATTCAAAATATCACTGTGTTTGATGATACAAGCAGGTGGCTTTTGCAAACACCGTGCATCCTCATCCAATTCTTTTTCCCTCCAATCTTCAGTCTGTTTATCCACAGCAACAGCAATTGCACAAAGAGAAGTCAACTTATCAGAAACATTATTAAATATGTTGCTCATATTGTCACATTGTGGTTCATACTCAATCCCACCATCAAAGGTGCACTTGTTAAGAGCACTACACCACTTCTGTTTGAGCTTGTACAGTTTTTTAAGCCACTTGTTATCCTGCAACTTAAATTCACAGAGCATTTGAGCCCATGTTTCCTCAAACTCTGATTCCGAGTCACATCCCTGTATGCACTTGGTGAACATCTTATTGAACGGTTTTGAAACATTAAGAGCACCAAGACGAGACTGAGCATTCTTTTGAATGTGCCAATGAGCAATGCGATGACATGCATTTGGGAAAACCTCCTCAACTGCTTTTGACACAACTTGATCCAGATTTGTGAAAATAGATTGTGGATGTCGGTTCCCCATGGACTCCAAGAAAGACTTGAACAACCACGCAAAAGATGAAGTAGACTCTTCAGCTAAGAGCGCGCAACCATACATAGTGGTCTGCCAATGATGGTTGACGCCAACAAAAGGTGCAAATATCAGGTTCTGTTTGCTCAAGCGATAAGTTGAATCAAACACGACCACATCACCGAAACAGTCATAGTCAGCCCTGCTCCTCCCATCACGCCAAAAGAAATTAGTCATCCGACCACCTCGGTCCAATTGAACATCCCAGTAGAACATGCCATCTTCATTTGCCCTGCTTTTCAGGTGGCTCACAAGGCTCTGCACATCCCCAGTCCCTACAGTCAGCGTCTTCGCCGTAGCACCATAGCCGAGGAGCAAATCTTGCTTCGGATTCTCAACATTGTTGGTTGCACTAGTACTCCCCGCAGGCAATTGTGGTTGCACCTGATAACCCCCATACAACATCGCCTCCACAGAACTCGACCGCCCTGCTATAAGTGACCTTGCAGAACGCAAAAGGTGTCGTTCCTCGGGCCTTGCCAGGTTGTGGTTATGATCAGATACCAGTCGGATAACCTTCCACTCCCCCTGATCATTCACCCTGAACCGCACCATGGCCCTGCAATTCGTCCTGGTGTGGGGGTCGTTGAAATTTGTGTCGGTGAGCTTCTCCCCTTCCTTGAGCCCCTCCTTGGAGCAGAAGTAGTCCTTGGTGCGTATCCGCTTGGTGCCGGTGAAGTAGGACTGCTTCCCTTTCCGGATGCTGAACCCCATGCGGTGGCCGTAATCGCAGTAGAGCTTGTAGGCAGCCTCTTCGCTGTACACCACCTTCCGGAGCAGCTCTTCCGTGCCCTCCTTGCTGCCCTGCACAGTTGCGGCCTCCTCCTCCTCCTCGTTCTCTGCATCGTCGCCGTAATCGCCCCACCTCTCGTCGCCGGAGGTGGAAACGGCAACAGCCACTTGCGCTTCCGTGGTGGCCACCTCACCCCCGCTGCCACCGACAACGTCGCCGTGCGGCACGACCGCCCCCTCGCCGGCCTGCTCCGCGCCGACAGCGGTGGGCTCGACGTGCGACATGGGGGAGAGGCACCCGAGTCCGGTACTGAACTCTACCAAATCGAAGCATGGGTGGATGGATTTCATCAGTAAGGCGCCAAGCGGCTTGGAAGGGATTGAATCCGAGTAAGCTAGGGTTGCTTATACCTTACCACCACAAGGAGAAGGTCAGGAACCAGTCTAAGTCCGGATGAGTGGATCTCCGCTCCGCCCCAGTGGTGCTAGCGGAATGGAGGAGGACGACGACGAAGGGGACGACCCTGGACGAGAGAAAACTACGGCGGCCGGAGACCGGGGTCTCGCTTGTTGTGTGCCGGCGTCGCTGGCGGCGAACGAAATGCGAAGGTGGGGGGAGGTGATTGGGGACTTGTGAAGGAACGCATGTGACGGATTTTGATGGAAAATTGCAGCCAACGAACGGAGTGGACAAAGAAAAACCAGGAGGACAACAAAAACTCTTCGGTGACAAAACACCAAAGGCTGTGTTCACTTGGCATACGAACCCAAAATATTTCCTCTTCTACCCATCACATCGAATCTTTGAACGTATGCATGGAGTATTAAATGTAGATAAAAAAATAACTAATTACATAGTTTGTCTATAAAGTTCGAGACAAATCTTTTAAGTCTAATTAATTCATGGTTGAACAAATTTTACCAAATAATAACGAAAAGTACTACAGTAATTTTTCACCTAATTTTTCTCAACTAAACACACCCAAAGTTCCGATTTATGATTTTGTACCTACGGAGTATATGTATAAATTTATATGTTGTTCTATGCGCTTTCAAATTTGAGTAAAGCCGATTCATCGCTGAACTAACCGCTGATTCTGAAAGACCGCTCAAACCATAATACCGGATAATATACCTTCTTAACTTTTAAAATCAGACAAGAATATTTTAAAGTGGTTGTTTTGATGATGTAGCAGTAGCAATTTGATCTTTCTTTCTTTCTTTTTATTTTATATGTAAAAGAGCATAACTTTTTTTATATGAAGTAGAATGAATAAAAAGTTTATATCAAAGTTGTAGACCTAAACATGGTCTACAACTTTGTAGTTTATAGCTTTTCTATCTCATATATTTTAGAGGCTCAAATATTCATTTTAAGTTACTAGATTTTGAAATTTAAATTTTAAAATTTTTAAATGACCTTATACGTTCACATGGTGTATACCAAAGTTGTCGTTGTTAATAAGATCTATAATTTTATAGTTAATAATTTTTTATTTGAGATAGTTTAGAGCCCGAAATATTAGTTTTAACTTCTCTAGTTTTAAAATTCATTTTTTTAAATTTCTCAAAGATCTCTGATGTTGACATAGTCTACACTAAAGTTGTAGCTCTCAACATATTCTACAACTTCATAATTAACAATTTTTTTATCTAGGGTTGTTTAGAGGCCCAAATTTCGTTTTAAATTCCTTATTCGAAATTCAATTTCTTTGATATTTTTCAAAAGACAAAAGAAATTGGGCCTCTAACCGATATCAAATAAATAACTATAAAATCATATATCATGTTGAAATCTACAACTCTGGTATAGATCGAAGGTCATTTGAAAAATTCAGAAAAAATAAATTTCAAAACTAGATAACTTAAAATGAATATATAGGGCCCTAAATGATCTCAGATAAAAAATTATCAGCCTTATTGGGAGTTACAACTCTGATATAGACTATGTCAACATCCAAAATCATTGGAAAAATTCAAAAAAATATAATTGGGTAGTCACATTAAGTTGACATGGTTGATTTGATTCATAATGGCAACCAAATATAACACATAAATACATGACCATCTTCTCGTTGCAACTCATGTGCACTCAGCTAGTTGAGGAGAAAAAATAACGGAGAGGTGATTGACTATAAGAGAATTGTCGTATCAACATCCTGTAAGGCATTGTTTAAATCCAAGTCAGTAAAGTTTTGGGTGTTACATCGGTTATTATATCAGGGTATCATATGGGAGTGTTCGGATAGTAATAGTAAAACAAATTACAGAAGTCCTTAGTACTCCTCAAGGCGAATTTATTAAGCCTAATTAATCCGTCATTTTCACATGTTTACTGTAGCATATGGATCCCGCTCTCCTCCCACACCGCCCCCTCGTGCTGCGCGCCCCTGTTCGCAGAAGGGTCTTGCCCTCCCCCGCCAGTACTCGCACCTCCCGTTGCGGCTGTGCTCCATCCACCTGACGTGGCCCTTGCCGAGGTTCATAACGTCGATGAGCTTCACATCGACGACCTGCGCACTACTCCGTAGCATCAAGCTCCATGCCAATGTCGAGCTCTATGTCGACGAGCCTCTATTTTCATTCAAGCAGCAAGTAGATGTTGCGCTTCAAAGCGGATGTTGCAAGCGTCTATTAAGTGTTTTAGATGTTTCAAGGTATGTTGCAAGTGTTTTATGTAAATGTTACAAAAGTAGATCAAGATGTTGCATATGTTGCAAGATTTTGTTCCCAATGTTTCATCTGTTTTTTATACGTACGTTGCAAGTGTGTTTATCTAAATGTTACATATGTTTCACACATATGTTTGCAAGTGTTTTATCTAGATGTTGCTTATGTGTTTTATAATGGTTTCAAGTATTTTTTAGGTGTTTTTGCAAGTGTTTCAGATGTATGTTTCACGTGTTTCATCTGTCTTCGAACATATATTGCAAATGTTGTATCTGGATGTTTCAAAAGTAGATCGAGTTGGCATCTCTCTTCACCTTCTGCTGTCTCGCCTCGGTATTTGCTTCTCTCGGTACCGGCAGGACATCCATCTCTTTTCGATGCTGGTAACGTTTGGGATGGCGCGGGTCTCGGTGAAAAAAAAAACTGCAGGCGGGGGCATCCGAGGGCCCGCTCGTCCGGACGTCCGCTAGCAAGCCAGTAAAAATAAACAGCAATCGGAAGCCGCTCCCCAACCTGGCCCTGTGCTCTCTGATACCCTGTCACAGTACCTTCTTAGAGCATCTCCAAGAGTTTGGCAATTTTCATTTGGCAAATCTTGTGTTTTGCCAAGTTGTAAAAAGATATGCCAAGTAAAAAAACAGTCTCTCTCCAAGAGTTTGGTATAATTCACTTGCCAAACCTAGATCTAACTTACATCAGGAACCCTGAGGGAGAAACAAAATTATGTTTATGCCCTTCCACCTCTTAAAAACTTACATCAGGAACCCTGAGAGAGAAACAAAATTATTTTTGTGCCCTTCCACCTCTCTCGTACATACGGATGCCAAGTCCGCTCCGCGCGCGCATATTTGCGCGTGCGAGGCCGGTGGATGGCAAGTTGCCAAGAATGCCAACCTCATTTGCCAAGCTGTTGGAACCCAATTTTTCTCATTTTGCCAAAATTGAAAGGATGCCAATCTCATTTGGCAAACTCTTGGAGATGCTCTTAGTTACCTCCACTTTCTTACCACCTTACTAGTCGGTTACTCCTCACGGTTACACGCCGCAGCGGCGAACGTCCATCGGAGCCCAATCTTGCGCCGCACGCTGAACCCTACAAAAACACAACACCGGCGGTGCTCCAACCAAACACCAATTGCCAAAATCTCCCCCTCCCCCTCTCCCTCTCCCTTTCTCTCTCTCTCGATCGGAATGGCGCAGGCGGAGCCGGAGCAATGGTTCATCCTGGGCCGCGTCGTCCTCGAGCAGCACGGCGCCAATGCCTTGGTTGACCCTAACCTTGACCTCAAGCTACCGCTCGACAGGCCGCCGCCGCGCATCACCAGGCTCACCGCGCTCACGAGGGTCGGCGTCGTCCGCGGCCAGCTCTCCATCGTCGCCACCAGCAACGAGGACCTCCTCCTCCACGAGCTCGGGAGGCCCTCCGAGCCAAACAACCCGAGCCTCTTCTTCCTGGCGGTCGGGATCGACTTCGTGCCTGATGAGCGGGCCGCCGCCGCCGGACGCAGCGTGTTCGACGTCACCGCCACGCGCCTCCTCAACCGAACCCCCGGATTGCCCCACTTCTCCAGCGTCAGGAACGTCGGCTTCCTCAGCCGCCGCGGCGTCAACGGCACGTACGTGGTCGCGGAGCTCCAGGCCAACAATCGCGAGCCGGACAGCACCGTCCCCTTCATCACCTGCCGCTCTCACCAGGACCAGGAGAACGACACGTTGGAGTGGGAGTGGAACCAGACGTATCTCAACTGGCCCGTCCTCGACGACGAGGCCAACCCGCACTGGACTACCCACGACGTGATCGCCCACGACGAGAAGCTCTGGTGGGTCAACCTCTCGCAGGGCCTCGTCGCCTGCGACCCGGCCCCGGTCCAAGAACTACAGCCGACGCTGCAGTTCGTGGCGCTCCCGGTCCTCGCCGGGTTCGAGGACAGGCACGAGCCGCCGGCGCAAATCGACAGGTACCGCATCGTGGGTGTGAGCGCCGGCGGGATGCGGTTCGTGGACGTTGCTCGCAGGCGCAACGATCCCGAGGGAGAGACACGGGTGGTCGTCTGGACGCTGGACTTGCCGGAGTTGATCATCAACGCCAGGTGGGAGGACAACCCCAGGCAGACGACGCTGGCGAACATCTGGAACAGCGCCAACTACGTGCCGATGCCGAGGGGGATCCCCGTGGTCGCGCTTGTGCATCCCAACGAGCCCGCCGTCGTCTACTTCTTCCTGGAGCAGTACGTCTTCTCCGTCGACGTGATTCAAAGCGCCGTCGTGCACTTAGCGGTGATGCCGGGCCAGCAGGACGACGGCGTGCCACGGCCGATCTACCAGCGAGACGTTCTCGCTTGGAAGCGCCCTCCCTTCAAAACGGTACGGTATTGTGCTTGGCATTTTCCACATGTGTTTTCCATCCGCCTGTCCTAGTCCTAGTTTTACTTGCAATTTGAATTTCACATATGAGATGAGATGAGATGCCTGATGCCTTCGTATGCATGGATTAGCTAGCAAAACGTCATGTAGAGTAATATATCTATTTGCATCTATGGTATTGGTACTTATCATGAAAACGGTCTATGATGATCGCCTTGTTAAATGTTAACATGTTCATCTTCAGTTGGGAGCAGGGGAAATTAAGGAAGACTAGCTCTGCGCTGATGAAATACGAATGATAATTAGTATAAGAAAATGTAAAGCATGGAGTCCTCCAGTCCGGTGACGCATGTTGCAATTTAATTTATGTATGTATAAACAGGTGAACAGAACTCTCCAGTTGAAACCTTGCCTATCCCGTTTTTAATTTGAGCATGAACAACTTGCTACGATAAACTTGAGCTTAATGACGAAGCCCAAACTAAGAAGTAAACGACTGCATGCAGGTGCAGAGAAACGATGCTAAATCGTTTCTGAGGGAATTCATGAACTGAAACATGTTTAGAGATAGAGGCATTCCATCAGTTTGACTGTGTTTTCTTCTGTTCCAGAATTTCATGAACCTGAAACCTGTTTAGAGAGGCATTCAATCAGTTTGACTGAGATTTCTGCTCCAGAATTTCCTCACATTTAGCGATTCTTTTAGTATATACTATTATCGTATTCAGTAACTCTTGACTGACTACGTGGTGTATTATTACTTCTTTGAAGGTCCCGTTACAGGTCGTATACGAGAAAACGAAACACCAAGCCCAGCATCAGCAAGGATGAGGATCCTGCTGAAGGATGAAATCCCCATTCACGGTGCGGTTATACTTCTCTTGGGTTGACCGCCTAGCTATATATATACCCGCACTATACATCTTTCAGTAGCAAACATGAAGTTACTCCTCTTTTGTGCAGGTCGTGACCAAGTGTGAAGATCGTGCGCAAATTAAAGCCGGCCTTTGTTGTTGTTTCCTGTGTTAGCTGTGAGCAGACAAGAGTGTAGACAGGGATTCAAGTCTTTTCTGCTCACAAACTATACAATTCTAACTGTCACAAACTATACAATTTTGTTACCTCTATCCATACTTTCTAACTTCTCTCAGAAGTATTGTATTCAGTTTTGTTGATGCGCTAACAGCTGTCGTTGGATATACTTGGGTGGTTTCAGAGCTTGTTGGATATATTCATATATAAGGTGTTGATGTTGCCCATATGATTGATTGTTGCTGGGTGAAAGAATTTTCCAGCCCAAACAGGAACAATCCACACTGGTGGTTTTGCTGAGTGGCCTCATCTTCTTTCTCCTCCTGTTTTTCTTTTACCAAGGACAATGAATGACAGAGATTCAAGTCGGATCTTGCCATGGCAATTGAACATCAATCAAACATAAATGACAGCAGGATTTACTATACGTGATTTCCTGTAGGTGCTACATCTTGACCGTAATCACAGCACTCTGCCTGCAATTCAGAAAAGCCCCCCAAAAGCTCCAGCTAGTATGATGTAAGTAAATCTCGCTCCATAAGTCACATTTTTCACCTTACTAACTCGAAATCAGTTCATTACAACAACATTAGGGATGCCAGTTTGATAATGTCCTAATTACAGTTACATGGCTTCAGTATGCATGTCGTCGCGGGGTGTTCCATCGGAAAAACCTCCGCCGAAACTGCTCCCCATCCTTCACAGTTTCACCGCGCAGCAACCCGAGGTGGCTTTGTAATTTTTCCATTTTCAACATGAGCTTCACAAAATAACCACCTCCGTATTTTGTTTTTTGTTTTTCTAATTTCAGCCTTGTGCTCCTGACGGTCTGACTGCTCTGATTGGCTTTCAGAGCTCCTGAGGGAGTTTGTGGTCGCCGAGGGTGGCGACGACGTGGACGAGCCGACCAGCCTGTTCAGTGTTCACCTTCCGCTCGGGCGGCAACGCGTGGGTGGGTCAATTTGAGCATGGACTGCGGAGATATCCGTCGGGACGCTGCTCCAGCAGCTAGCGCACAAGCTTGTCGTGGAAACCACGGTGCCTAAAGCCTAGCTGCCATATGGGATGGGAACACCACACAGCTTCATCGATAAAGATGAGCTTGTTGCAAAGGATACCCCGAGTTGGCGCTGCTGCACTGCACCCGGCTAATCCTGACATCGTATACTTGTTCCTGTGGCAGTACCTTCTTCGGCGTTGACGTGAGCCATAGCGAGGTTGTGCATTTCGGGTGCGTTTGGTTGGTGACTAAAACTTGCCACGCCAAAGGTTCATTGTGTCACAGTTTCTTCGGTAGTTGTTTGGTCCACTGCCACACTTTGACACGTCAAACTTTCTTAGCGCCCTACCCCATGTGTCATAGACTTATTTTTATGCCGAACCTTGCCACAAGCGTGGCTTCGATTTTGGTCGCCGCACTTTCTTTGGCAAAACCACGGTTTGCCCAAGGTTTGGTCACCAACCAAATATGCCCTTCCTCTTTGCGGTGTTGGTCGGCCCTCCATTCATAGCATCCCTCTACGAACTTAGCAATTTTCTCGGGCAATGACAATAGGATGTGAGTGGATTAAGATGAAATGTGCCCCTCCTACGTAACACGAGAGATATCTCTATATCCCTCAGTGTGGTTGGATTAAGAAAGTGTGTAGCCATGCCAATGTGATTAAAGAGTGAATCATGGTGTGACTACATAGTTAGTCATAAGTTGTAATCCGCAATAAGATCAAGTGAAGTGTCGAACTATCACAGGGATGGAAATATTGTCTTGAGTTCAATTGGTATCGTGTCGCAAAAGGATCAGGGCGTGTGCGTATCAATGTTTAGCCAATTTGATATTTGTATGTACACGTGATTCAATATGTACTGCTAGGTGCCAATATTGATTAATAATGATTCAAAATGGTCTTTGATCATGGCGGTTTACACATGAACATAATGGGTCACACACTTAAGGGGTTGGAACAGTTGCCTAAATGATTGACTCTAATGCAAGTGGAAGGTTTATTATGATGGGTCTAAGAGTCAATCATACCCGTTGTGGATTGGATCTATGAGTGGATGTGGACTAAAACACGATAATGATTCATGAATATAGTACTAATGGATAATGAGAGGCAACTTTAACGTTTAAAGCCCATGAATAGAAGTGAAACATACAACATCAATTAGTACCATACTACTGGTTAATGTAGAGATATAGAGTTCTCCTCCCTATATGAATATATCAACACCCCATGTAAAAGATAACTTTGTCTTTCCAAGCCAGATCCTAAACCCTCTCTCTCTCCTCTATCAACGCCCGGTGTTCCATCTTCACACGTGGATAATACGGAGATGATGCTGTTGTTGTTGTGGCCTTATTGGCGGCGAATGGATAAGGCGGGTGGATTGTTGCTACTTACACTGCATTGACACGTAACTTCAACTCTTTTTCCGCAAATGGTAACAATCTATGATCGTACGTTGTCTTGATAAAATACTGTAGATAATGCTAGGATACCCATTACCCTACAGATAGTGTGTCACATAATTCTTCCAATGTATGCTAGGATAGCATATCCATTACCCTACATCTAGAGTGTTCATAATTCTTCCAATAATGCTAGGATACCCATTACCCTACAGATAGTGTGTCACATAATTCTTCCAATGTATGCTAGGATAGCATATCCATTACCCTACATCTAGAGTGTTCATAATTCTTCCAATGTATCGAAGTTGCCAAAGATTGAAGTATATTCCATAGGAATTATATTTCGCCTCCTAGCTTAATCACTCAACGGTTAATTGCGATTACAAAGGCATTGAAGAAGCCAGTTAGTATATTCCATAGAAATTATATTTCGCCTTCTAGCTTAATCACTCAACGGTTCATTGCAATTACACAGGCATTGAGGAAGCCAGTTTGATAATTTACAGAGTATAACACAATATGCGAAAAAAGGTGGATCCAGACAGAAGGAAACTACAAGTAAGCACCGAGGGTGCAGCATCTCAGCACCACAAACTACAACAAATCCAAACAGTATCTCATCAGTTGAGAACTTGGCCTTGCCAGGAGCTTCACTTTATCAGGTGTTGAAAATCCCCGCTGGCATGTACTTGCTTCACCTGTTTGTCATACTCGTCCTCGCAATCGTATTCCTCATCCTCCCCATCCTGCTCGTCATCCTCAGGTTTCTTGCCATCTTCCTGCTCTTCTTCCTCAGCCCAACCAAAACCAGCCACCGGAGTAGATGATTGGGGCGGCGTGCGGGCCTCCTCTACGATCTTCATGATCTCTTCGACGGTTTGATCAGAGAAGGTGGGGGCACTGTTGTCCTTCTTGTAGTACTTCGCTTGCGCAGCTTCTGTAAGCTCTCTGGGCAAATTCTTCAGGAACCAGGGGTGATTCCTAATCTCCCTAATTGTTATTCTCTGACGAAATGAGACGATATGGCATTAAGATGGTGGTAAACCATAGTAAAATAATTGAGGCTCTGCAGGATTCACTGCTCAACAGTACCTTTGCAGGATTTGCGACAAAGATCCTAGCAAGGAGCTGTCTGCAGTCTTGGGATATGTGGACATACTCTGGTATCTGGTACTGAATTGACACTATTCTCTGAAAAAGGGCATGGGTGCATAAAATTTTAGAAGATAATTTCAAGGTGCAAGAGCCCAGGATTTAGGGTCTTTTGAACGAGTGAACTGTTACCCCAATCGTTTTTCTGAAATTCTTGGGATCATCGGGGTCCTCAAAAGGGTACGCTCCAACCAGCATCACATAAAGAGTCACTCCACAAGACCAAACGTCTGCCATCTGCAACACACATTACAAAATGTAATGAACCCCATCATGAGGAGAAGAACGGGTTTGACTCGGGTCATGGGTCGACTCCTTATGGGAGTGAAAAAAAAAAGATCCCCTCCGTGCCATGCCAAAGCACAGGTCTTACCCCCTGCAGGTCGAGTCTTCTTTTTGAGAAGAGAAGAACATGAACAGCAGTTTCAAGGAAGTAGGTGCCCTTACAATTGTCTATAAATAAAAATTTGAGCTCAAATATAAAGGAAGCATGCTATAGTCCAACAGGCAAGCACGGAAGCACTTGTATTTTATGTTACAACATAAATAAACCTATGTTATCTGTAACATACTATTGATCGCAGCCATTGTGCTTAAACAGAACGTTTTAAAACAAAACAATTTTCCTAAGCATGTGCTAACATGAGTTAAAAGCATATCCACTGGTGATGAAACTTCTATCAAATACTTCAGTTGTTCAAATATAAGAGAAGCAATGAAACAATCACGCATCACTAAGGACTGGGCAATAAAAACCTTGAACATATATACAATTATATCAATGGATCTATTAAACAGTATATGGCTACTTCACAATTTTCTGTCACTTCATAAGACCAATCATGACAAATCATTTATAACAATTTATCGCCAAAGTAAGCATGGGCTATAATAAGACTAAGACACTCCAAAGATACAAATGGAATGGAAAATGGATAGGTGAAGATAAAGTGAATTCCACTACTGGAGCTAGAATTCCAGAGTAGCCCCAGAGCAAATCACAGAAGTAGGCGCCCTTTGAAATTTGGCAACGCTTCTAGAAACCAAGAATGCAAAGTACTGAGCAATGTCCATTGCTTGAACTAATCTTGGTGAGATCCTAAGGTTTCTCTTTCACACGCACAGGCAACAAATTTTAAATTCTGTAAAGGAAATTTTGTGAGCAGTTTGGTATGACATTCCAAAAAGTGAGAAACAAAGTATAATAATCAAAGGTTAACCAGTATGTGCATCAGGCAGGACAAGTAAAGAGGATGAAAAGAGAGCAAAGGATAAAGGCAAACAACACTGAGGACCACATACAACCAACGGGATATCCAGTCTAACATGGTTACATCACATGAACAGATAAGGCCTTATTTTCAAAAAAAAAAAGAGATGGCCTGAGGGAGCAGAGATCATTGCACTCATGAACTAGAGCAGGAAAAATGCTGGGAAAATGGTCACGAAAAGGACATAAAAGTATGACATGGGAACAAAATAGGACTTATAAACATGCCCACGGAACATCTCCACAATAAGGAGTTTATCATGAGCAAGGATTTCATTTCTTTTTAGTGATTTATCTTTTCATGTATCTAAAGAGATGAAAATGACATTTTGGAGTTTCTGCGGGGGTTTAAGAGAAAAGTTTGCTGGGTCAAGGGTTCACCAGAATACAAAGTGCACAAGATCTCTTTTATTAATCCTCACTTTAAGCAGATCATTTAAATTAAGCACGGCAATAAGATTTGCATCAACAGAATCTTGTGCTTTTCTCCACATATCAAACTGTCATCATAGATCACTACCCACAAATGCCATGAAGACAAGACGACATGTAATAGAGTATGAATCTGATCACAATTAGAATCTACTATGCATGAAAGAGAAGCAGGCATAACCCACTGGGGCAAAGTTCAACAATCAGACAAGTTACGTGGAAAAAAATGGCCCAGTGACACAGAATGAAGATTTCTTTAGACAAGCTGTCCCCCATGTTTCTTTGACAAAATTGTCAACACAAATAATTGAAGTACTTGGAAGTTGGAATTTGGAATCTCTCTACAGAGATAGGGATAACAAGCCAATCCTGGCGTGTGGGGCCAGGCCCACTCTCTGCCTACTAGACCTAAGGACGAAAGTCCAAAAATCCAAAATCACTGATTACAGAAGGGCTCCAGGAGCCTGGTCCATAAGGCAGAAACGCATGCCGTACTGGGGGCCACACGGCAATGCAAGTGGTGCTGTCATGCACTGGGTCCAGGAATGCAAAGGAGCTGACTAGGGCCATGTTTAGATGATACCAAAATACAAAAAGTTTTCAAGATTCCCCGTCATATCGCATATGCCGGTACATGTATAGAGCACTAAACGTAGGTAAAAAAATAACTAATTACACAGTTTGTCTGTAAATGTCGAGACGATTCTTTTGAGCCTAGTTAATCCATGATTGGACAAAGTTTGTCAAATACAAACGAAAGTGCTACAGCGTTTTTTCAAAAAGTTTTCGTAATCTAAACATGGCCTAGGACTACTACAGTACGGTCAGCATCACAAAGCAGACTGGCAACAACACACAAGCAGAGACGATGCAAACAAAAAAGTTCAAGAAGAGAGTGCAATAGGTACCGTAGCTGCAGTGATATATACTGTACGAGTGTACGTAAGTAAAAAGGATGTATTAATCACAGCACTGACCTTGCCGTCGTATTCCCGACGAGAGAGCACCTCCGGAGCAATGTAGGCCGGAGTTCCAACCGTGGATTTAGGCTTTGAGTGCAGCAGCGATGACTGGGGCAAAGAAAGGTGTTAGCAGCTGATTACACTGCTACAGTATTTCTTTAAGTATTGACTCATTCTCTTTTTTCAGAGCGATTTTTTCCACAGAGCTGGAGAAAAGGATCAATTTTGCTTAATCATTCTTTATCAAGGCAATAAAAGGCACGAGTTCAATAAGAAGTGCGAGTTGTGAGAAAAGGCAGCACAGTTTCGTGTCAAAATTTTGGTCTTCCCAGCATGGCAGGCTAAGCAAGAAAGGCCTCTTTCAAGAGTCTCCCGTGAAAAGGAAATCTCACAAGAAACTAGCCAATTAATTAGCAGAAGGAAAACAAAAAAAAAGGTACCTTAGAGTAGCCAAAGTCGCAGATCTTTAGGCGCGGCGCCGGGTTGCCATCCAACAGCGTGTTCTCCAGCTTCAAGTCCCGGTGACAAATTTGCTGTGAATGAATCGAAACAAAATTTGCAGTCGCACACCTCATCAGCATGGATTTTTTTTCCTGGGTACCTTTTTGTTGCATAATAAAGAAAACACTTCGCTTTTACTTGGTTGGTGTTCTCACCATGAAGTGGCAGTAGCTGACACCGCAGATGAGCTGCTGGAAGAAATACCTCGCCTAAATAGAAAAAAAAAAAGAAGAGAAAATAGCACGTCAAGCCCAACGCAAATGGTTTTGGTTTGGGGGAAAACAGCAGGAGAGGCTCCCGAGTCGGAGCCGCCGCCTAATTGGAGTAAACGAGCGATCACCTCGTCCTCGCTGAACCTCCCGGCGTTGCAGATCCGGTCGAAGAGCTCGCCGCCGGCGGCGTACTCCATGACGATGGCGAGGTGCGTGGGCGTGAGCACGACCTAGTTGGGAAAAAAAACAGGGGCCCTAAATGATGAAAGAACAAGAAAATAAGGGGAGAGGGAGAGAGAGAGGAAAAAAAATTCTCCACCGCCTGCAGCAGCAGCAGGGGAGGTGTGCAGGAAGGAAGCACTCTCCGTCGGTCCGGGAAATCCGCCCTCCGTTTGGTTGGCTCACCTCCTTGAAGCGGATGATGTTGGGGTGGCGCAGCGAGCGGTGGTTGATGATCTCCCTCGCCACATTCTCGTCAATCTGCGGTTCCGCAGAGAAAAGAAATTAACCCGTAAACAAGGACCGAAATTTCCGGGGAGAGGGAAGGGAAGGAATCGAAGGCGCGGACTGGAACCAGACCTTGAGCCCCCTGGGGATGTACTTCATGGCGACGAGCTCCTTGGTGTCCTTGTTGCGCATGAGGCGCGCCACCCCGAAGTTGCCGGAGCCGATGTCCTTGAGCAGCTCGTACCTCTCCATGGATAATCCCTGGGCCGCCACCGACGCCGGGCCCGCGGGATTGGAGGAGGCCGGCGCGTCGGGAATTCGCTGGGGTTTTGCCGTCGCGAGGGGCGGAGAACGCGTCCGTGGGGGGCAGGGGAGGAGGGAACGGGCAACGGGCGGAGGAGCCTGGCCTGGCTGGACTGGCTGGATTCGAAGCTTAACGAGGAGGCTTCTTCTCCTTCTCGTTCGGTTACTACTACTGGCGCGGGCTGCGCGGTCAGGCCGGGTACTCCGTACTCGGGTGGGTTGCTTTGCTTGTGTGCTTTGTTGTCTCCGCGCTTGGGTTTGCGCGTGGTTGGCTCCAGACGGGCGCAGTGGGTACTTAAAACGATACTATAAAGATTTAGAGCATAAATATAAAGTAAAAATTGCTGCACTAGATACTCTAAAATGATACTTTATTTTTTTCTCACTTTATATTTAGAGTGGTACAATAGTAGCGGGCCCCACTAGCTAAACAAAGAAAAAATGCTATAACTCACAAATCAAAAATCCAAATTAAATTTCGATTGCACCATTAAATTCGTCTTAATAAATCCTTCAAAACTAGATCACACATGGATATATTTAGATAAAGTGACAAGTGAGTCCCACAGTGGATAGAGTGGATAGAGGATGATATAGAGGATGAATGGGTGCGAGAGAATTGAGTATAGAGGAGAGAATCTTGCTGACTAGGACTATATATGATGAATATAGAGGTCCATGAGTGCGGGTAGTCTTAGAGATAGAGGACTGACTAGTTTAGACGAACCGCACCGGTACCTGTAAACGCAGCCGCTACCTTCCATGTCGATATATACCGGATGAAATTTGCTGCACTGGAAACGATAAAACATACGCCACACATACTACGTCCGCCAAATCTAGCGTGACTGGCCGCTGCTGCTGTCTGCTCGCGTGAAGAGCGCTTGTGAGAGGAGAGAGAGGAGTATCCAGCACGGATCCTACTGATAAATGATGAAAAAAATGTTATAACTCATAAATTAAAAAACCAAATTAAATTTCGATTGCACCATTAAATTCATTTCAATAGATACTTCAAAACAAGATGTCACATGAATATATTTAGATAAAGTGACAAGTGAGTCCTACAGTGGATAGAGGATGATATAGAGGATGAATGGATGCGGGCAAACTGTATATTTTATGATAACTAGGAGATAGAATATTTCTTTTAAGGATGAATATAGAGTTTCACGAGTGCGGATAGTCTGGCGGGCGATCGCGCGGGTCACACTGCTAGTAGTCTACTATACGCGGTGATTAGACGACGTGGCACGCCATGTGTGCATGCGGTGCGGTGCGGCAACAGCGAAATTGATGCTCCTCGCCCCAGATCTCTCGGTGTTTCACTTCTCTGCGACGGGCTCCCGTTTACCAGTTTTTTGCGTTTTGGTCCTCAATCCTCCTTGGATGTCGGGGGCATCAACAGAACAGAAATTCCTCCACTTCAGGGAATCCATAGAGAGAGGTCGATGGCAAAAAAGAGAGAGAGAATAAAAAAAAGAGAACATTTGATTGGTAGTATCGGAAGGCAATTAGTAATTGGGAAAGTGGAGTTGCAAAACGTCCAAGAGGCTTGACACACCCGTAATCCGGCTAAGGCCCTGTTTAGATACAAAGTTTTTTTAAAAGTTTTAGATTAATACCATGGTTTTTTAAAATACCTAGGTATATGAAACAAAGAAGGTATTTGGGTATAATTAATTTGAAGTTTTAAAAACTACGGTATTAATAAAACCACAAAAATTTTTGAGTCTAAAAAACCCGGTCCCAACCCTCTTCATTTTTGACACAGCTCGGCGACGCGGTTTACCTCTAATGGCGCGTCTCATTTTCACTATTATTTTTAGATGTACATGCTATTTTTAGCAGCAAAAGCACAACCAACTAGTCTCAAAAGCACTGTATTGCTATGCAGTCATGGCTTTTCTTAAACAAAGAAACACTGCGGTTTCTAAATATTATGGTATTACATGCCTGCGTTTTTAAAACTGTAGTTTCGCAATACTACAGTTTTAAGAAACAGCAACACCCAAACAGAGCCTAAAAGTGTTGGAAGGAAGCAAATTGCTCAAACAAGGAGTCCACTTGTGTGGCGCATAGTCACGAAGTTTTTGGGTCGATGGAGTCGAGGTACGGGGTCGCGGTACGTGGTACGCTACTCGCGAGAGAATTTTACACTTCGGGTCGAAAATGAACCTGTGAACCCGGGTCGGGGTCGACGAACCCGGGTCGAGGGTCGAAGGTGGTGAACCCGTTTTATGTGACTATAGTGTGGCGACTTTGAGGATTCCAATCATAGTTGATTCTCTTTTTTTCCTCAAAAAAAATCACTACTACCGCCGTTAATAAAATTTAATATTGTCCATCACACAGTTAGATCCCTTATATATTTAGATCGGAGATAGTATGTAATCTATAGGCCGCTTTTTCATTTCATCTGTAAAGGCTGCAACGTATCGTTGTGCTATCTAGGAGATCCGTAAGTAGGCATATTTTGATTTTCTCTGTGCCACCAAAGTCCATATATATCGACTAAAGTGTTTGCTAGGCCAAAAGTTGATATTCTAGGAACATCTTTAAAAATTTGTATACACACAAATATTACTAACCTTAAAATACCTCTTGCGATGTTCATACGGTAATGCTCTGTTCAGGACGTACATTCGTCCAGATGGCCCCGTTGGTGGGCCATGATACCCAGAAGGCCCTCTTATCCGCTTCCCTTATGGCACCATAATTTCTTTACAAAAAAATCACCGTAATGTTGTGACCTCACTCCGTCGTGCCTCCTCCCCTCCCCCCCGCCTTCCTCTCCCCCCGTCGCACCCGGCCACATCCCGCTACTCCGCGCCCCACACCATGTCCCCATCCACTTCGCTCGTCGCAAAAGGAGAGGCAGGGAAGGCCTGCGTCTACGCCCCCCATCCAGAGCGCTCGTCGGTAGTAAGGGGAGGCATGCGCGCTGCGCCTAGGGTGTGTGCTAGAATGTTGCTCTCGACGTCCCCCTAACCCGAGCTTGCTGGTTACTAGAGTTCTCCACTAGGTAGGTTGTGGCCGCCGATGACGTTGTGTTTTAAGTGTTTCAAGCGTTTCAAACTTATATTTCAAGTATTTCATCTGAATATTGCAAATAGATCTAGTATGTTGCATATATTGCAAGCCTATATTTCAAGTGTTTTAGTTGTTTCAGACATATGTTTTACGTGTCTCATTTGGATGTTTCATATGTTATAATGGCTCTATACGTATGTTTCAAGTGTTTCACATGTTTCAGACTCATGTTGTAAGTGTTTCATCTGAATGATGCAAAAGTAGATCTTGATGTTGCATATGTTGCTATGACTATGCACGCATGTTTCTAGCGTATGTTTCAAGTGTTTTGTTTATTTCATACATATGTTGCAAATATTTTTATCTAGATGTTTCAAAAGTAGATCTGGGAGAGCACTGCCGCAACCGTCCTACTGCTACTGCTGGGGGTGCCACCGTGGGTCACCGTGTAGGCGCCTGAGTGAAAGGTCCTAATGGCTAGAGGGAGGTGAATATCCTATTGAAAATTTCTACAACAACACTTGAGAAATCTGTTAAACAATTAAATGGCGAAGCGAGTGTTGCTCTAGCCTACTAAAAGAGCAAGCCACCTACTACAATTCTAGTGACTATGATCACTAAGCACACAATTGCTATGTCACTACACTAAGTCAGTAAGCTCTCAAAGACTAACTAAAGAGCATCACTAACCACTAGACATGACTCTTGCTTGCTCTCAAAACTAGCTACACTAAAGGCCCAAGCTACACTAACAAAGTAAATACACGGGGAGACTAGAGTATTATACCTCCATGTAGAGGAGTGAGCCAATCACCAATGAAGTCAATCAATCACAAGAATGAATACCAATGAAGACCAATCATCTCGGAATCAAATGAGTGACATAATAATGTTTTTTACCGAGGTTTACTTGCTTGCCGGCAAGTTAGTTCTCGTTGTGGCGATTCACTCACTTAAAGATTCACGTGCTAATTGGCATCACACGCCAAACCCTCAATAGGTGCCGCACAACCAACACAAGATGAGAATCACAGAAGCCACGAGCAATCCACTAGAGTACCTTTTGGCTCTTCGATGGGAAAAGGTTAAGAACCCCTCACAATCATTACGATCGGAGCCGGAGATAATCACTAACCTCCGCTCAATGATCCTCGCTGCTCCAAGCCGTCTAAGTGGCGGCAACCACCAAGAGCAACAAGCGAATCCCGTAGCGAAACACAAATACCAAGTGCCTTTAGATGCAAACACTCAAGCAATGCACTTGGATTTTCTTCCAATCTCATAAAGATGATAAATCAATGATGGAGATGAGTGAGAGGGCTTTAGCTAAGCTCACAAGGTTGCTATGTCAATGCAAATGGCCAAGAGAGTGAGCTAGAGCCGACCATGGGGCTTAAATATGAGCCCCCACGAAATAGAGCCGTTGGGCTCTCACTGTAGCCTCACTCGGAGTGACCGGACGTGCCGGCCAGATCGATCAGACGCGTCGGCCAGATCAACTAGACGCACGCCACCAGCGTCTGGTCACCCGATTGCTGTCACGTGTCCCTTAGCATTTAACGTCGACCCCACGATCTCAACGGTCAACTCGATCGTCCAAGCAGTTAAGTTGCGACCTAACACGCCCGACACAAGATCAGACGCGTCGGTGCCTGCTTTGCCCGCGCACACGCCAGCTCCACCGAAGGCTGACCGGACACGTTCGCTTTTGCTCGACCAGACGCACGCCAGCGTCAGGTCACCACAGCGCGCTCAATGACGCATACGTCACCATACGTCACACACGACCAGACTCGCCAGTTGCGCGTCAGGTCACATTTTGACCCAACGTCTGGTCACTGGCTGAGAGCAGCCTGAGCACGCCTCCTTCATTTATAACTGATCGGACTCACTAGGCCCGCATCCGGTCAACCCGAAGACCGCGTCTGGTCACTGAGTTTCAGTGACACTCACCTCCTTTACTTCACCACCTTCACCACCCTTGCTCAAAAGTGCCAACCACCAAGTGTATCATCTTTTGCACGTGTGTTAGCATATTTTCATAAACATTTTCAAGGGTGTTAACACTCCACTAAATCCTAATGCGTATGCAATGAGTTAGAGGATCTAGTGGCACTTTGATAACCGTATTTTGATACGAGTTTCACCTCTCTTAATAGTATGACTATCAATCCTAAATGTGATCACGCTCGCTAAGTGTCTCGATCACCAAACCAAAAAGCTCCTAACCACTTATACCTTTGCCTTGAGCTTTTTGTTTTCTCTTTCTTCTTTTCTAAGCCGAGCGCTTGATCACCATGGCCATCACCACCATGCTTTCCGTCCATTTGCTCCACCACTTAGCATATCTACCAACCTATCTCACATACACTTAGAGCACATAGGTTAGTAGCTAGGGTTTCATCAATTCACCAAAACCAAACTAGTGCTTGAGGTTGGCCGACGCCTCCACAGCACATATTTGCAAGCGGGGTAGGTGACTGGGACCCAAGTGGGGTTTTGGGATGGGTGTGGGGCGTGAGATGGGCTGCTAGAGCGCGTGATGGGTGTGGGTGCGACATCCGGACATGAGGGCACTGACATGAATGAGATACGGACTCGGGTCGTGGGATGCGATGCAGGATAACACGCAGGAGCTGCGTGCGGACGCGCCGTCCGTCTAGATGTCCGGACGTCTGGGCGCTAGTCCTTCTGATGCTCATATGATTTCTTTTACCTCATCAGTCCTAACTTTAAACATTGTACATCAAAATTTCTTTTACCATATCAGTCTTAACTTCAAACATTGTACATAAATCCTCGCGTTGCTGAACCAACAATCACAAGTAACCACACACATTTCTATGTCGTAGAGATTTACTACACGATGAAACTCTTAAAGTAGGATATACGAACCCATGTTGAGAAATTGTCCTATTCTCTGCAACACAATGAATGATAGGATGAGCAGAGCTTTTAAAGCATCTTTTAGGAAAACCTTCGTCAAATAATAAGTGATTTTGTTGGCCGCACAAGGCTAAAATACGCAGCAGAGAAAAGTTTAAATGGCAACGTCTACCGGCAAGCAAGTCAATAAGACTGATTTGACACTCATTCTTTCCTCGAAACATCTCCGAATACCTCCTAAAAAGACCAAAGACCCGTTGGAAAGAAGCACAGTGCAGCCGTGCAGGGGTTCTATGATTAATAAAGCCACCTACAACAATAGCAAATCTTGTAAGAGAATGCTAGGCAGTAAGGGTTCGAAGAGCTTGAGGTACAAGAAAAAAAATAAGGTAGATTGTTTTTTATGACCGGATAGACGGATCACTCAATCGAACGTGATTTTCTTATATAAATAGATAAAGTGAGTGTTCTTCTCCCAATAAAAAATTATTCCACACACAATTTACGGGTTCTCTACGAGATCGAATGAGTTTTCAGAGGAAAAATCACGATCTAGGCCTCATGCTACCAAAACCGGCTGAGGCCAGGTCCAAAACCGGCCTGGACCTATTTGATAGTGTCTACGCGAAGAACTAGCCAAAATCAACTTAGATCGGTTTTGTAACACCCTGGTGTTACTAACTTACTTAGCATGTGATTAAGGTCTAAAAGAAATTAGCAAAACGAGTTCTCGGGTTTTAAAATTTTAATCGCTCATGAAATGATACCCGACTCTTATGTGACTCATGTTTGTGGTTGCAAGAAACCAAATCCGAAAATTAAAAATGAGTCCTTTCGTTGCATTGGTAAGGGCATGAACTTAGGATTAAGAGTGCTATTTTTGACAAATTATATCGAGCAAAATAATTAAATAATGCTTAATATTTATTCCTATGGGTTAGTACGATGTAGGGACGATTACATGAAATACTTATTGGTTGACATTAATAAAGTTTAGACCTTTTAAAAATCATGATAAAGTGCTTGTGGTTGTTTAGTTCGAACTGAACCTTTGATTTTTTTAAGACTGAAAAGGTAGTAGACGGGTGGCCATGACCCAGCGTAGCCAACTAATAGCTCTGCCCATGTTGCACGTTGCATGCACATGCTGTTGCCGTGTGAAGGGGAGAGTGCGGCAGAGGTGCAGCTCAGCTGGTGACTCCTGCGCGCCTTTGTTGTTGACCGGCCAGGGCGCATCCAGACTGACAGGGATTTAATACATCTTCTTGTTTTCTTTCTGTACGTGGGCAGTCAAAACGAGAATGTTTTTTCAGAAGCTTTTAAAACATGATTATAGAATAATTTTATATTTAGTGGACAAACACATAAATATATATACATGCTAAAATGTATCACATTTTTTTTCAAAAAGAAAAGTATTAGATAGTAGTGAGACAGATCACGAATAGTAATTACATGTTATAGCATATGTTGCACGTCTAGCACCATAGGTCTGCACAAGCCAGTGAACCAGAGAACACGCATAAAAATACTGTAGCGCGCAGGACTCTACTGTAGCACGAAGGAATTACTGTAGACAACCACGGTAATTCGCAGGAATTTCTAGCCTGGTACTGTAGCATGCAGAAAACACTGTTTATCCGAAGAAATCTCGTTGTCACCGGTGCGCTGCGAGGTTATTTAGAGCGCTGCCTCCGCTGAAGTGTGTCACGCGCGTCAGTCATCTTTCTTCTGCAAGCCCGCACCATCCAGTAGCCGTGAGCCTTTACTGGGTTCAGCTGCTTCTCACTCGATCTCTCGACTTTCTTGCCCTGCCTGCAAGCTGTACGTGACCAGTGTCGACCTTACCCAGCGGGTGCGGTGAGTAGCTCTCGAGAATCAGCTGTCTCCTCCATTTTTTTTAAGCCGCAGCGTGTCCTCTCCCTGCCTGTGGTGAGCTCCTTCAGAGCTTCAGTTTACATGATCAGCATGTACTAATCACCTCTTTAATCAACCTCCACATGTAAGCAAAACTTGTAAAGGTAATATAAAATTGTGTAGGTGTCCAAAAATGGTGGAACCAATTTTGTTAGTTTCCTGAAATCATGATCTAGATAAAGGTTTAATTGGTTCATGTAGTTTTATAATATTTTTAGGCTTACTTTAATTGCTTCGAGATGTTTAATATTATCAAACATAAACTTGTAAGAAGTGTTATGAATAATCAGTGATAGTATTAATTCTAAAAATTTTATAGTAAACTTCTAGTACTACTAGGTGTCCACTGTAATTTTTGTAGCTCCAAAATAATTAGTTGCTAGGATAATTAATAAGCTCTAGTTTGAATATGTAGTAAATCGATAAAATGAATAATGCGACATCTCGGGTTTATATAACTAAAACACTTGTTAAGAAATAATGTTTGAATTGACAAAGTGGATACGTGGCCTAGTAAGTTGGTGTGTGGCTAGCTCGTTAGCTTGCAAGACGTAGTCGTACGACGAGAGTTGCGATTGCTGTCTTTTACTTATGTCTCTGCGTTGCATTCGCGTAAATCATAAAAGGAACGATGATGGATCGATGGATCAACCGGAGGACTTGGCGTTGACCCAAAAGATGATGCCATGGTGATCGTGCCCCAGAGATGGCATACTAACATTTGGTTATATTTTTTTTACCCAGGCAAGCCCCGGTGCATAACCTCTATTATGCTGCACTTTATTTATGCTTGTGCATTAAGTTTTAAGGAGTTGAATGAAACCCACTTGCATATATATATCCTAATCCCATGAGTCTTACTAGTATGTCAAGATTGTGTAGATTGCTATACTACAGGACTCCGGTAGAAGTCGAGTGATTGCCTGTCACTCGCGAGAGATAGGAAATATATTATTGTTACTATTATCATGTTACTATCACATGGATTATATATGGATAATAATTGGAGACCGGTGGGACTGTATTTGGAATTGGATATGGACTTGGTTGGGCAATCCGAGCGAGGCTCTGGTTGCATTTGTCCCGCCTGTGTCGATTAAGGACCGTTCGTTGCACTGGATCCCTGGTCAAGTCACAGATTTTTTATCCCGAGCATATACTAGCGGATGGGGTCTAGGAAGACTTGTTACTCTCTTGTCATGGGCTCCGGCTCTTTCCGGACCGACTGATTGGAGGCGGAGATAGGTGGAGGTCTAAGCACCACTTTGAGGCCGGGCCTCAAGGGTGGGGGCTTGGAGTCTACGTTTGGACGGGGACCTGGAACCCGTGACAGGAGTGGAACAGGTTGGTCTCACTCGTGCCTGGGGTGCGAGCGAGGCGTGTGTTTTTCGGGGTACCCAGCTGGGCACATTGATTCGCGAATCGCCGTTTCTACGTGACGGTATGGCTTGACTGCACTCTGGCACCGTAGTAAGAACTGAAAGATGAAAGATGGAAAGATGGTTCTAATGGCTCAACCTTTGCTTGAAAGTAGAACAGGTGCTTACCTAGAATGGTTGGTTAATGAACTACTGATAACTGCTAATAAAAATTGAATATAAGGATGCACCTTTAGTAATGCTTCCTGCAGTTGCAATAACCCACAAGCCAGATAGCCTTGCATATCCTTGGAGTCTTTTCTTTCCTTCTGACGGGTAAGTCTTGCGGAGTACAATTGAGTACTCAGGGTTTGTTGTACCTTGTTGCAGGTGACAGGTGTTCTTGAAGATGACATTTGTGTTTGGAAACCTCCTGGTGGGCTCAGTGAGGATTTCCTTTACGTTGCGGATGTAGAGTTGATTTATAACTCTCACCAAAAATATTTTACAAGGGAAAGATTTACCACCTGTTATCATTTCTTGTATATAAATGTTCATCATGATAATATTTAACTCATCATTAAATGGTTTCATTTCCGCTGAACTCTGATAACATTTTATTTTCCGCTGTTATATTCAAACAATGGATTACCCTGATGTTGTACTAAAAGTGATGTAAGAAATGGTAAAGATGTTGTAAGCTTTATCTCTCATTTATGATCCTGAGGTAAAAATGTGGATTTTTGAGTTCTCCCTCGGGTGTGCTCGACGGAATTGCAGAATTTAGTGCACTCTCTTGGGTACTTAGTGTCTAATGGAAGACAAGTACTCTTGGGAGGGCATTAGATTAGGCGGTTCTGCCACAGGTGGTATCAGAGCATAAATGAGGAAATAAAGCTTCAAAATCCTTTCTAAATTAAAATTTGACAACACATTTTTGCAAAAAGTTAGGGCGTTTGCATACGAAGTTATATAAGTAGCCCTATTACTATAGTTAAGTCTTTGGAATAAGTTTAAGTAGGCTTTCGTCCGGTAAACTAACTGGTGTGTAGCGTGCGGTCCTAAAGTCAGACGCGCTGTTTTGCTATAGTCATCGTGCGAGTCCTACTTGCAGGTGCCCTGTTTCTAGGTACCACGCGTCCCTGTCCAGGAGTTACTGTTGTACGGTGGCTTCGTGTATCGTGTTTGCTCGTGCTTCGCGACTGTCGGGGCTTACGTTTTCAGCACTCCTTCTGTGCCCTTGTCGGACCTCTGCCCTGCAACCGTGCTAGTCCTTATTGCCTCGGACACCACCCACCTCGTGTGCGTAAAAATCCTGTTGTTGTACTTTTACTGGTTCCCACGCATGGCTCGGGGGTGGTCTGCGCCAGGACCACTGGCCACTCTGCCTTTTTAAGGGGGCAAGCCCAGCCACTTGGTGTCACCACCCAGTGCATTCCAGCTCGCTTAGCCCTTTTCTCTTGAGCAAGCTTCTCCTCAAGCCTTCCTTGCAACCACCACCCACCTAGGATGGCAGGAGTCTGGGTTAGCAGCTACTGCCTAAACACCGAGGGTTTTCCCAAAATCTTGTATGCCACCCTACAAAAACTCGGCGTTCGGGAGCGTCCCGAGTATGAGGGCTGTGAGTACATGAAGTGTGGCACTGAGCGGTGTAAGGTCACCGTCTATATTGGCAAGAGTGAGGAGTTTCCCGACGTCACTGAAGCCTGGAATGTGACCGCAACCGGGTTTCGCTTCGGCGACACCTACCAAGTTGTGGCCCGCAAAGCTTTGCGGCATCTCTGCCAGATCTATGAAGGGCCCATTGCTCGTACCCCCATGCGGTTCTTTCCCCCTTGGGACAAGAATCGGCGGGTATGGAGGACTCGCATGGAGGCTTTGCAAGGTCCAGACGTGCAAGAAGACAACCCGACCTTGGTGCACCTGACCTCGTACTTGCTTGCCCTGGATGAGCAGTATGACCGGCAGGCCTCAGAGCTGAGGGAGTGCCTCCACCGAGCTGAGGAAGCCGAGATCTTCTCCAGGATGCTCGAAGTGCAGCTTGCTGAAGCTCATGCCAATCTAGCAGCCACTGAGAGTTGAGAGGCTGCCATGGTGGAGGCCGTCAAGGTGGACCAAGACCATCATGCCCAGGAGCTGGAGGACGCCTATCTTGCCACAAGGTCCAAGCGTAGGACGCTCGCCACGGAAAGGCAGGAACCCTTAATCCTGGAGGGGATCCCTGTCCATCCGCTGGAGAGAAGGAGAACTGGTTTTGCAGCACCTCCACCCACGGAAGCCTCGAAAGTAGAGTCATTGCTTCCCCTCACCTAGCCACTACCACAAGAAGGAGCAGATCCACAACCTAGTGCAGTAGAAGAACCCCAGGAGCCCAGGAAGGAAGCCATTTGGGCCGACGAAGTAGATTAGTTGTCCTGGGGGAGATGTAACCGTCGCTAGTAGTGCTTTTCATCGTTGTTTCCTAGTGTTGTAATCTTTCCGTTGTGCCGCATCCGTAGTTGTTAAGACCGCTTGGTTGTACGTTTCGAGCGCTGTGTCGAGTGTGGGAGAGTGAATGTCTGTATGTTGCACCCGTGTAAGGCCATTGGTAATGAGTGTTTGCTTTATCCGTGTGTTGTTACGTTGATTTTCCTTAGACCTCGTTCGATTTGCTTAGGGTTCTTGAGACGACAATAAGCAGGTTACAAGGGGAACAACTATTTTGATGCAGTAGATCGGCTGTGATTGGAAAACAGAGGACACTGTATCACTAATTGTGGATGTCCCAGCAGAACACTCGAATTCCCTTGATTTAAATCCACCTTGGGATTTACTTTACTTGTTCCTTATTTTGAAAGGAACCCGTGTTGCCTGAATTTTCCCTTACTCCTTTGATTCTGTGGTCTATGACCCCATTGTTTTTACTGCGAGTAAGTTGGTAACAGTTACTTAGTTAATAGCTTATGGTGCCGCGACGGAACCGAGGGCCACCTGTGGAACAGCTGCCACATGGTGACGCTGCTCGGCGCGCGCTGGTATCAAGGTTGTTGACCAAGTGCTTTTACCGAGTTACACCGCAGTACCGCTCTTGCTATAAAAATTCTCTTTGGTAAAAATATCCTTGTGTTCAAACGGGAAATCCACAACGGGTTGATGGAATTGTGCTCTATCAAAGTAACAGGGGTAACAAGGTTTTTGAAGAAAGGAAAAGAAGAAAGAGAAAAACAACAGGAAAGTTAGCCCGCACATAGGTCAGAAAAGTTGAATCGCTCGATTCGACATCGTTCCTGTGACCGGTTTGGTCACGCAGCGCACGTCGGGTCGCTGTCACTGTGTGCCCTGCGGGCGCCGTCTGTGGTGGGACCGCGTGTGCCGCTCCCGTGCGGCCGCGGCATTGTGCCGCACTCGCCTCGTCTTGTCACACAGTACGCCCCTCTGATCCCGGCACCCGTGTCGGCTCTTGATTTTCGCTCTCGTTCCCGTACCGGACCCCCCTCTTTCTTTTCCTTTGGGCCCCGTTGCTCGCACGCCGCCTGGTCGAGCGAACCCCATCCCCTCCTTTCTCCTTTGCCCCACTCGAGCTCGCACAGGGAGCGCACCATGGCCGACGCTCTCCCCACCTTGTGACCCCCCAGTGATTCCCATCTCCTTCGCTTCTGGTGCACTGCATCACCACCTCTGTCCACCAGCTTTTATAATGCCACCTTGCTTGCTCCTCCTCCATTCAACCCCCAGATCTGGAGTAGAGTTCATAGTATCGACTTCCTCCGTCAGCGCTCACGTAGGAGAAGCTCGGGAAGCAGTCGGGAAGAAGTGGTTGGAGGCTGAGCTATGAGATCCAGCCGTTGCTCGCAGATCTAGGGTTGCTAGTCAGAGGCGATGGTGTAACTTGAGAAGAAGGGATCTGGTTTCTGTTGGAGAAGTTCAAGTTCATCCCTGGTTAGTTTAGGTTTTAGAGTTCGCAATGATCTTTGTACCAGTCTCCAATTTCTAGCTTTGTTGGGCATACGCCATGTTCTGGATAATCGTTTTCTTAATGCTCTTCCACTGTCCCCGTCTTCGTCGATTTCTAGAGAGGTTGTGAGTTGTATTAGATTTGTTCTTAGCCGTGTTATCTCTAGATTCCAGAGTGGTTTAGCGTTTGAAGTCGTGTAACCTCTCATGTAAGCTCAGATCTGTGAAATGTAATCGCGTTTCCCTCTTTTGTTTCTTGTTCCGGATCTCGGGACGAGATCCTTTTTAAGGGGGGAAGGATGTAATACCCCTGGTGTTACTAACTTACTTAGCATACGATTAAGGTCTAAAAGAAATTAGCAAAACGAGTTCTCGGGTTTTAAAATTTTAATCGCTCATGAAATGATACCCGACTCTTATGTGACGCATGTTTGTGGTTGCAAGAAACCAAATCCGAAAATTAAAAATGAGTCCTTTCGTTGCATTGGCAAGGGCATGAACTTAGGATTAAGAGTGCTATTTTTGACAAATTATATCGAGCAAAATAATTAAATAATGCTTAATATTTATTCCTATGGGTTAGTACGATGTAGGGACGATTACATGAAATACTTATTGGTTGACATTAATAAAGTTTAGACCTTTTAAAAATCAAGATAAAGTGCTTGTGGTTGTTTAGTTCGAACTGAACCTTTGATTTTTTTAAGACTGAAAAGGTAGTAGACGGGTGGTCATGACCCAGCGTAGCCAACTAATAGCTCTGCCCATGTTGCACGTTGCATGCACATGCTGTTGCCGTGTAGAAGGGGAGATTGCGGCAGAGGTGCAGCTCAGCTGGTGACTCCTGCGCGTCTTTGTTGTTGACCAGCCAGGGCGCATCCAGACTGGCAGGGATTTAATACATCTTCTTGTTTTCTTTCTGTACGTGGGCAGTCAAAACGAGAATGTTTTCAGAAGCTTTTAAAACATGATTATAGAATAATTTTATATTTAGTGGACAAACACATAAATATATATACATGCTAAAATGTATCACATTTTTTTTCAAAAAAAAGTATTAGATAGTAGTGAGACAGATCACGAATAGTAATTACATGTTATAGCATATGCTGCACGTCTAGCACCATAGGTCTGCACAAGCCAGTGAACCAGAGAACACGCATAAAAATACTGTAGCACGCAGGACTCTACTGTAGCACGGAGGAATTACTGTAGACGGCCACGGTGGTTCGCAGGAATTTCTAGCCTGGTACTGTAGCATGCAGAAAACACTTTTCATCGCAAGAAATCTCGTTGTCACCGGTGCGCTGCGAGGTTATTTAGAGCGCTGCCTCCGCTGAAGTGTGTCGCGCGCGTCAGTCATCTTTCTTCTGCGAGCCCGCATGTAAGGTTCTAGATGGCTAGAGGGGGGGTGAATAGCCTATTAAAAATTCTACAAGAACCACTAAGCAAACTTGTTAGAGTAACAAACGGCGTAAAGCGAGTTTTTGCTTAGCCAAAGGTTGTGATGCAAGCCTCCTATCCACAAGTCTAGTAGATTAAGATCTCTAGTTCACACAAGAGCTATGTCACTAAGGTTACACTAGAGAACAAGCTAACACTACTAGCAAAGCTACTACTAGAGCAACACAAGATAAACTAGAGAATGTAAAAGCAAGAGAGAGGATTGTGATTATTATACCGACGGTGAAGTGAAGATGTTGCCAATCACCAAGATGATATACAATCAATCAATATTGACAACAACACAAAATGAAGACCAATCACCGGGAGACAAGAGACACAATATTGTTCACCCGGTGTTCACTTGTGCACCGACAAGCTACGTCACCGGTTGTGTCGACCAACACCTAGATGGTTCCCCGGTGTGACCCTCAAGTCACTTGCCCCTCAAGGCACGCCCCGCAAGGCACCGCAAGACACCACTCTCAAGTGAGGTAACTCAATGACACGCGGATTCCACTAGAGTTGCTTTTGGCGTCCCGCCGAGGAAAGCACAAGAACCTCTCACAATCAACCGGAGGTGGCCAAGAACAATCACCTTCTCTTGCCAACGCCTCCAACAATCTCCAAGCCGGCTAGGAGCGGTACTCTCCAAGAGTAACAAGAAATCCACCGGCTAAACCACCCACAAGTGCCACTAGATGCCCTCAAGCTATGCAATGCACTTTGGGATCACTCAATCTCACTTTTGATTTGCAATCAAGCAAGAGAGATGAGTGGGAGGAGTTGTTCTAGCTCAAAGGATGCACAAGAGTGTTAGAAAAGCCAAGCGACCTCCCCAAGGGCCGGCCAACAAGTATTTATAAGCATCTCAAACAAATAGAGCCGTTACAACTCCACTCACGTTTTTCCCGGGACCACCGGACGCGCCGGTCGTAACTGACCGGACGCGCTCAACCGCGTCCGGTGTCCCTCAGATTTCAAACTCGTCCGTTAGATTCTCCAACGGTTACTGCGTGCCAACAGTCAAACGAGCGACCGAACGCGCTGTTGCGAACGACCGGACGCGCCGGTGCGCACAGCACCCGCGCCCACGAAGCAACGACCGGACGCGCTCCTCGCAACGACCAGACGCCACAGTACCCGCGTCCGGTGCGAGTCCAGTAAGCTCCCTGGACCACCGGACGCGTCCGATGGTGAGTGACCAGACGCGCACCGCGTCCGAAGACTTCGTGACTCGCTGTTTGCCAGACCGGACGTGCCGGTCCCGTGGGTCACCGGACGCGCCGGTGTCAAACCCTAGCCCGCGCGCCTGACGCCCGCGCTGCACTGACCGGACACGCCGGTCCTCAGTGACCGCGTCCGGTGCAGCGTCCGGTCACCTCTGTGACCGCGTTCACCTCCGTTTCTTTTCCGACTTCCGGCGCAATGGAAAATAGGCAAGTTGATCATCGGTGCCAACACTCTCAACGACAATATCTCCCTTTTGTTGATGATCTCTAATGAAATGATGTCTTATGTCAATATGCTTTGTTCTTCCATGTTGAACCGGGTTTTGTATCATCTTGATTGCACTCTCATTATCACATAGCAATGGCACATTCTTGAAGTTGAGACCATAATCCTTCAAAGTTGATTTCATCCATAGCAATTGTGCACAACAACTCCCCGCACTCACATATTCGGCTTCGGCGGTAGAGATTGCCACACTATTTTGTTTCTTTGAGGACCATGACACAAGTGATCTTCCAAGTAATTGACATGTGCCACTTGTGCTCTTTCTATTGATCTTGCAACCCCCATAGTCGGAGTCCGAATATCCAATCAATTCAAACTTTGACCCCTTGGGATACCATAGTCCAACATCTCTTGTTTGCTTTAAGTACCTCAATATTCTCTTTGCGGCCGTGAGATGACTCTCTCTAGGTGAGGCTTGATATCTAGCACACATGCAAACACTAAACATGACATCCAGCCTTGATGCGGTGACATAGAGTAGACTTCCAATCAAAGACCGATATTCCTTTTGATTCACCATATTGCCATCAAGATCACTATCCAAATTGCCATTTGTACCCATTGGAGTTGAAATTGGCTTTGCATCTTGCATTCCAAACTTCTTCAACATGTCCCTTATGTATTTCCCTTGACTCACAAATGTCCCATTCTTCAATTGCTTTACTTGAAGACCAAGGAAGTAGCTAAGTTCACCAATCATAGACATTTCAAACTCTTTGGCCATCATAGCACCAAATTCTTCACAATAAGCTTGATTGGTTGATCCAAAGATGATGTCATCAACATATATTTGCACTATGAATAGATCATTTCCAATCTTCTTGGTGAATAGAGTTGTATCAACCTTGCCCATCTTGAATCCCTTAGAGAGAAGGAAATCCCTTAGCCTCTCATACCATGCTCTAGGTGCTTGCTTTAAGCCATATAAAGCCTTCTTCAACTTGTACACATGGTTGGGTTTCTTGTCATCTTCAAATCCGGGCGGTTGCTCAACGAAGACTAACTCATTGATGATCCCATTGAGAAATGCACTTTTGACATCCATTTGATATAGTTTGATGTTGTGTGCACAAGCATAAGCCAATAGAATCCTTATTGCCTCCAATCTTGCCACGGGAGCATATGTTTCATCATAGTCAAGACCTTCAACTTGAGTGTAACCTTGAGCAACTAGTCTTGCTTTGTTTCTCACTACAATGCCATCTTGATCTTGCTTGTTTTTGAACACCCACTTGGTTCCAATCACATTGTAGTCATTTGGCCTTTCTACCAACTCCCAAACATCATTTCTTGTGAAATTGTTAAGCTCTTCTTGCATAGCCATGATCCAATCGGCATCCCTCAAAGCTTCTTCTATCTTCTTTGGTTCTATGGTTGACACAAATGATGCATGCTCACAAAACATAGCCAATCTTGATCTTGTTTGCACACCACTTCTAATATCACCAATAACACTATCAATGGGGTGATCTCTTGCAATATGTTGTGGTTGGAGTACTTGCATTTGATTGCTTGAGCTTGGTTGATCACTTGATGTATCTTGATGAGAAGAACTAGCACCATGATCTTGCACTTGAGAGTCACTAACTTGCTTGAATGGTGAATTGAGCACTTGATCTTTATCATCATCTTGAATATCAATTACTTGCTTTGCTCTAATGTCCCCAATGTCCATGTTCTTCATTGCTTCCACTAATAGAGTTCCACCAATATCATCTAGATTTTCTTCTTCATCTTGTGACCCATTGGTTTCATCAAATTGCACATCATGGACTTCTTCTAGAATACCACTTGAGTTGTTCCAAACTCTATAAGCTTTGCTTGTAGTTGAATAACCAAGTAGGAACCCCTCATCACATCTCTTGTCAAACTTCCCCAATCTAGTGCCTTTCTTCAAGATATAGCATTTGCAACCAAAAACCCTAAAATAAGAAATATTGGGCTTTCTTCCATGAAGTAGCTCATATGGGGTCTTCTCTAGCAATGGATGACAATATAGTCTATTGATGTAGTAGCAAGCGGTATTGATTGCTTCATCCCAAAATGATTGACTCACATTGTACTCATGAAGCATTGATCTAGCCATATCAAGTAATGTTCTATTCTTCCTCTCAACTAGGCCATTTGATTGTGGAGTGTACTTGGCCGAGAATTGATGTCCAATACCATAATGATCATAAAGTTCTTCAATTCTTGTATTCTTGAACTCACTTCCATTGTCACTTCTCACTTTCTTGATTCTAATCTCAAACTCATTGTGAACTCTAGTGAGGAATGTCTTGAAGGTGTCAAACACTTCACTTTTGTCACTAAGAAAGAATACCCATGTGAATCTTGTGAAGTCATCCACTATGACAAAGCCATACTTGTTGCCGCCTATGCTTGTATATGTTGTTGGTCCAAATAGATCCATGTGCATCAACTCAAATGCTTTGCATGTGCTCATTGTACTCTTCTTTGGATGTGAGCTTCCAACTTGCTTCCCGGCTTGACATGCACTACAAAGCTTATTCTTCTCAAATTCAACATCTTTCAAACCATTGACAAGATTGTGAGTTGTAAGCTTCTTCAATTGTTTCATGCCAACATGACCAAGCCTTCTATGCCAAAGCCAACCCATGCTTGATTTGGAGACTAAGCAAGTTGTCAAAGAAGTTTCTCTAGCATTGAAGTCAACTAGGTAGAGATTCTCATATCTAAAGCCCTTGAATGCTACATTTGAACCATCCACACTAATAACTTCCACATCATCAACCCCAAAGATGCATTTGTAGCCTAGATCACATATTTGTGCCACGGATAGAAGATTGAAATCCAAGCTTTCAACTAGTAACACATTGGAGATACTCATGTCATTTGAAATTGCAATCTTTCCCAAGCCAATAACCTTGCCTTTCTTGTTATTGCCAAATGTGATAGAATCAACACCACTATCATTGTCATTGATTGAGTCAAACATTCTTGATGTACCGGTCATGTGTTGAGTGCACCCACTATCAATAATTCAATGCCTTCCTCCGGCTTTGTAATTGACCTACAAGCAAATCAATGAAGTTTAGGTACCCACTTTTGTTTGGGTCCTTGTAGGTTAGTAACTAAGCTCTTTGGTACCCAAATAGCCTTCTTCTTTGGGCCCACAATTGGTGTACCAACAAACTTAGCTTGCACACCCTTCACACCCTTGGTAAGTACATAGCAAGAATCAAAAGGTATAGCATTAACAAGGTTCTTGCTTTGGTTCTTTTTATTGCAATTATGCTCTAGGTGCCCAACTTGCTTGCATCTATTGCAAAACCGACCATTGCCCCTCACAAAGCTAGGCTTTGGAGTTGCAAAGGCCGACTTGCCTTTCTTAGGGGTGTAGCCCAATCCCTCTTTGTTAAGAGAGAACCTTTGGCTACCCAAGCACTTAAGCAAGCGGGCCTCACCACCATAGGCCTTGCCTAGGGCGTGAGTGAGCTCATCCACCTCTCTCTTGAGAGTCACATTCTCAACCATTAGTGAGGCATTAGTGGTGGTGGATGAAGAGCTACAAGAAAGGTTAGCATTTGACATGATGATAGGTTCATTAAAGGATTCATCAATTATATCACATGTAACACCTATATCACATGATACAACAACCTCCTTCTTAGCTTGTTGCTCAAGTAGCAATGAGTGAGCTTTTTCAAGCTTGGAATGAGCCTTATCAAGATCCTCATGGTCTTCCACTAGACTCTCATGAGTGGTCTTAAGCTCACTAAGGACTTTCTCAAGTATTGCTACTTTCATTGAAAGCTTCTTACACTCTTTGTCCTTGGCAATGGCTATGTCTCTAGTTTGTTGCATCAAGTCATATAGTTGTTCTTTAGTTGGTTCATCATCATCATTTTCATTATCATTATCATTATCACTATCATGAGCATATTCCATTTCACTTTCATCATCACTCTCATCATATAATACCTTAGCTTCTTTAGCCATGAAGCATGAAGAGGATGAATCAAATAGTGATGGCTTCTTGTTGATAGCAATGGAAGCAAAAGCTTTGTTGGATGATTCTTCTTCTTCTTCTTCATTATCTTCACTTTCCCAAGTGATCACATAGGCACCATTTTTGCCTTTCTTGAATGTCATCTTGGCCTCTCTCTTCTTCTTCTCAAACTTGTCCTTTTTGTTCTTCTTTTTATCATAAGGACATTCCGCTTGAAGGTGCTCGATGCTATCACAATTGAAGCACTTTCTTTGTTGCTCATTTCTTTTGAAGTTGTCATTTCTCCTTTTAAAGCCTCTTCTCTTGATGAACATGTGACCCATCTTCTTGACTACAAGAGCAAGTGCCTCATCATCAATTTCAAATTCCCCATCTTCATTGTCATCTTCTTCTTCTTCAATGATGGTAGCTTTGCCCTTGGAGGAGGTGGCCTTGAATGCCACGGTCTTCTTTTTCTTCTCATCTTCCACCTTCTCTTTGTCATCAACATCTTGATCATATTTGTCATAAGTCAATACTTCACCAAGCAAATCATTGGGCTTCATTGCTTCAAGCCCATCTCTTTGCAACATCATGATCAACATCTTGAATCTTTTAGGTAGCTCAATAAGAACTTGTGACAAAAATCTTGATCTTGAGTCTTGTGCCCTAAGCTCTTGAGATCATTGACTATCACTTGCAATCTATGAAACATTTCAATGATTGTTTCATCATCCTTTTTCTTGAAGTTCTCAAACTCACTCTTGAGCCCATATAGCTTGGCACTCTTCACAACCTTAGTGCCCTCATATGTTTCACTCAACCTTGTCCACACTTCATTTGCCAAATCTAAATCCTTGATGCCCTCAAATACTTTTGTGTCAATACCATTGTAAAGTGTATTGAGAGCCATTCTATTGCATGTTCTATTTGCTCTATCTTCATCGGTGAGATGATCGGGATCAATGATAGCAAAATCATTCTCGGTGACTTGCAAAACTCTCTCATGAATAGAACCAAGGTACATTGTCATTTTTCTCTTCCAATGAGCAAAAGAACTAACACCATCAAAGAACGGTGGCTTGCCCCCAACATGATTGAACACAATTTGAGCCATTTTTCACACCGAAGGATGTTAAGCCTTGAATAAAACGGTGACCACGGCTCCGATACCACTTGTAAGGTCCTAGATGGCTAGAGGGGGGGTGAATAGCCTATTAAAAATTCTACAAGAACCACTAAGCAAACTTGTTAGAGTAACAAACGGCGTAAAGCGAGTTTTGCTTAGCCAAAGGTTGTGATGCAAGCCTCCTATCCACAAGTCTAGTAGATTAAGATCTCTAGTTCACACAAGAGCTATGTCACTAAGGTTACACTAGAGAACAAGCTAACACTACTAGCAAAGCTACTACTAGAGCAACACAAGATAAACTAGAGAATGTAAAAGCAAGAGAGAGGATTGTGATTATTATACCGACGGTGAAGTGAAGATGTTGCCAATCACCAAGATGATATACAATCAATCAATATTGACAACAACACAAAATGAAGACCAATCACCGGGAGACAAGAGACACAATATTGTTCACCCGGTGTTCACTTGTGCACCGACAAGCTACGTCACCGGTTGTGTCGACCAACACCTAGATGGTTCCCCGGTGTGACCCTCAAGTCACTTGCCCCTCAAGGCACGCCCCGCAAGGCACCGCAAGACACCACTCTCAAGTGAGGTAACTCAATGACACGCGGATTCCACTAGAGTTGCTTTTGGCGTCCCGCCGAGGAAAGCACAAGAACCTCTCACAATCAACCGGAGGTGGCCAAGAACAATCACCTTCTCTTGCCAACGCCTCCAACAATCTCCAAGCCGGCTAGGAGCGGTACTCTCCAAGAGTAACAAGAAATCCACCGGCTAAACCACCCACAAGTGCCACTAGATGCCCTCAAGCTATGCAATGCACTTTGGGATCACTCAATCTCACTTTTGATTTGCAATCAAGCAAGAGAGATGAGTGGGAGGAGTTGTTCTAGCTCAAAGGATGCACAAGAGTGTTAGAAAAGCCAAGCGACCTCCCCAAGGGCCGGCCAACAAGTATTTATAAGCATCTCAAACAAATAGAGCCGTTACAACTCCACTCACGTTTTTCCCGAGACCACCGGACGCGCCGGTCGTAACTGACCGGACGCGCTCAACCGCGTCCGGTGTCCCTCAGATTTCAAACTCGTCCGTTAGATTCTCCAACGGTTACTGCGCGCCAACAGTCAAACGAGCGACCGGACGCGCTGTTGCGAACGACCGGACGCGCCGGTGCGCACAGCACCCGCGCCCGCGAAGCAACGACCGGACGCGCTCCTCGCAACGACCGGACGCCACAGTACCCGCGTCCGGTGCGAGTCCAGTAAGCTCCCTGGACCACCGGACGCGTCCGATGGTGAGTGACCAGACGCGCACCGCGTCCGAAGACTTCGTGACTCGCTGTTTGCCAGACCGGACGTGCCGGTCCCGTGGGTCACCGGACGCGCCGGTGTCAAACCCTAGCCCGCGCGCCTGACGCCCGCGCTGCACTGACCGGACACGCCGGTCCTCAGTGACCGCGTCCGGTGCAGCGTCCGGTCACCTCTGTGACCGCGTTCACCTCCGTTTCTTTTCCGACTTCCGGCGCAATGGAAAATAGGCATTTCTCTTCCCCGAAATCGCCTGAATCCCGCGCTCGCACGCTCGGCGGGAGAGAGAAAGGAACCAAACCCCTCTCTACCCGCAAACCACAGCGCGACCAACGCCACCTTTGCAAATGTGCCAACACCAACAAGTGTACAACTCCATGTGCTTGTGTGTTAGCATTTTCTCAATCATTTTCAAAGGTTTTCCAGTTAGCTCACTAGGCCCTATATGCAATGTACTTCATGAATTCACCTAGTGGCACCCATGCGTCGAATAACCGATAAGATTTCCCCTCTTAATAGTTCGGCTATCGATCCTAAACCACTCACACCCTCTATGGTGTCTTGAGTGTAAAACAAAATGGCCCTATGGTTATACCTTTGCCTTGAGCCCATTTTGTTTCTCCAGATGATATGATCCACTTCATATCATCACATGACCGTCTCGATCCATCGACCTTGATTTCACTTGCTCTTCACCGTTGCCTCGGTCCATCGGCGCCTAGTCTTGCTCAAGCTTCACCATCGCATGGTCCTTCGCTTCGAAGCCTCGACTTGCCCTTCACCTTCACAACCGGTCCATCGAGCCAAGCCTCATCTTGGTCTTCATCATCTTGGTCACATGAGTCAATGTCATGTCTCATATTCAATGACCACCTTTATCTAAATCATCCACTTAGATACAAAGGTTAGTCCTAGGTTTCATCAATTAGCCAAAAATAAACTAGGGACTTTCACCGCACCATTCAGTAGCTGTGAGCCTTTACTGGGTTCAGCTACTTCTCACTCGATCTCTCGACTTCCTTGCCCTGCCTGCAAGCTGTACGTGGCCAGTGTCGACCTTACCCGGCGGGTGCGGTGAGTAGCTCTCGAGAATCAGCTGTCTCCTCCATTTTTTTAAGCTGCAGCGTGTCCTCTCCCTGGCTGTGGTGAGCTCCTTCAGAACTTCAGTTTACATGATCAGTATGTACTAATCACCTCTTTAATCAACCTCCACATGTAAGCAAAACTTGTAAAACTAATATAAAATTATGTAGGTGTCCAAAAATGGTGGAACCAATTTTGTTAGTTTCCTGAAATCATGATCTAGATAAAGGTGTAATTGGTTCATGTAGTTTTATAATATTTTTAGGCTTACTTTAATTGCTTCGAGATGTTTAATATTATCAAACATAAACTTGTAAGAAGTGTTATGAATAATCAGTGATAGTATTAATTCTAAAAATTTTATAGTAAACTTCTAGTACTACTAGGTGTCCACTGTAATTTTTGTAGCTCCAAAATAATTAGTTGCTAGGATAATTAATAAGCTCTAGTTTGAATATGTAGTAAATCGATAAAATGAATAACGCGACATCTCGGGTTTATATAACTAAAACACTTGTTAAGAAATAACGTTTGAATCGACAAAGTGGATACGTGGCCTAGTAAGTTGGTGTGTGGCTAGCTCGTTAGCTTGCGAGACGTAGTCGTACGACGAGAGTTGCGATTGCTATCTTTTACTTATGTCTCTGCGTTGCATTCGCGTAAATCATAATAGGAACGATGATGGATCGATGGATCAACCAGAGGACTTGGCGTTGACCCAAAAGATGATGCCATGGTGATCGTGCCCCGGAGATGGCATACTAACATTTGGTTATATTTTTTTTACCCAGGCAAGCCCTTGTGCATAACCTCTATTATGCTGCACTTTATTTATGCTTGTGCATTAAGTTTTAAGGAGTTGAATGAAACCCACTTGCATATATATATCCTAATCCCATGAGTCTTACTAGTATGTCAAGATCGTGTAGATTGCTATGCTACAGGACTCCGGTAGAAGTCGGGTGATTGCCTGTCACTCGCGAGAGATAGGAAATATATTATTGTTACTATTATCATGTTACTATCACATGGATTATATATGGATAATAATTGGAGACCGGTGGGACTGTACTTGGAATTGGATATGGACTTGGTTGGGCAATCCGAGCGAGGCTCTGGTTGCATTTGTCCCGCCTGTGTCGATTAAGGACCGTTCGTTGCACTGGATCCCCGGTCAAGTCACAGATTTTTTTATCCCGAGCATATACTAGCGGATGGGGGCTAGGAAGACTTGTTACTCTCTTGTCATGGGCTCCGGCTCTTTCCGGACCGACTGATTGGAGGCGGGGATAGGTGGAGGTCTAAGCACCACTTTAAGGCCGGGCCTCAAGGGTGGGGGCTTGGAGTCCAAGTTTGGACGGGGACCTGGAATCCGTGATAGGAGTGGAACAGGTTGGTCTCACTCGTGCCTGGGGTGCGAGCGAGGCGTGTGTTTTTCGGGGTACCCAGCTGGGCACATTGATTCACGAATCGCCGTTTCTACGTAACGGTATGGCTTGACTGCACTCTGGCACCGTAGTAAGAACTGAAAGATAAAAGATGGAAAGATGGTTCTAATGGCTCAACCTTTGCTTGAAAGTAGAACAGGTGCTTACCTAGAATGGTTGGTTAATGAACTACTGATAACTGCTAATAAAAATTGAATATAAGGATGCACCTTTAGTAATGCTTCCTGCAGTTGCAATAACCCACAAGCCAGATAGCCTTGCATATCCTTGGAGTCTTTTCTTTCCTTCTGACGGGTAAGTCTTGCGGAGTATAATTGAGTACTCAGGGTTTGTTCTACCCTGTTGCAGGTGACAGGTGTTCTTGAAGATGACATTTGTGTTTGGAAACCTCCTGGTGGGCTCAGTGAGGATTTCCTTTACGTTGCGGATGTAGAGTTGATTTATAACTCTCACCAAAAATATTTTACAAGGGAAAGATTTACCACCTGTTATCATTTCTTGTATATAAATGTTCATCATGATAATATTTAACTCATCATTAAATGGTTTCATTTCCGCTGAACTCTGATAACATTTTATTTTCCGCTGTTATATTCAAACAATGGATTACCCTAATGTTGTACTAAAAGTGATGTAAGAAATAGTAAAGATGTTGTAAGCTTTATCTCTCATTTATGATCCTGAGGTAAAAATGTGGATTTTCGAGTTCTCCCTCGGGTGTGCTCGACGGAATCGCAGAATTTAGTGCACTCTCTTGGGTACTTAGTGTCTAATGGAAGACAAGTACTCTTAGGAGGGCATTAGATTAGGCGGTTCTGCCACAGGTTTTTACTGCAAGCCGCCACATCGCTGCCCTAATTGGCTTGGACAGTTTTCTCTGGTTTTTGCCAATTTGCTCCAAATCAATCCAATGTGATCCTTTTGATTGCATTTTACTTTCTACTTCTATTTTCAACTCACCAATCACATTTTAGCTATCAATAGAATTTTTTACTAATTTCTGCAAAGTTAGGTCGAGAGCATGGAAATCATAAAAAAGAATATCTTTATTATAGTATAATATAATCACTTACACAAAGAATCGCACTAAACTGGCCTGAAAAATGCGGTGCTTAAATTGATTGTGATGTGAACGTACACCAAAAGAGAGAACAAAAATCGTCCAGTCGTTATAACCAAAGAAGGGTTTGTATTAGAAACAAGGTAGCCCTAGTAGTAGAATTAAAACCCCAAACAAGGTTTTGTGGGAAGGTTTGCAACTTCGGTTTTGTTCTGCCTTCTACCGGAAAGGTAGGGACAATGACACCATCAACTGCCGACCGAGACGGCGATGAGAATGAAACTGCAGGCCACAATGGCGCCACGGCGCGGAAGGTATTGCCATATAGGATTGACGATAGAGGCCGCCAGGCCGCCGGTGGGCCGAAGTCTTCTAAATCAGAGCCAAGCTCTGGAATATCATTGGGCCACGTCACCTGTAAATCTCCACAGTCAAATCCTAGGTGAAGTTCCCATCTGGCCGTCGTCCTCAGCTCTTCAGCGAACAGGCATGGATGGGGCCATGGACTCTTCCACTACTGAGATAATAGACTTTCCATCTTTGGATTTAGTCTCGACCGGATTTTGACCCAGGAATGTTGGAAGATTTAGTTCCGGTTGGAATCACCAACCGGGACTAGAATCCCCTACCCAACGGATAGTGCAGCAGGCTTTTGCAGCACTATGCGTAGGGGACCTTTAGTTTCGGTTTGTGGTTCAAACCAAGACTAAAGGTTGACTTTCAATCCCGGTTGTAGCCACGAACCAGGACAAAAGGCCCATCCGACCTTTGGTCCCGGTTGGTGGCTCCAATCGAGACTAGAGGTCGATCCTTTAGTCTTGGTAGGCTTCACCAACCAGGACTAAAGGTCCCCACCTATATATATCCACTTGCACTGTCCCCCAGGGACGAGACCAGGTGGTCAAATCGGTCGTCGGCCCTTGTGTTCATCCTGTTCTTGCTTGGAGGAGCAAGTTCTTGCTCTCAGGTGCCGTCGACTTCATCTCCAAATCTTCCAAAGGTTAGTAACTTCATCTTCTAATCTTTCATTGCTAATAATGTAGATCGTTTGATGCTTTATTAATAAGCATAGAAATATTTAAATATGTGGTTTTTGCAGATTATGAATAATAGTGGTGGATTTTATTTTTCTTTATACATCATTTGTAGATCTTTGTTTTCTAGATTATGAATATGTGGTTGGTTTTTAAGATTACGAAATATTCAAGTATGTGGTTGTTATAGATGATGAATAAGCATAGAAATATTCAAATATGTGGTTTTAATGTTTTTTAATTACGAATATGTGGTTATTTTCTAGATCTTTATTAGCATTATTTTTTCATGAGAGTTAATAATCGTTCAAAAAAAAGTACAAAATGTTTAAGTTTACTTGGCATGCATATATCTCTTGATGATTTATTGTTTATATGTTTCTCTAATATATAATGTTGCATTTAATATTTATATGGGGTTCTATATTTATTGGGATGTTTTTTTTAGTTTTTTAGTTATGATGAATGACGGCGGATCACTTCCCCACCCACAGGCACCAGATTTCCACCCTAGCGATGTTCCATTCGAGCCATCGTCAGAAAGGGCCATCCCGCGTAACTCAGACCCATCAGTTGTATGGAATATTTTAAGTTTTGCATGCTAATATAATTTTTGCTTATATATATTCATTGATAATATGATTATTGCGTATTTTACGGATTATAAAACCGATGAAGTGGTTGAAAGATGCACTATGGTTACTCGGGGTGTATGACATCTTCGAGAACACGACATGGCAGGAGGCGAATGAAGGCGAGATATGGACGCGCAGTCTCTCCTTCAACATCCCCATTTGGTACAATAATTAGGTGCGCCAGCAGATCGTCCAGGTTGGATGACAGTCGGTGACCAAGGTAGGTGCCCAGCTCGACATCGTGCATTTTACTTTGCACGCACTTGAGCGGATTGGGTACCGTATTCCTGATTAGTCCCAAATAAAAATACAAGCTTTAGTTCAGCGTGCTCTAAATGTGCTGCTAGTAATCGAGGGGAATGCATCATACAACTTAATGGATATGGTATGGCATGTAGATATGAGAGTAATGTTTCTTTATTCTTATTATTATATGAGCGTTTCCTGATACTTTTTTATTTGTCCGCTTGCAGCATTTGCTTCATGACTACACCTATGTTATATGTGGCTTGTATCCCATTCTCACGCAGGCTCTTAAACGGCTGGGGTATTATTGGGACTTCGTTGAAGCGATCGGCCAGAGGACGACAACTGGCTACTAGCATTGTGTGAGAATGAGGCAGAGTCCGTATATTGGTAGTCCGTCAGTAGGTTACATCTATAGGATGCCATGTTCTCGACATTGTGAGGTAGTTAAGAGTGCTATAGTGCGGGCCTTGCATTATATAGACATTGTATGTGGTTACACCATACGGGACATGTGCTACTTGTAGTGGAGACAAGAGAGGTTTGCAGCCGGCGATATTTAAGATCTATGTGTTAGTTTGGTTTTTATGCGTATGTACTTTAATTTGAATAGTTATGTACTTTAATTAGGATTATTCGTATGGATATTTTAATTATGTTTGTATGGACAAGTTATTTATTTGTATAGAGGAGTAATTTATTTTTATGCGTAAGTACTTTGCCAAATGAAGAAATGACCAAAATAAAAGTTGTAAATCTCGAAAAGTACACAACTTTGTAGTTGACAACTTTTTCATTTGAAGTCATCCTTTCAAGAAAACTATGTTTTAATTTCTTGAATTTGAAATTTAAATTTTTAAAATGACCTCAAATGGAGAAACAATCAAAACAAAAGTTGTAGATCTCGAAAAGTTATGGGACTTTGTAGTTGAAAACTTTTTCATTTGAATTCATCTTTTCAAGAAAAATTATATATGAATCTCTCGAATTTGAAATTTGAATTTTTAAAATGACTTCAAATGGAGAAACAACCAAAACAAAAGTTGTTGTGCTCGAAAAGTTATGTAACTTTGTAGTTGACAACTTTTTCATTTGAGATATATTTTTTGAACTACGTATTTTCTAATTTTTAGCCTATTTATTTTAACGGATATGTTAGCATGGGTGAGAAATGAAACTGCCGGGTAGACAGCCCTTTAGCCACGTGCCAAAAATTTGACTGTAGTCTCAGGTTGGATTACAAACTGGGACTAAAACATCTCTAGTCCTGGCTGCAGGCTCAACCCGGGAGTAAAAATGATAACCTTTAGTCCCGGTCTGGGCCTCCAACCGGGACTAGAGGCCGTTTTAATCTCGGTTGGTAGCCCAACCCGGGACTAAAAGGTCCAGCACTATATAAGTCGTCGCTTCGTTCACTCCTTATCCTCCTTTCAATCGCCGACCGCCACCCTCTTCCTCATCCTCACTGGCCGAAGCGCTGCCGCCTCTCGGTGTCATCCTCGTCACCCCTGCCTCCTTGTCGTTGTCCTCGCCGGAGCGGAGCGCCGCGTCCTCACCGGTCCGCGCCTCTGAAAGCCCAAGTTTGGTTTTGGTAATTAATGACACCAAGTTGCTAATGCTATTGTATCAAGTGTGATTAAGCTAGGCATAAGCAACATGTGATGGAGGTGGATGTGGCAAGGAGTTGTGGCCACAAGATCACAAAGAAATGGTGCATGGACATGAAATGATGATCATGGTGGAGATGCACATGAAATGATGGACATGATGATCAAGTGAAGGAGAAGGATCTAAGAGCGCAAGGCAAAGGTATAATCATAGGGTTTTCCTTTTGCCGGTCTAAGATGAGTAGAGAAGTGATTGACCGGGTTTAGGATACATAGCCGACTATCAAGAGGGGCAATCACGGTTAGCTCGGAAATCAAGTGCCACTAGATCAAAGTCTTGAGCATATGCATTTAGGATCTAGTAAAGAGCTAACATAACGCCTTAGAAAATGTTTGTGAAAATGCTAACACACGAGCACAAGGTGGTGATCACTTGTTGGTGTTGGCACATTTGCGAAGGCGGTGAAGTTTAAGCGGTAGAGAGGGGTTTGGGTTCCTCTCTCCCTCCCGCCGAGCTTGCGAGGCGGGATTCGGCGCTTTTTGGAGAAGTGAAACGCCTATTTTCTATTGCGCCGAAAGTTGGAATAGAAACGGAGGCGAACGGAGGTCACTGCGTGCACCGGACGCTGCACCGGACGCTGCACCGGACGCGGTTACTGTGCGACCGGCGCGTCCGGTCTGGCGAACAGCGAGTCACGAAGTCGTCGGACGCGGTTCGCGTCCGGTCACACACCACCGGACGCGTCCGGTGGTCCAGGGTGCTTACTGGACTCGCACCGGACGCGAGTACTGTGGCGTCCGGTCAGTTCTTCAGCGCGTCCGGTGGGTGTTTCGCAGTGCGCGGCTCGGTGTTCACCGGCGCGTCCGGTGGGTCACGGGACCGGCGCGTCCGGTCGTGACCAGCGCGTCCGGTCGCTCGGTCGAGCGCGTCCGGTCAACGGTAACGGCTAGTTTGAACGGCACTATTCTCGTCTGTCGCGTAGTGACCGGACGCGTCCGGTCACCCGGACCGGCGCGTCCGGTGTGCGCGATTTCTGCTGCGTCGTTTCTAACGGCTAGTTGCGTACCCCTTCGTTATAAATAGATGGTGAACGGGGTTTGAGGGGAACTCTTGCACATTTTGAGACCTAGAGACATCCTTTGAGCTAGAGAACAACCCCTCCGCTCATCTCTTTGATTGATTGCAAATCTTGAGTGAGATTGAGTGAGATTCAAGTGCATTGCTTGAGAGTTGCATTCTAGAGGCACTTGATCTTCGAGTTGCTGCGGATTTCTTGTTACTCTTCCGTGTTTCCCGACACGGTAGACGGCTTGGAGCAGCGGAGGTGATTGAGCTCGCAATTGGAGATTGTTGGAGCCTTCACCAAGTGTTGTAAGGGGTTCTTGATCCTTCCCCGCGGGAGTTCGTAAATTGGATACTCTAGTGGAGCTCGTGGCTTGGAGGATCCCCATCTTGTGTGCGGTTGTGCGGCGCCCGCCGAGGGCTCAACTCTTGATAGTTGATTAGCTCGCGAACCGACAAGTGGGTGCATCGCCACAATGAGGAGTAGCTTGCCGGGAAGCAAGTGAACCTCGGGATAAATTCTTGTGTCATTCTCTTCCCAAGGATTTCTCTTGTGTGATTGATTGATTGGTACTTCTCATCTCTACACGGCGGTATAATCACTCGAAGCTCTTCTCTCGTATTACTTCTCGTTTCTAGCTTGTTGTTGTTGTTGTGTTTAGTGGATAGCCTTGTACTAGAATTGTGTAGGTGGCTTGCTTAACTAGTTAGAGCTAGTGCTTTGTGCTTCGCCACCTTTCGTACTAACTTGTGGTCAAGTAATTTGTGTAGAAGTTTTTATTAGGCTATTCACCCCCCCCTCTAGCCTACTTGGACCTTTCAAGTGGTATCGGAGCCGAGGCACCGTTTATTTGAGGCTTAACAACCTACGGTGAAGAAGAAATGGCTCAAATAAGTTTGCACATCAACAACACCAAGAAGGCACCCCACTTTGATGGCACAAATTATGCATATTGGAAGGTTAAGATGACCGCACACCTCAAGTCAATCAATAGAGAAGTGTGGAAAGTCACCGAAACCAAATTTGAGGTTGCTAATCCGGAAGCACCTACACCGGTGGAAGAGAAGAAGCTCCAATGCAATGATATTGCCATTAGTGCTCTTCATGAGGCATTAGATGACAAGACATTTGAGCAAGTGAAGAACATAGAAGTTGCACATGATGCTTGGGCCAAGCTAGAAGAAACATTTGAGGGCACCGAAGGCACAAAGACCGCTAAGGCATATATCTTGCAAGAAAAGTTTTCTAGCTTCAAGATGCAAGAAGATGAGAGTGTACCGGAAATGTTTCATAGATTGCAAGTCATTGTGAATGAGCTCAAGGCACTTGGTGAGGAAGTCAAGGACAACCAATTCTCTATGAAGTTCTTGAGAAGCTTGCCCAAGAGATTTGATACATTGATCACCGTGCTAGTGAGGACTACATTGAAGGATTCAACTCCTCAACAAATATTTCAAGAAGTGATGACCGATGATTCATATAGAGAAGATGATGAGAAGGATGAGTTGGTCAAGAAGAAGAAGAAGGAGAATGAGAAGAAAGATGATGAAAAGAAGAAGAGTGTGGCATTCAAAGCCACCACATCCAAGGGCAAATCCAAGATTGAATCATCAAGTGAAGAAGACTCAAGCTCTTGTGATAGTGATGACATTGATGAGAAGATGGCTCTCTTTGTCAAGCAATTTGGCAAATTCATGAAGAAGAAGGGCTATCGTGCAAGGAGGAGGAAGAACACATCTAAGAAGAATGAGCATACCATGAGATGCTTTAGATGCCATAGCAAGGACCATCTCATTGCAAAGTGTCCTTATGATAGTGATGATGAAGATGCTATCAAGAAGGAAAGGAAGAAGCAAAAGAAGAAGCAAGAAAAGAAGGAGAGTTCTCATAAGAAGAAGAATGATTCTCATGTTGCTACATGGGATAGTGATGATTCCTCAAGTGATGATGATGATGACTACAAGAGCAAGAAGAAGGGACATGCTAGCATTGCTATCCAAGAGAAGGTCTCCCTCTTCGACACTCCATCGTGCTTCATGGCTAAGGCCACTAAGGTATCATCCGATAATGAGAGTGATCATGATAATGCTAGTGATAGTGATAGTGATAGTGATGAAGAAGAATTCACTAAAGATGAACTAATCACTATGCTAGAAGATTGCACTCAACATTATAAAGAATCTAGAAAGAAATGCAAGGGCTTGCTTAAGGAAAAGAAAAACCTTATGCAAGAACTTGATGAGCTTAGAGCATCTTATGAGAGTCTAAAGGTAGACCATAAGAAACTTCAAAAGTCTCACACTAAGCTTGAAGAAGCTCATTCCTCTCTAGTTGAAAAATGTGAAAACATGCCAACTAATGTTGAGAAAGCTAAAACTTGTAACATAGGCATATCATGTGATATAATTGATGAACCTTTTCATAAGCCTATTGTTGTTGCTACCACTAACCCTTCATGTAGCGCATCTACATCATCATCATCTAGTAGTGACGGTTTCACTTGTGACTCCACACTAATAGTTGAGAATGAAAATCTCAAGAAGGAGGTAAAAGAGCTCAATCACACCTTAGCTAAGGCTTATGGTGGTGAGGACCGCTTGCTTATGTGCTTGGGTAGCCAAAGAGCTTCTCTCTACAAAGAGGGATTGGGCTATAACCCCAAGAAAGGCAAGGCCGCTTTTGCTCCTCACAAGACTCGTTTTGTGAAGAACAATGGTAACTATTGCAAAAGTTGCAAGCAAGTTGGTCACATAGAGCGACATTGCATGAACAAGAAATCCAATGCTAATGTATCCTCAATTAAGTTTGACTCTTTCTATATACTTACCAAGGGTACAAATGGTGTTCATGCTAAGTTCATTGGTACACCATGGATGGGCTCAAGGAAGAAAGCCATTTGGGTACCAAAGAGCTTGGTCACTAACCTTGGAGGACCCAAACAAGTTTGGGTACCTAAAAGGAATTGATCTTATCTTGTAGGTCAATTACAAAGCCGGAGGAAGGCATTGGGTGCTTGATAGTGGGTGCACTCAACATATGACCGGAGATTCTTGTATGTTCAAATCAATTGATACTAGTCAAAATGGTGGTTTTGATGCTATCACTTTCGGCAACAACAAGAAAGGCAAGGTCAAGGGGCTTGGTAAAATTGCTATCTCAAATGACATGAGCATATCAAATGTATTGCTAGTTGAGAGCTTGGATTTCAATCTTTTGTCGGTGGCTCAACTTTGTGATCTTGGCTTCAAGTGCATATTTGGTAGTAATGATGTTGAAGTCATAAGTGTTGATGGATCAAATTTGATATTCAAAGGATTTAGACATGGTAGCTTATACTTGGTTGACTTCAATGATAGTGAGACCCAATTGACATCATGCTTGCTTAGCAAATCTAGTATGGGATGGTTGTGGCATAGAAGACTTGGTCATGTTGGAATGAAACAATTGAACAAACTTTTGAGGCATGACTTAGTTAGAGGCTTGAAAGATGTGGCTTTTGAGAAGGATAAACCTTGTAGTGCTTGTCAAGCCGGCAAACAAGTTGGAAATAAACATCCTAGTAAGAGTGAAATGAGCACATCAAAGGCATTTGAGCTATTGCACATGGACTTGTTTGGGCCAACAACATACACTAGTATTGGTGGAAACAAGTATGGTTTTGTGATTGTTGATGACTATACTAGATACACTTGGGTGTTCTTTCTCTATGACAAGAGTGATGTTTATGATCTATTCAAGTCTTTTGTCAAGAGAGTGCAAAATGAGTTTGAGACTACCATCAAGAAGATTAGAAGTGACAATGGTAGTGAGTTCAAGAACACAAGAATTGAAGATTTATGTGATGATCTTGGTATTGGACATCAATTCTCACCAACATACACTCCTCAATCCAATGGTGTAGTTGAAAGAAAGAATAGAACTTTGATTGACATGGCTAGATCAATGCTTAGTGAATACAATGTGAGTCATTCATTTTGGAGTGAAGCCATTAACACGGCTTGCTATTGTAGCAACCGTCTCTATTGCCATGGAAAGCTTGGAAAGACACCATATGAGCTATTGAATGGAAGAAAGCCCAACATTGCATACTTTAGAGTGTTTGGTTGCAAATGCTATATTCTCAAGAAAGGCACTAGATTGAGTAAGTTTGAAAAGAGATGTGATGAAGGGTTCTTACTTGGTTATTCTACCACAAGCAAAGCATATAGAGTTTGGAATCTCACAAATGGCACCTTGGAAGAAGTTCATGATGTTGAGTTTGATGAAACCCAAGGATCTCAAAATGAAGCTCAAAACCTTGATGATGTGAGAGGAGATCAATTGTCAAATGCAATGAAGAACATGGATATTGGTGACATAAGGCCGAGACAAGTTGATGATGATGATATTCATGTGATCAACCAAAGTGTGCAAATTGATACAAATCAAGCAAGCTCTAGTGGTTCTCATGATGAAGTGCAAGATCAAGGTCAAGCTAGTGGAAGCAATCAACTCCCAATACTCCAACCTACTAGTATTGCAAGAGATCATCCATTGGATCAAATCATTGGTGGAATTCAAAGTGGTGTTCAAACTAGATCAAGATTAGCATCTTTTTGTGAGCACTACTCATTCGTGTCACTTGAAGAACCTAAGAAAATAGAAGATGCTTTGAAAGATTCCGATTGGGTAAATGCCATGCATGAAGAACTAAACAACTTTGATAGAAATCAAGTTTGGGAACTTGTGGAAAGACCAAAGAACTACAATGTAATTGGCACCAAGTGGGTCTTTAAAAATAAGCAAGATCAAGATGGCATGGTTGTGAGGAACAAAGCAAGATTAGTAGCACAAGGATACACTCAAGTTGAGGGTCTTGACTTTGGAGAAACATATGCACCGGTTGCAAGATTGGAGGCTATTAGAATCTTATTAGCATATGCTTGTGCACACAACATCAAGCTCTATCAAATGGATGTCAAGAGTGCATTTCTTAATGGTTACATCAATGAAGAAGTTTATGTTGAGCAACCTCCCGGTTTTGAAGATGACAAGAAGCCCAACCATGTTTACAAGCTCAAGAAGGCATTGTATGGTTTGAAACAAGCACCTAGAGCTTGGTATGAGAGATTGAGGGACTTTCTTCTCTCTAAAGGGTTCAAGATGGGAAAGGTTGACACCACCCTCTTCACCAAGAAAATTGGAAATGACTTGTTTGTGTTGCAAATCTATGTGGATGACATTATCTTTGGATCAACCAATCAAGATTTTTGTGAAGAATTTGGAAATTTGATGGCAAATGAGTTTGAGATGTCTATGATTGGAGAGCTTAGTTACTTCCTTGGACTTCAAATCAAGCAAATGAAGAATGGCACTTTTGTAAGTCAAGGCAAGTACATCAAGGACATGATCAAGAAGTTTGGATTGCAAGATGCTAAGTCAATGAGTACACCAATGGGCACAAATGATCAATTGGGTATTGATGATAGTGGTAACATGGTAGATCAAAAGCAATACCGGTCTATGATTGGAAGTTTGCTCTATGTCACCGCTTCTAGGCCGGATGTGATGTTTAGTGTGTGCAAGTGTGCAAGATATCAAGCTTCACCTAGAGAAAGTCACTTGAAAGCAACCAAGAGGATATTGAGATATCTTAAGGGCACTCATGATGTTGGATTATGGTTTCCAAAGGGGTCTAATTTTGAGTTGATTGGATATTCGGACTCCGACTATGGTGGATGCAAGATTGATAGAATGAGCACAAGTGGCACTTGTCAATTGCTTGGAAGGTCTCTTGTTTCATGGTCATCAAAGAAACAAAATAGTGTTGCACTATCTACCGCCGAGGCCGAATACATTAGTGCCGGTAGTTGTTGTGCACAATTGCTTTGGATGAAGGCCACCTTGAATGACTTTGGAATCAAGTTCAAGTATGTGCCATTGTTTTGTGACAATGAAAGTGCTATCAAGATGACTCAAAATCCGGTTCAACATTCAAGAACAAAGCACATTGACATAAGGCATCACTTCATAAGAGACCATCAACAAAAGGGTGATATTTGCATTGAGAGCATTGGCACCGAAGATCAACTAGCCGACATATTCACAAAGCCACTTGATGAGAAAAGATTTTACAAGTTGAAAAATGAATTGAACATACTTGACTTCTCCAACTTGAGATGAGTGCAACCCCACATTATTATATGACATGCCTCTCCTCCGACATAGCAAGGTAAAGTTGTTTGACATATCATCCATACTTTGCTAAGGACATGTTTAGAATATATAGACATATTTGCATGACAAATAGGCTCATTCATGAAAATCAAATGTGTTTAATGTATATATGGTACCACTATTGCTTCTATGTTTGATTGATCTAGTGGTAGCATATGACATGTTTGTGGGCTTGCAACCCTAGTGTTGAATCTAGAAAATGAGCTCATGATGTGTAATTCAACATGGTCAAGATAACCCTTATACTTTATGAGGTGTGAAGAAGCTTATCTTTGGATCAAACCGAATTACATATTCTAGGCAAGTAATCTAGATTGAACCATATTTTGGACTCCCTCATTTTGATTGACTTAACTCTCACTAAAATTGGCACCTTTTTTGGTGATTGTTGACAAAGGGGGAGAGAAAAGTCACAAAGATAGAAAAGTCACAAAGATAGAAAAGTCACAAAGGGGGAGAAAGATATAATAAGAGGGGAGAGAAAAGTCACAAAAAGAAAAAGTTACTAAGGGGGAAAGAAAGCATAAGATAAGACTTTGGAAAGGAATCAATTAAATTTGAGCACACAAGTAGGGGGAGCAAGCTCATGAACTATTTGTTGCATTTGTATGCGCATTAACATGATGAATTGTTGCATTGCAAAGCTTAAATTCTTATTCATGTTTGTTTGGTGATTGCTAGAATTAGAACTTGAATGATGATTTGTTAAGAGTAGCTTTTTAAGTGGTATCTAGACACCTTTGCTTATAATGTTGATCTCACGGGGTACTTTAGTGTTTATGATCTTTACAAGTGATGAATTACAAGTGGTGTCTAGCTACATCGATGCTAAGGATGGTATATAAAGGCAACTCCGATTGGTATCACGCTTAAAAGGTCCATTCTATATACCTTAGCATCAATTTGATAGTAGTAACTCTCCCAAAATTCAAATCCATACATATGTGCATAATTGAACCAAACTCATGGAAGCACATATGTAGGGGGAGCTAATACTATCGAAATTGAAAATTGATTTCATTTCATATCTTTGTGATGGTTGTCATCAATTACCAAAAAGGGGGAGATTGAAAGCCCAAGTTTGGTTTTGGTAATTAATGACACCAAGTTGCTAATGCTATTGTATCAAGTGTGATTAAGCTAGGCATAAGCAACATGTGATGGAGGTGGATGTGGCAAGGAGTTGTGGCCACAAGATCACAAAGAAATGGTGCATGGACATGAAATGATGATCATGGTGGAGATGCACATGAAATGATGGACATGATGATCAAGTGAAGGAGAAGGATCTAAGAGCGCAAGGCAAAGGTATAATCATAGGGTTTTCCTTTTGCCGGTCTAAGATGAGTAGAGAAGTGATTGACCAGGTTTAGGATACATAGCCGACTATCAAGAGGGGCAATCACGGTTAGCTCGGAAATCAAGTGCCACTAGATCAAAGTCTTGAGCATATGCATTTAGGATCTAGTAAAGAGCTAACATAACGCCTTAGAAAATGTTTGTGAAAATGCTAACACACGAGCACAAGGTGGTGATCACTTGTTGGTATTGGCACATTTGCGAAGGCGGTGAAGTTTAAGCGGTAGAGAGGGGTTTGGGTTCCTCTCTCCCTCCCGCCGAGCTTGCGAGGCGGGATTCGGCGCTTTTTGGAGAAGTGAAACGCCTATTTTCTATTGCGCCGAAAGTTGGAATAGAAACGGAGGCGAACGGAGGTCACTGCGTGCACCGGACGCTGCACCGGACGCTGCACCGGACGCGGTTACTGTGCGACCGGCGCGTCCGGTCTGGCGAACAGCGAGTCACGAAGTCGTCGGACGCGGTTCACGTCCGGTCACACACCACCGGACGCGTCCGGTGGTCCAGGGTGCTTACTGGACTCGCACCGGACGCGAGTACTGTGGCGTCCGGTCAGTTCTTCAGCGCGTCCGGTGGGTGTTTCGCAGTGCGCGGCTCGGTGTTCACCGGCGCGTCCGGTGGGTCACGGGACCGGCGCGTCCGGTCGTGACCAGCGCGTCCGGTCGCTCGGTCGAGCGCGTCCGGTCAACGGTAACGGCTAGTTTGAACGGCACTATTCTCGTCTGTCGCGTAGTGACCGGACGCGTCCGGTCACCCGGACCGGCGCGTCCGGTGTGCGCGATTTCTGCTGCGTCGTTTCTAACGGCTAGTTGCGTACCCCTTCGTTATAAATAGATGGTGAACGGGGTTTGAGGGGAACTCTTGCACATTTTGAGACCTAGAGACATCCTTTGAGCTAGAGAACAACCCCTCCACTCATCTCTTTGATTGATTGCAAATCTTGAGTGAGATTGAGTGAGATTCAAGTGCATTGCTTGAGAGTTGCATTCTAGAGGCACTTGATCTTCGAGTTGCTGCGGATTTCTTGTTACTCTTCCGTGTTTCCCGACACGGTAGACGGCTTGGAGTAGCGGAGGTGATTGAGCTCGCAATTGGAGATTGTTGGAGCCTTCACCAAGTGTTGTAAGGGGTTCTTGATCCTTCCCCGCGGGAGTTCGCAAATTGGATACTCTAGTGGAGCTCGTGGCTTGGAGGATCCCCATCTTGTGTGTGGTTGTGCGGCGCCCGCCGGGGGCTCAACTCTTGATAGTTGATTAGCTCGCGAACCGACAAGTGGGTGCATCGCCACAACGAGGAGTAGCTTGCCGGGAAGCAAGTGAACCTCGGGATAAATTCTTGTGTCATTCTCTTCCCGAGGATTTCTCTTGTGTGATTGATTGATTGGTACTTCTCATCTCTACACGGCGGTATAATCACTCGAAGCTCTTCTCTCGTATTACTTCTCGTTTCTAGCTTGTTGTTGTTGTTGTGTTTAGTGGATAGCCTTGTACTAGAATTGTGTAGGTGGCTTGCTTAACTAGTTAGAGCTAGTGCTTTGTGCTTCGCCACCTTTCGTACTAACTTGTGGTCAAGTAATTTGTGTAGAAGTTTTTATTAGGCTATTCACCCCCCCCTCTAGCCTACTTGGACCTTTCAGCCTCGTCACCTCCACACACGTGGACTCACCTGCGCGTGGCCGGCCCCTCGTGCTCGTCCTTGCCGGCCAGAGCGTCACTGCCTCTCGGCCTCATCCTTGTCACCCCCGCTGGCCACGCCTCGTCATCCCTGCGCGGCCTCGCCTCACCCCCGCCGCCGGCGTCGCCACCGTCGTTCTCGTCCCTCGGAGAGGAGAGCCGAGGAGAAGAAGGAAGGAGGCGCCGCCGCTGCGTCGCTGTTCGCTATCACCGACCACCGCCGGAGCCAGAGACGACACTCCATTCGTCTACACTCGCGTAGCAGCTCGCGTGAGGACCTCATGCTCAAATTCGACCAAAGGGAAGGGCCTAAGTGCAAACCCATAGACTAAGATGAATAGTGCCAACAAGGATCTGTTTGCTTTTAAATGGCTAAAACTTTGAAAATTCATAGTAATTCATAGAAAAATCGTAAAATATTAAATGAAGGCTTTTTGGAATCCTTAAGTGTAGATCTACACAGTAGAGTGATAAAATGATATGTGTTAATAGAAGGTTTTTGCTGTTTTTATTTATCTATGTTTATTAGGGATAAATTCATATCTAGAGTTGTGGTGCTCCAATTGCTGTAAAATTTTTATGGTAGGCTACTAAGACTATGTGTGTACTGTGGTAAATATTTTAAGGGCATTGGTTACAATATGGTTGAGTTATTGATTTAACTTGCATGTTGCTTGATAAATGGTTTTAAATGGTTTATAAATAATTTATGTTTGCAAACATGTGAAATATTGTTCCTTTGCCTTTGCATGATGATGTTGTGACCTAAGAACACTTAATATGGCCATGTGTTTGCAGAAAATATGGATCTTTAGATTTATCTTGCTCTCTGGAATTTCTGGATAGATCTGAAAATTTATGATTAAATGAAGTAGCTTCTGTACTGCTGTCCTGAATCCCATGTGTTAACCTTGATCTGCTTGCTACCTTAGCATGATAGGTTTATGTAGTGCTTAGTTAAATGTTGTTCAACTGTCTTTGTATGATATTGTTGTACCATAAGAATAGTCATGTGTTGATATGATTTTTGATATATTGACTTTTGTGAGAAGAGATGGCTGGACATCGTTTCCCTTTGTCGGAAATGCTAGGTTTCAGCGGCTATGTAAAGTGGCAGGGATTTGATCCAGTGGTGCCGCCGAATGTACGGTCTACTCATCCAAGCATAGTAAGCTACTCTTCTATAAATTAATGTGCCAAATATGCTTGTATAAATATATTTTCTAATTTATTATGTATATATATATGTGTTTTTTAAATGTACCGTAGGTAATTGATCCAATCATTTGGCTTGAAGAGACACTCATACATTTCGGGGTTCGGCTAGTGAATATTGAATGCTTTGAGGTAGATAATAGTTGATTGAAGCAATGTCGAGTTTGCTTTTCCATCGCCGATAGGAGGGGGTACATGCCGTGTTGTATAAATATCAAAGGTGGGAAGTAAGGCACTTGATAAGGCTGTTGCAGAAAAATATGGTGTCCTAGCATGTGTAAATAAGCTTGCGACTATTGGGTACAGCCTGCTTGCTTATTTCTCCTTGAAGATACAATCTATTGATGCTGACTCTTATCATGATCTTAAGGGCTTTTGTGCAAGGTTGGCTCAACATAACCAGAATGATGTGGTAAGTCTAAGTCTAACATTGGCAGTATCCAGATTTGTTATTATTGGAAAGCTTGATTCTCATTTTTTTTCTGCCAACACTTAATTACAGGTTGAGTTGTATGACTTAACCTACACAGGTTGCAGCTTTGTATGCATTGGGTTATGAATAGAAATATGCCAATGATTGGCCAACACTCACTGCGGAAGGATTTTAGGCGAAGCTGCATGCGACTAAGAGGGGATCACCTAACTCACTGCCGCTAACCGTGGTGAGTAGACCTTGTGTTCGTACCTGTGAAGCAAGGATAGTGTCTTGTTAAATACCTTGGAATCAATGAAATTTGTGGATACAAAAACGATGATCTACACTTCACCAAGTTAATGATACGACGTACTCAAGTACATAATTCGATGTAGTCAACTTGTGCTTACATGAACTTGGTGTGTAGTTGAACTTTGTGGTGTACTTGATGTATTAGATATGCATCTAGTTTGTAATGACTTGTTTTAAATTGTGATGGTCTGTATAAACTTGGTGAATGGGGATGATCATTGTAATATATATCTAAGCTCTTCATTTGTTTCGTTCTTATTTATGGATGACGTATAATAGTATAGCATATATAATACATGTACAAAAACTATTTAAAACGAAAACAAATTGAATGAAAAGAAACTGCAAAAGAAAAGGAAAGAAAAAATAGGCTGGGGGTTACTTAGTCCCGGTTGGTTATACCAACTGGGACATGAGGTAGTCTGCCTGCGGGCTCGGCCTGGCCCCCCTTTAGTCCCAGTTGGTATAATCAACCGGGATTAAAATCCCCCAATCAATTTCGGTTAAAGGCCCGGAACTTAAGGGAGGACCTTTAGTCCCGGATTAGCAAGGGCGGATCAAAGGGTATTCCCGGGGAATACCCAACTATTTTGCTACACTTTTATGTATATATGTGTATATACTCATATGTATAATGTATATTGGTGTTAATTCGTTGTTTTTCTAGTAGAAACTCAGCCCATAGCTAACTATTCATCGCCTCCTTTCTCCTTTCCAGCTGTATTCATTGGATTTAAACCTATCCTGCTATGTATTGGATTTTTGTTCGGAAGCGGGAATACCCAACTTCAAGATCCTGGCTCCGCCACTGCGGATTAGCAGTCCCGTTTGGAAAACCAGAAGTAGAGGGGGTTTTTTGGCCGGGACTGAAACCCATCTGTCTACTGGTGTTCGCCAGAGATCGCCGTCACTCGTCGTACGTGTTCCTCTCCTCTCTCTCCACTCTCCACTCGATGGCACCCCTCCCTCGCCCTAGTCATCGCGACGGCCGAGCAGACCGCCCGTCCCTCCGGACACTAGCCTACTCATGCGCCGCTTTGAGCTCCGGCGCGCTGCAGTTCGCCCCTTCGCAGCTCCGATCCAGAGGCCGCCGCTCCTCACCTCCTCGCAGCCACGACGATCACCTAGAGCCGCATCTGCGAGGGTGAGGGTGGCCCCTCTGCAATGTACGTTGGTGGGTGATGCATGCAATCATGCGAAAACGATGTCCAACGCGATGGGTAAATAAAAAGAAGAAGAAGAAGCACTGATCGGACTGCCACCTGCGATTCCTTCCGCCCGCTAGGCCACTGGGACTTGCGCCTATGCTCCAAGAGAGGCGACACTTCTTCTGCGAGTCACTCTGGGCGTTCGGGTTACCCACAAAGTTCAGGTTTTGAAAAGTTCGGGTAATGAGAATTGTTACCCGATAATAGCCCTAAAAGAACACTACCCGCAAGTTCGGATTCGGGTTCGGGTTCCAATGTACCCGAAGTATATAAAATCACAACAAGTGTTCAAACTTCACAGAATTTTGTATAGAACTGGACAGACTAAATGATAACTCATTAACTTATAACTGATAAAGTGATAACTTTAAGTTTTCAACAGCAAATGCAAACCAGTGAAACCACGGCACATTCAAGTTTTTAACCACAAGTGCAAGCCAGAACGACGACACATGTACTGACTACTTAATACTGACGAGATACAAGAGCAAATTGAAAAGTTTAAGCATCAAGCCTGCTGCCTACCATCACATTAGTTAAGACGTGAGTTAATGAGGCCCCAAAGCCAAGGAGGCATTCTACCGTTGTTGGGCTTGGGCCACGGGAAATCAGGGATGCTCCAGTTCGCGACTTCGCGCTTCGCTGAGACGTATTTCTATTTCGGGTTGTTCGGGTACCAGGTGTACTTACCCAAATTACCCAATATAAATTCGGATAATATAATTCACTGTTCGAACTAGACATCAGATAGTGTGGGTTTGGGTACTTCGGATCTGGGTCTAAGTATTTCGGGTTCGGGGTTGAATATCGGGTTTTGTGCCTAGAGTGAGCGCTGATGGACGCGAGTGAGCATGCATGAGCTCTTGCGTGTTGCTCCCCAAAGCCTGCATGTCTACAGCAGCGTACGTACACACATGCGCTCACGTATCTCTCTGTAGCTGTCCATCGTACCACAGCAGGTGCCGCTTGCTTCCCATGCAACCATAATTTGTTGCAGTCGTAGCAAAATACCATTCTAGAGTACCGTACCAGTTGCATGCACTATGATCGTTTGGGCTGATCTGGCTGACTAAAAGTACTGTTAACTGGTTTTTTTAAGAGAAAAACACTGCTGGCTGATTGACTAATTTGGCTGATAATCTCAAACGAACAGGCTTGGCTCCGAGCTCGATGCCAAGATCTGTGGCTCTGAGGTATCGACCACGTCAATGCCACCTGGGATGCCTTACTGTGCGCGGCTAGACACCTCGGAGCCAAGATCTGTGGCGCCGAGACGTTACCTCAGAGTCATAAGTTTTGGCGCCAACCCTCAAGGTCCAAAATGAGTTTACGTCGCCAAACGTAAATTTTTTTTAAAAAAAAGTCAAATTATAAAAAATTAGGTCTCTCCTCCGAGTAGGCATCCGAGCCTACGTGGCTCTGCACACGCTACGCTGGTGCGTTGAGCATGCTCTCAGCACAGACATATTATTACGACTCCATGTGTTGCCAAAGTGCAAACGTCGAGTGACGACAACAGGAAGAGTGTCGCCCATTGGCGCGCAACTTTAATTTCTGACCAAAACCAACTAGTAAGTGCAACAGTACCTGTGCATTAAAACGTGTTGTAACCAAAGTTAGCTGGTTATCATATAGTACAGTTTTAATTTCTTTCTCATAGTGGTTGAAGAAGCTAAAAGCTACTAAATCCGTTCCAAATTATAGTTCATTTGACTTTTTTTATCCTAAGTTTGACCACTCGTCTTATTCAAAAATTTATGCTAAATATCACTTCTTTTGTTGTGGCTTGCTTTATTTTAACAAAAGTTCTTTAAGAATGACTTAAATTTTACTACGTTTGTGTAAATTTTTTGAATAAAACGAGCGGTCCAACTTGAGGTCAAAAAAGTCACGAATTATAATTTGGAACTGATTTATATAGCTACTACTAGGGAAAAACTGCAGAAATAAAAATAACCCCATGAAAGTCATATCTAGGGCCAGGGTTTCAAGAAGGCCCTATACATGCATCTTGATTTGTTATTACTGTGTGACGTACTCCCTCCATTTCAAAATACACGATGTTTTTTTAATTTTAGGCATCTTATTTGACTGTTCTTCTTATTCAAATTTTTTTATAAATATTAGTTATTTTGTTATGACTTCATTTATCATTAGGTATACTTTAATAACGACTTATTTATTTTATTATTTACACAAAAAGACTAAATAAGATAAATGGTCAAACATGATATCTAAAAGTCAAAAACGTCATCTATTTTGGGACGGAGGGAGTACAAATCTCTTGTATATACCGTAGAGACCAAACTTTTATCACTCTCTATGTTCCAAACTATAAATCATTTTGGCCTTTTAGGTATATATAAACATAGCTTATATCTAAGTATATAGCAAAAAAACTATGTATTTATAAAGGACTTATAATTTGGAACGGCAGGAGTAAAAATGGTTTATGTGCTCTATACTATAAACAAAATGATTCATCTAAATGCTCTTGATGCACCTATAGCTCTAGTCTCTGGATCCAAGATTTTTCTTCAAGCTACAAATATCCAACAAAAAATCAATTAACATTAATTTTGTAGAGCTGGTGGATGCCTAAAGAGGACGTTAACATAATTCTCTTTATTTTAGAAAAAAAAGTTTCCATATAGATCTCTAGGCCGGGGCAACGTTAACATTACTAGCACATAACATGCGCTCCACTGCGTGGGCTAATGAACAGCATGAAAAAAAAACACGAAGAAAGTACATATAAATAGTAATAGAGAAGTGAATAGTAATAAACAACGCTGAATATATAGTGATAAACAAAGGATAGTACTAAACAGCGGTGTGCAGTGGAACAAACCGTGCTGAACAGTGCATGAGTCCCTGGCTGGCTTCCATTTTATTTCTGGTTGAGGGATTATATATTTTTTGAGAAACGGGTGTGTCCTCGTATTTTGGAGGTATTATTAATTATTGTTGTTCCTATATGAACCCTGCAAGTTGAATCAAGAGGGCCGGGGAGAATCCATCAAAATAAATGCAATAATAACACCAGGAGCGTGACAGGGAAGGGGAGGAAAGGATCATGGCCGCTGATTCGTTGATGCACATCTGGGTCAGTGACGCCCGAGCCCGGCGTACGCATTCTGCAACACAGGCGGAGAGGAGCCGATGTGGCCGAGGTGGGCAAGCGCATGTGTCAGAATTAAGTGCGTACGTGTTCATCTTATCAGCTGCTTCCATTCTGGCTTCTGCCTAATTAGACGGCGATCGACCGACGTAACTAGTAGGTATGGGATTAATTCCGGCGGCCGCTTTTATCTACATGTCGTGCGCCGGTGAGCAACGACGACGACATCGGCACGCCGCCGATTGACTAGCTACAAAGAATCCATTTCCTCTACACCACCAAACCACAGGGGGCTCGCAACTATTGGTCCCGTTCGGCTGTGCTGATAAGCCGGCTGAAAAACACTGTTGGCTGATTTGTTGTGAGAGAAAAATACTGTTCCGACTGAAAAAACAAGCTGAAAAAGACGGATTATAAGCCGGATAAACAGGGCCATTGTATTAAATATTAAATTAAGCTAGCTAAGCTAATCCGATCGATCGTATACACAAGGAGCCTACAATTTACACGCATGATTTTTTTAGTCGCCTTACTTTTTTTGGGGGGTTGTCATATAGAAAACCATCTCTAGAATTATTTCATTTGATGCACTATAGCTTAGAAATCAATTTACAACTGAAAATATGTCCATTTTTAGAGGCATTGACATAATAAAATAATTGTCCCTAGACATTTCAAATGGCGGTTTCTTATGCTAATGTTCCTGTTGATTTGGTTTACACTACCTCATATGGCATGGTGATTCTTCAGACAAAAACACTAACAGAGAGTAGGTTGATTTTACCAAAACTCATGTGAAAAACTCATGATACGCCATCAAACGTACTCAACTTTAACTAAATATATACAAAAAAATATTACTATTTATGGTACATAATTAGTATCATTAAACAAATCATTGAATCTATTTTATAGTAAACTCATTTAGAGATATAAATATTGCTAATATCTTCTACAAATTTATTGAACTTTAAAAAGTTTGACCAGTACAAATACTATAGCGACACTTAAAAATGAACAAAGGGAGTAGCTACGCACAACTATTTTAGTTTACATAGCGGTATATTCACGACGACGATCTATGAAATAGAACTATATAAGCATGTATTTTGCAACAAAAGGAATATACAAACAGAATACAGTACGCTGCTAGATTTGGTAGCACAAGCCTGCGTGCGTTCATGCTCAGTTGTTGAGTTTCCAGCCTTCCAGGCGATCCAACGCATGTGTTTAATTAGGAAAAAGTCCACGTTGCCTCCCTCAACCTCCGTGAAAGTCCGTTTTTCCTCTCTGAACTCTAAAACCAGACAAAACACCTCCCTCAACTTTTAAAACTGTTCAACTTACCTCCCTATCCCGGTTATAAGCGGTTTTGAAGGCGGTTTTATCTTTTTTATTTATTTATTTTGGATGAATCTTTGAAAAATCATAGTAAATAACAAAAAAATCATAAAATAAAAATCCAATTTTATTGAACTCCACATGAGTAGATCTACACAGTGAATATATAATATGGATGCTTTAGTACAAAATTTTTGTTGTAGCTTTAGATCTATGCTTTTTTGTAATTAAATGGAATAATTTATAGCTGCAGTTTTTATGGTCCAATTGTGATGAAATTTTTATGGTGGGCTAATTATTTTATGCTTAAATTGTAGTAAAAATTTCATACTCATTGGATCATGTATAACTTAGTTATTGATTTTTTAAGGTTTATGCTTGTTAAATATAAATAAATCTATAACTAGCACATAAATTATGGAACTGTTCAGCACTGTTCACTATCCGAACTAGACATCGGGTAATGCAGGTTCAGATACTTCGGATCCAAGTCCGGGTATTTCAGGTTCAGGGTTCGGGTATTGGGTTTTGTGCCTAGAGTGACCTGCGATGCCCAGGAGTTGCACGAATCGGCGACGCGGTTGTGCCGACCGTAGTAGGAGCTCATGCGGGATTGCGGCGACCAAGCAAGGGACGTACGGTGAGGCCATACCCCAGATGCTCGAAAACAGCCGAGCACATAGAACGCGTCGCCACCGGCCTCCGCCCTTCCGCCTGCCGCGTCGGTCGCGCCTCCCTCTGCAGCTGACGCATGACTACCTCCTCGGTGATGATCTTTACCTGTGCCGCTCAAGCTCTGCCTCAATGGTCGTATTTGCTGCTACAGCTCTATCAACAGCACCGCTAGAGCTTCGGCCCTCGCCGGCACCACGTTGGTCCGCGACTGCGTCGATCGCATCAGACACCTCCCCGTCAAGGACGTAGCACGCACCGTACCTGTTAAATATGTTCCAAATTTAGTTGCAATTATATTGGCCGGAGCAAAGCGGAGACCCGTTGAGTGCTGAAGGCAAGGGCCGGAGCGAAGTGGGGTGCGGCCCTGGGGACGCTTGGAGGTGCAGGGGGCTTGCCCCCCGCGGTACGGTACATGTACCCTGATTAGGGTTCCACTTTGATTACTCTCTTGTAAGCCGCCATACGACGTTGTAACCAGACTCTTGATAATAGTGAGGAGTGTTTGCTAGCTGGCTTCCGTGGTTTTTTCTTCCGCATTGGGAGGGTTTTCCACGTTAAATCTTGTGTCTCCGCTTTGATTGATCTTGTGTTCTTCGTCGTTTATTCGCCGTCATTTGCAACAGTACCACGCGTGCCTCCTCTCGGGCAGCAATAGTGCAGCCGGTCCCTTCCGCTTGCCGTGGCTGCGTTCTCAAGTTACATCTATCTTGCCTGTGCAGCACCATGGACGGCCACCGAGCCGAGATAAACATGGGTTGTTACATCTGGAGATTGGTCCGGGAACAGGAGTGGGCAGCACAGTCACGCTGCTGCTAAGGTTGTCCGCAGCGCGTCCGCTACGCGCCTCCTGCAGGACGCGGATAGCGGAATAGGCGCCGCAGCGCAGTCCGCTACGCGTGCGCTATCCCAGCGCAGTCCGCTATTTCTGGCGCAGTAGAGGATGGCTGTAGCGTCCCGAGCGGGCCCAGCGCTGCTGTCTGCTACTTGCATGCGCGTGGAGAGAGAAAAGAAGGGAAGAAAAAATAGAGGCGGGCGCAGGATTTTGACCTTGGGTATTCAAAATTTCGTGAAGGATCGAGGTAGCAACCTACAACTAGTATTCGGCATTTTTTTGAGGGAATCAGTAAACTAGACTCCCCTCTTTCTATTTTCCAAGTTATAACAAATTGCAATCCAGCATATATTGAATGGGATAATGGGAAGCTAATAACACACCAAATTTTGCCGATGTCGTGCAGCTGTGTAGCTCCCTATGTCAGACTCCCTGTGCGGCTGTGCGTCCTGTGCCCGTGGCGCTCATGCGCACATCGGTCCGCCATCCACCGCGATGCTGCAGCAGCGCCTGAGCGCGAGGTGCCGTCTTGCCGATGCCGATGTGGTGTGCCTGTTCGGTGTTGCTGGGCCTTATTGGGCCGTCGGTTGGGAGGGAGAGTAGCAGGAGTAGCCAGAATTTTTGATACGATAGTTTCTTGCTTTTTTTTTTTTTGCTTTTTCTAATATACACATAGATGTACATACTGTATATACGAACTTTTTTGGCACAAATTTTGGGTATTCAACTGAATACCTTTGAATACAAATGGGCCCGCCACTGATGTAGGCTCCACGTGCTGTTAGTTGATATAGAGTATGAGATATAGAGTATGACAGGTGCGGAAGTACTGGATATAGAAGAGAGAATATAAATAATCAGGACGAAATATTCCTTTTAGAGAATTGATTTAGAATATGAATAGTGCGGATAGCCTAAGAAACGCTTGTACGGATTGCCTGTGAGAAGTGAAGATGGCCGAAGAGTGTGAAAGGGCACGGTCTAGCTGTTGGCATGCGGACACGGCAATGGACCTGCTAAAGCTTGGCCTTCAAGGTGCCATAATGTGGGGTCACGTGGCGCGGAAGGAACACGTGGGGTGGGGAGGAGCGCGTCGTACGAGTACGATGTTTGCATGGCACCACCCGCTGCTTGATGATCGGCAGCTCTGACTTCTCCAGGCCGCTTTGATAGCGACGGCTGCTGGTGCTGGCCCGCCTCTCTGTCTGTCTGTCTTGCGGCTCTTGCGATCAGAGAAAAGAATTTCACTTCTTCTGTTCATTCCTCTTTTCCGAGAATCTCGTTTTCCTAACCTCCAGATAACGCAAAGAAGTTTCTGGGCGGCATGGTATTACTGCACCAAATATCTTTTTTTTTGTTTGGTTGATGAGAAAGGAAATAAGATTCTTTCTGGAATCTGCATCAAATATCTGGGCTTGTCGGTCAATTTACGATAGTGTTCTACTGAACCTTGAAGGAGTCGGGGGAACGAGTGTTATCTCGTTTGGTCCGGCTCTCTAGGTGCGAGGCCGGCCGCCCGGGTTCGAATCCGAGGCCCCGTACGTTTAAGCCTTCTAAAAGGTCGGAAAGTAGCGACCTCTTTCTCTAAAAAAAATCTTGAAGGAGTAGTACATACATCGTTGAGAAGATATCTATACCTCTTGTAAAGCAAAGACCCACTAGCCTATTTCTCTGGCTTCTCATTGGGCCACATCAGTAAAATGATGTCATCCGCCCACTAAGTGACGTCATCCGCCCACTAAGCCTCATTTATCTTCCACTAGCTATTTCTTTTGAAATAGAAAAAAGTCGTAGCACCTAAACCAAGTATCGTAATTAAAATCCAATTGCACCATGGTGTTCCTCGTAATAAACTCTTCAAAACAAGACCCCACATGGATATATTTCGATAACTTTTTTGCAAATATTTAAACGGCCGTTCCTGAGAAAAACCTAGCAAAACTGTCGTTTCTAAGCAAAAACCTAGCAAAACTGCATATCACATGAATTACATATAGTCCTCCGAAACATGCATGATTTTGTGAAGGAAAACTCCTAGAACTTTTGGGAAAGGGATGACCCTCAGGTATAGTAGGGGTGAGGGTGGATGAGGTTAGCCTCCCGTATTGGCCGATCCTATAGGTTAGTGACCGTATTTTTTTTATAACCGTTTCTAAGCAAAAACTCATTTCTGAGAAAAACCTAGCAAAACTACATATCACATGGATTACATGTGGTCCTTCGAAACATATATGATTTTGTGAAGAAAAACTCCTAGAACTTTTAGGAGAGGGATGACCCTCAGGTATAGTAGGGGTGAGGGGTTCTGGTGGATGAGATTAGCCTCCCGTACTGGCCGATCTTATAGGTTAGTGACCGTGTTTTCTTTGATAACTGTTTCTAAGTAAAAGTCCGTTTCTAAGCAAAAACCTATCAAAACTACATATCACATAGATTATATGTGGTCCTCCGAAACATGCATGATTTTGTGAAGAAAACTCCTAAAACTTTTGGGAGGGAGGATGACCCTCAGGTATAGTAGGGGTGAGGGGTGAGGGTGGATGAGATTAGTCTCCCGTACTGGTCGATCCTATAGATTAGTGACCGTATTTTCTTTGATATGGTTTTTGTTGTCTTTAGTTACACCTTTAACAAAAAAAACTAAATATGTTCTCTGCTTATATTGCATATATACTTATGTATTATACACCAACGAGATTCCTTCTACATCCTATTTCTCCTAATTCAATTCAAATTACTTTTGCATTCCCGTAGCAACACACGGGGAATTCACCTAGTTTTATATATTCTGTTGATGAAGTTGGAAACACGCTCGTCCGGTCAAAGATAGCGCCACTCTAGTACACCGTACACGGTATACACCGGTAAGTACCATCCGAAAAATAAAATTGGACCGAATTTCAGCATTAGTTATTGCCGTTGGTTGTTACAGCATGACTCCATCTGTCCCAAAATAAGCGTCGCTATGATAATCGTGCCGGTCAATTTTTTAAGTTTAACTAGATTTATAGCAAAAACTAGCAACATTTGTATCTCTAAATAAATTTAATATAAAAATAGATTCAATGGTCTATCTAATGATATTATTAGAAACTATAAATATTAATATTTTCTTATATATATTTGATTAAAGTTGAAAGCGTTTGACCCTTCAAGAAAGGAGAAGACACTTATTTTACAACGTAAGGAGTACATAAGAACAATAGTTTCGTGGCAACTTTTTCCCACTTACAACCATGAAATGAAATATCTCTCCAAGGCAAATAAAATTGCTGAATGTTGGCGTCCAATCATTTGCTACCACTATAGTATTTTGATCCTCACGCATTCTGATCTGTTTCTTTTTTTTAATCGCAGGGTAAAGGTCCCCGCCACGAACGCAAATGTGACATCTCCATCAAGTCAATTCATATTGAAGCAGACAGGAGAATATTTGGGCAATCAAGGCCCCCCATGTGTCGCAGTGGCAAAGCATGAAAAACCCAAAAAAAGAGCGAAAACCCCTCAACTGTGCTAATTCGCTGGGTGACCGAAATGTCCCAGTACACGTGTGTAGACGAGGGTCCAGATCTACAGCCGGAAGTGTGCGACAGTTGCACCAAGCCAAGTCCCGTCCACGGTCCACTGATCTAATCTGATTTGATGCGCCTGGGGTGGTTACCAAATCACCTTCATCCATCAGCCGTAGCAGGCAGTCAAATCAGCTTATGCACTAACAGTTATAATAACAGGAGACGAAAAATCTCGTGTCACAACAAGCAACTAAGCTTTCAGAACCATCCATCACGACGATGGAACGGCTTGATGTGCCACCGTCACGGCGTCACCGTTTCAACAGGTCTCAGCAGCACACCGGCATGTCGGCCAACAGTAGCTCCAACAAAACAAAGAGATGCAGGAGCCTGCCCAGACAGGCACAAAGATGGCACCATCGTCTCGGGCGCAAGCAAACAAACACAAGCATCACAATTCACACAGGAAATACCAGACAAAAATCAATCCAATCTAGGTGTCTCTAGTTCATGGGTGCAACTGCAAATGCAAGGTTAAAAGAATGACATGATCTCTGCCTAATGCCCTATTCACATTTCAAGGTGCAATCGACGCACAAAAGTCCTACGGGGATTATTACCAAAATTTACTGTATTATTATAAGGGCCTGTCTATTGCCTGCCTGCTGCTGGCGGATTCCCCTTCTTAGCAGCACCATTCACGGCTGTGCTAGCCTGGCTGCTGGGAGGTGATGGATTAGCCGCTTTGTTGGCACCGTTAACAGTCGCACCAGCCTGGCTGCTGGACAGTGCAATTGCAGCCCTGTTAGCGTCGTTCACCGCCGCGCTAGCTTGACTGCTGGATGGTGGATTCACCACCCTGTTAGCACCGTTCACCGCCACACTATTCGGCTTGGCCTGGCTGCTGCTGGATGGTGGATTTGCGCTGCTAGCACCTTTCGCAGCCACGCTAGTCTGGCTGCTGGCTGCGACTCCAGAACTAACAACCGTGGCATTGCTGATTGTCATTTGGCTACCTTTTGTGTTCACGGCATGCTTCAGGGGAGGCGCTTGGCAACCAGCAGGGACAGGGGTGGCTGCCCTCCTTACTAGTGTTTTATTTGGGGCATTGGCATTGACTGTGTCAACAATGCCACGTGGGGTCCCTGCTGCCGAATGCGAGACAGGAATTTTAGTCTTATTCCCAGTTGCTGCCACTCCAGCAGTTGCAGGCTTACCTTTCCCAACCACAGTCACAGGGTTACCTTTCCCATCCGCGGAAATCTGTTTCTGTGGCTTCTTCTGGCTGCCAACAAGACCTTGGGCTTGGGAAGCACTGTTGGTACACTTGCTTTTATTAAGATCATCCGTGTTTGAGTGTCCTCCTTGAGAAGCAACATATTGATCAAACTCTAGCATGTCTTTATCTTTGGGATCCACAATCTCAACCTTCATCTCAACCTCTAATGGATCTGGCTGCTTTGATTTGGGATCCATGGTTTCTTGTTGCATTGCCTTGAGATCTGCGTTTTCTGGCTGCTTTGCCTTGGGACCCGTGGTTTCTGGTTGCTTTGCCTTGGTATCCACAGTTTCTGGCTGCTTTGCATCTACAACTCCTGGCTGCTTTGCATCGACAACTTCTGGCTGCTTTGCATCTTCAGGAAACAAGTCATCTATCGTAATCGCACAAAATTCAGAGTCATCCTCCTTGCATGGGACAGGTGCTAGTGTGGTACTTAATGCCTTCTTAGTTTCCAAAGAACGTGCCCCAGCAAGTGGCCCTGATTGATTAACTGCAGTAACTCCTGAAACACCATGAACTGCGCTAGCATTTAAAGGTTCTAGGTGCTGGGAGCCCCCAGGTTGTGTTCCATGCTCAACCACAATCGATGCCTTAGAGCTTGCAGAAGATTTCAAAGATGTTGCTCCTAGAGATTTTATGTGCAGAACATTCTTAGATTGTGCGGCTTTTAGAAAACTTGCGGCAGTTGAGGCTGTGGCAAGTCGCCCACCAGCAGCAATTGCTGCTGCTTGTATTGAGGAAGGACCGATGGTGGGATTTGGCTGAGCTGTTTGCTTCTTCCGTGTCTTATTTGAAGCATTTGACGATTTTGGTTGCGCAGCTTGGGCAGGAGCTTGTTGCCCTTGATGAAGCGGAGGCTGCACTTGAGCAGCCACACGCAGAGGCATAGCAACTGGGACTGGGACTGGCAGCGCCAGTGCTGGTGCCGGTGAAGGGGTTGCTGCAGATCTTACTTCTAGCATCTTAGGAGCAAACGCTGTAGACTTATGCTGAATGCCTTGTTGTAAAGCTCCTGCATGCACAATTTACGTAAGAACCACAAAGACAGGACAGGGTTACAACAGCTGCGATGTGTAAACAAAACCACAGAACAATGCTTGAGTTGCTGATAGCTCAGCATAGAAACATTATGCTAGAATATCAGCTTTCATGGCAAAGCATCAAAACTCTATAAATACCTGATCTACGCATAGGACCGACAGCCAATGAAAATGCCTTGAGAGCTGCTGATCTTTCCTCTGAGCCAACAGAAGCATGTTTTGTGCTAGCAGGCTTGGTTGATCCTCCTGGACGCTTTAGCGCCCATCTCTGAAAGGAATGGTACATATTAACCTTTTATAAAGTATTCTAATGTACAATATCTACATTAGGATAAGAGGAATTTTTAAGGCAACACCAAAATAGTAAATACTACCTCCGTCCCTGAATAAATCAATTCCTAGACTTGTCTTAAGTCAAACTTTCCTATGCTTCACCGAATTTATAGAAAAAAAAGCATAATTAATTATGACACCAAATGAGCACATTATGAAAATATATTTTGTGTAATTATACTAATCTGGTGTCATAAATCTTGGCCCTCTTTTCTATAAATTCGGTCAAACTTAAAAAAGGTTGACTTAAGACAACTGGGATGTCGGGAGTAGTATTAAAAACAATAAAACGCATAAAATAAGCCAACCAATTGGACCTAGTAATAAGAACAAATAAACATTGAACTCCAGGATATAAAGGGACAGGGAAAGGTTTGATGACAGATCTGGGAACCCAGGCGTAAGACATAATTATTCAGTAAAGCAACAGATGCATGCATATGGGCACTCTGCGTCTCTGTCATTTAATTATATTCGAGAAGTATGCAACCATAGGTTAAGATGGCTTCAGGATAATTCCCGACACATTTAAAGCATGCAATATGTCAGAATAGTGCATGCTATTACACAATTGACAAGGTGAATACAATATTACCTGAGATAGCTGATCAAGCGTTCTTGTACTATCAAAGTTACATTTATGCAAAATATCCTCCCAATTTCCTTCACCATACTTCTGCACACCAGCTGCTAGGTCTGCATCCTCCTCTTTAGACCATGCTTTTGGCTTCTTTCTCTTTTTGGAAGCTCCATTTGGATCCAAATGACCAGGAGAGGGTCCTATATGAGATGACTGTTTTGAATTGGCAACAGCACCTGTAACATTTGTTATACGATGACTCTGAGCAAGCTGTTTCTCAGATGGAACCTGCACTATCTTTTCATTTTGGGTGTACAGCACAGGAGGATCCAAGTTAATGCGATGACCAGAGGCTTGCTCGCGTGAAGATCCGGATATTAGCGCCTGCAAAATGTATTATATGTTAAGAGTATCTAAGGTATCAATAAATTAGGAATGCATAACAAAATGTATTATATGTTAAGAGTATCTAAGGTATCAATAAATTAGGAATGCATAGCAAAATGTATTATATGTTAAGAGTATCTAAGGTATCTGCTAGAGTGTAGAGTGAATGATTCTCTATTGATGGGCTAACCCTAGAAGGGTAGCTATATAGGTTCCTTACATGGGCCACATGGGCCTTAGCCTCATGGGCCTACATATACTCCAACACCCCCCCGCAGTCTGAACTACCGTCGCAGCGGAGTTCGAGGCTGAACAAGAAAGAAAGAACACACACAACCCCCCCCCCCACAGACGCAACTAGCCACCGGTGATGTTGAGGCTGGAGCGAAACTCGGCGAAGGTCGAGGACGGGAGGCCCTTGGTGAAGATGTCCGCGAACTGGGAGGTCGTCGGAACATGAAGGACCCGCACCTCGCCCATGGCCACCCGATCACGGACAAAGTGGAGGTCGATCTCGACATGCTTCGTCCGCTGGTGCTGAATGGGATTGGTGGAGAGGTAGACCGCACTGACATTGTCGCAGTAGATCAGTGTGCTCCGGGAGGGTGGAGTGTGCAACTCAGCAAGCAGCTGCCGGAGCCAGGCGGCCTCCGCCACGCCGTTAGCCACGGCGCGGTACTCCGCCTCGGCACTGGACCGGGAGACCACCGGCTGGCGCTTGGACGACCAAGACACCAGGTTGCCGCCCAGGAAGACGGCGTAGCCGGAGGTGGAGCGGCGAGTATCCGGGCACCCGGCCCAGTCAGCGTCGGTGTAGACGACGAGGTCGGTGGAGGAGGCCCGGTGTAGGAGGAGGCCGTAGTCGAGTGTGCCCCGGAGGTAGCGGAGGAGACGCTTGAGAGCCGTGAGGTGGGGCTCCCGGGGATCATGCATGTGGAGGCAGACCTGCTGAACGACATAGGTGATGTCCGGCCGGGTGAAGGTGAGGTACTGAAGGGCCCCGGCAAGACTCCTGTACGCAGTGGGGTCGGCCACCGGAGGTCCCTCAGCCTCCGACAGCTTGCCTTGAGTGTCGACCGGAGTGGAGCAGGGCTTGCAGTCAGACATCCCAGCCCGCTCCAGGATATCCCGAGTGTACTGCTGCTGATGAAGAAGCCCAGCAGGACGGTGCTCAACAGTGACACCGAGGAAGTGGTGGAGCTCACCCAGATCCTTCATCGCAAACTCCTGCTGGAGAGCTGCAATGATCCGCCGGAGAAGTGGCTCGCTGGAGGCGGTGAGGACAATGTCATCAACATAGAGCAATAAGTATGCAGTGTCGGCCCCATGGTGGTAGACGAACAGGGACGTATCAGACTTGGCCTCCACGAATCCCAGGGTCAGCAAGAAAGTAGCGAACCGGTGGTTCCACGCCCGAGGTGCCTGTTTGAGGCCATAGAGGGACCTGTTGAGCCGGCAGACAATGTCAGGACGGGTGGTGTCGACGAACCCCGCCGGCTGACTGCAGTACACCGTCTCGGTAAGAAGGCCGTGGAGGAAGGCGTTCTTGACATCCAGCTGGTGGACGGGCCAAGACCGAGCAAGCGCCAGCGATAGCACTGTACGGACTGTGGCCGGCTTGACCGCCGGGCTGAAGGTCTCATCGTAGTCGACGCCAGGGCGCTGAGTGAAACCCCGGAGGACCCATCGAGCCTTGTAGCGCTCGAGAGAGCCGTCCGCTCGGCGCTTGTGAGTCCAAATCCACTTGCCGGTGACGACATTGGCGCCCGGCGGCCGGGGCACCAACTCCCACGTCTGGTTGGCGAGTAGCGCGGCATACTCCTCTTCCATCGCGCGGCGCCAGTGAGGGTCCAGCAGGGCGTCGCGGACGGAGGAGGGTACCGGAGAGATCACCGCGTTGTCGGTCGAAGCCGCGAGGACACGAGGCGGCAGGGTGCCAGCCGCGTGTCGTGTCACCATCGGGTGAACATGCCGCGGGTGTCGGTGAAGCAGCGGCGGGTGGTAGACCGGCGGGGTACCACGGGCCGGCGGAGACAGTGGCGGCGGTGTCGGTGTCCCCGGTGGAGAAGGGACCGCGAGCGGCGGAGGCCGCGGCCGGCGCTGGTAGACCCGTACCGGCGCGGCGAACCTCGACGGAGGCGCCGGGGCGGGTGCCGAGACGGGATCCGGCGTCGGCAACCGGCACGACCCCCCCGGGGCAGAAGCGGGGGACGAAGGCCCCGGGTCTGCACCAACTGAAGGAGACGGGGCCGCGCCGGAGGACGAGGGGCCCGGACTCGCAGGGGAGCCGGGACCGGTGGCCGGCGCGGAGCGCGGTGAAGCGGTACCTGCAGGAGACCACAAGAAAGGTGGCTGGACCACCGGGTCAGTGGGAAACAGGGTGGGTGGGTCAGGGACCGGAGAAGTAGAGGTGCCGGAAAAGGGAAAGACGGACTCATCGAACACCACATGGCGCGAGATGAGAACACGTCGGGAGGCAAGGTCGAAGCATCGGTACCCCTTGTGATCTGGGGAGTAACCGAGGAAGACACAGAGCGTGGATCGAGGGTCCAGCTTGTGAGAAGAGGTGGCGGCAGTGTTGGGGTAACAAGCACACCCAAACACGCGGAGGTGATCGTACCGAGGCGGGGTACCGAAGAGGGCGTGGTGAGGGGTGGGAGCGGGACAGGCAGCGGAAGGAAGGCGGTTAAGAAGGTAGGTGGAGGTGTGCAGGCCCTCAGCCCAGAAGCGAGCAGGAAGAGAGGCCTGAAACAGAAGAGTCCGCACGGTGTCATTGGTGGTGCGAATCATCCGCTCTGCCTTGCCATTCTGCGAAGAGGTGTATGGGCAAGACATGCACAACTGAACACCGTGAGAGAGGAAGAAAGCTCGGGAGGTGGAGTTGTCAAACTCATGACCATTGTCACACTGGACGGCCTTGATGGTGAGACCGAACTGAGTAGACACCCAAGCAAAGAAGTGAAGGAGCGTGGTAAACGTATCCGATTTCGCACGTAGGGGAAAAGTCCATGAATAATGCGAAAAATCATCAACAACCACAAGATAGTACTTATAACCAGAAATACTGATGACAGGAGAGGTCCATAGGTCGCAATGTACAAGATAAAAAATGCGGGCCGCATGAGAAGAACTAGAAAAAGGAAGACGAACATGTCGGCCCAATTGGCACGCATGACACAGTTGCTCATCATGAGCTCGAGTACATAGAAGACCAGAGCTACGACTGAGCTGTATCAGGGCATCACGTCCAGGATGGCCGAGGCGCCGGTGCCAGGTAGTAGAGGAAGTAGAAGCGGCGAAGGCAGCTGACAAAAGGGACGGCGAAGAAGACGAATGCGCCGCCGGGAAGCGAAGGGTGTAAAGGGGCCCGGTGCTGTCACATCGGAGCAGAGGACGCCGGGAAGCCAAATCCTTTACAGTAAGACCAGAAGAGTCAAATTCCACAGAACAAGAATTGTCAGCTGTAAAACGACGAATAGAAAGGAGGTTATGAACCATAGATGGGGCAACAAGAACATCAGGAAGACGAAAGGAGCCATGAGCACTGGCGGTACCCACAGACGTGACAGGAAGACAAGAACCATTTGCGACCATAATGGACGAAGGGAGGGAGGAGGAAGGAGAGTGGAGCGACGAAAGTATACCGGGGTCAGGAGTGGTGTGGTAGGTGGCTCCTGAATCAGCGATCCACTCGGGTCCTACCGGAGGTGTCAGACCCATGGTAGAGAACGAACGAGCCAGGGCCGTCTGGTCCCATCCGGCGACCCCCGGTGGAGTCCACGCTGTAGCAGGGAAGGCACCGGGTGGAGGACCAGCAGGAGCGCCGGTGAGCAAGGCCACCGGCGGGCGCGACTCGGCCCCGGTGGTGTGGTAGGGCCACATGGAGATGCGCCCGGCCCATGGGTGCTGGAAGGAGGGCCATGGTGCCCCCCCCCCCGGTAACCCACCGGGAACCTGAGCCTGGGTGTGGCCGCCCCGGCCACCCCCGCGACCCCCACCGCGGCGGCGGCGACCGCCGCGACCCCCCCCCCCCCCGCCTCCGCTCGGCCCGGAGGGAGGAGGACCCAGGAGAGACGACGGTGGTGGAGCAGTGGTCCGCGGTGGAGCAGGGGGGCGCGGTGAAGTAGCAGCCAGGGCCGTTGAGAAGGACGAGGAGCCCACGGGAGTGGTGGAGACCGGCTGGAGGCCCTGCGTGAGCTCCTCCATGACGAGATCGTCACGGACCTCCAGGAAGGAGGGGAAGGGCCGCTGGCGGGTGATCCACGTCCGGAGGTGGGCGTAGCGGTCGCTGAGCCCCCGGAGGACGTTGAGGACCAAGATGCGATCCTCCACGGGCCACCCAAGGTCCCCCAGGGAGTCAGCCATGCCCTTCATCCGGCGGCAGAACTCACCGACGGAGAGGTCACCCTGGACGAAAGTCCGGAAGCTCGCGTCGAGGCGCAGAGCCCGGGCCTCGGCGTTGCCCAGGAACTGGCCCTCAAGGGCAAGCCAAGCCCGGCGCGCGTCAGGAGAGGTGCGGACGAGGTCGTGGAGGTCGAGAGAGATCGTCCCCAGGATCCAGGAGAGGACGATGCTGTCCAGACGAAGCCACGACGGGGTCTGGACGGCGGCCGAAGCGTCGAGGAGGACGTGGTCGTCGAGGGCGTAGCGGCGAAGAGTGAGAACCACAAGGTCCCGCCAGCGAGCATAGGAGGGTGACTCCGGCTCGAGAACGACCGGCACGAGGAGGCGAATGTTCTGGACCCCCCCGGCCTGGTAGTGAAGCTGTGCCACGAGCGGGTCAGCCGGGTCGTGCCAGAGGACAGTAGTGTGAGACACACGGCGACCCGGCGAGGCAGAGGAGTTGGCACCAGCCGGAGAGGCGGGAGAGAGGAGCCGCTCCGCCTCGGCAATCTGACGAGCCAGGGCGTCGGCCGCTTCGCGCTCGTGCTCCCACACGAGGGCGGCCGCCCGCACCCGGGCCTGCCCCTCCGCGGCGGCGGCACGCGCGGCGACGAGAGCAGCGGCGAGAGAAGAGGTGTCACGGCCGGCGTAGGGTTGAGAGCCGGCGTAGATCTGAGAGAGGAGTGGCGGTGTCGAGGCCGGGAAAGTTTGGGCACCGGCGGGAAGGTGGTTGCCGGTGTCCATCCCGGCGCCGGGAAGGTGGACGGCGTCGGCGGGGCGCTCTGTCAGGGCATCCTCAACGCCTCCTGCAGGAAGGGCTGCAGTAGGGTCCCCCCCATGCCCCCCAACCGCCGGAGCAGCGAGGGGGGAGGAGGCCGAGCCCCCTGCAGCGCCCTCAACAGCAGCGGCGGCTGTGAGGGCAGCAGCAGAGGGAGGAGAGGCGCTGAGGCCAGGGAAAATAGCAGGAGAGCCGACGGCGGAAGAGTGGAGAGAGGAGAGTCCAGCGGCAGGGGAGACCGGCCGGGCGGCCAGGGTGGTCCAGCCACCGGCGGCGGCGGCCAAGTCTGGCCGGGCGGCAGCCTGGGCGGCGGACAGGCCCCCTGCAGCGGCAACCTGTGCCCAGGAGGAGGTGGGGAGAGAGGGGAAGGAGGAGAAATAGGAAGGGGAGGGAGGAGGGGAGCGTCGGCCTGCCATGGTGGAGCGCCGGCCAGGAGGGTGCCGGCGGCGGCTCCACCCAGGGGTGGCGGCGGCTGCTGCTAGAGGGTGGAGAAAGAGGCTCCGATACCATGCTAGAGTGTAGAGTGAATGATTCTCTATTGATGGGCTAACCCTAGAAGGGTAGCTATATAGGTTCCTTACATGGGCCACATGGGCCTTAGCCTCATGGGCCTACATATACTCCAACAGTATCAACAAATTAGGAATGCATATAACATAACAGAACAAGACATGATAGCATAATAAAACATTACGAAACCACATAGGACTACTAACGAGTATCAAACTTACATGATTCTTTCCAGTAAGTTGCCATACAAGGATAACATTTATTTTCAATAAACCAAATACAATGGACATTTCATGTCATTCTGCATAGATACTCCCAGTTACAGAGTTGACATAAGCAAGCACTATCAGTCCCTCACCAAAACCCTCCATTTCATCTCCATTTTAGTAGCTAAGTTTTTACATTGGCTCACCAAGCCTGACACAACCCTCCTCCTTTATCAGGGCTTGGGACCTGCTATGCTGAAACACCATAGGCACCCCGACATAGGCGGAATTCCTTCACTAAAGCCCTCTTTAGATACAAAGTATTTTTATGGAATTCTGGGAAGATACTATGGTTTTGCAAAATACATTGGTTTTCGAAAGGTAAGAGGTGTTTGGATGAAATAGTACTGTAGTTTTTAAAAACATGGGTATTGCTAAAACTGAGTCTTTTTAGAGTTCTAGAAGCTCCAGTCAGAACCCCTTTTTTTTTCTGAACCATGATTTTGCGCTACCAAAGTTCTTCAAAACGACCAAGTAATGAACATTCAGCTGCCAATGGAATGATGTTTGGGGCATATCATCATCTGAGGGCAGTCGCAGCATCCAACACCTTCACGTTACGGAACCTTAAATCAAGACTTTCTTCAGACATTCTATGAGACCCATCTTGTAAATTAATAATTAAATAAGGAAGTTCATATTCATAAATACTGAAAAGGAGACATAAATGTCAGCGAGCGATCATAAGAACTCAATTTCATCAAACAAAAACTTGCAAGTTTTCTTTTTATTTATACAAAAAAAATCAACTATATTTCATTGCCATCAGATACCTAGTGGCAAAGTGAAGCTTTAACCTCCAGTTGCTAACAAGGCATCAATCAAACTTTTGAAGAGTCAACATTGTGTATCAACCATAATCTAGAACAGACTGAGACTGACAGCTATATGCCTATATGTTTGTGTACTATCTAAAATACTAAATGCATACCAGAATAACTATTGACTTATCCAAATCAGGGACCAGGTCAACTGCTATACAGGCTGAAATGTCAGGCCAGACCATCTGGCCTATATTAGCCTAATAGGTATATGTAATAGCACTATCCTCGCTAGCCCAATCAGCATTCCACCCAACACCTGATCACAGTTCTTTTCAGCCCATGACCATTGACAAGCACACGCCCACGTGTAGCAAGCATCAACATTCACACCAGCATTTCCCTCTGGTATCTGGCCCTGCTCCTCACCCAAATCCCAACATGGCAAGCTACCAGCCACCCCAACCTCTTGCCGCCACCAATGAGCAGCCCCTCCAACACCACTGATGCTCCCACCACTGGTTGTCTCTCCAGTAGTCCAGTGTATGCCTACCTGAGCCTGAGGTGTGCCTCCGCTTGTTACTGCCTTTCATGGGATGTAAAACTGCCATGACTCTTGCTACCAGGCGTCCAGGCATCACTGCCACCTACTGGGCGTCAGTGACCGGTGCATTCCACCCTCGCTCAACAGACTCCAGTTCTCTCCAACTACCACAAAGCTGCCTCTAGACTTAAGATTTGTTCTTATTAGTATTTAATTTCAAAATATTGCATTACGTTTGATGGAATCAACTCAATCAAGTGGCGCTTCTATAATCATTCTGGATAGTAAAAGATTTGTTTGAGCAAGCCAATCACAACAGCGCAACACTTCTGAATAATTTTTTTTAGATAAAGGAACAACATTCTGGCCTCTACACTTACGAATAAGTGTATGCAGCCAAAACACTTCTGGATACTTGATCATGGTAAAATAAGGTATTGAAAAATGGCAGAGCAAATGCTACACAAGCAGGTGCCTCTCGCTCATCATGGATACGTATTTTAGAGCATCAAAATCAATTCAGTGAAAAAAAGGAGAATTAAACAGGATTTGGCATCATGCATTCAAAAATCAAAATGACCATCCTACTGTATGCTTTCCAAACAAGAAGTGATACCTTGGCTAATGCAGAGACCTCAGATAAAGCTTCCTTGGTCGGAATGGGATTGGGTTCAAGCTCCAATTCCAGGTCACTGTCATCGCCCTACCATTGTCAAGAAGATTGAACATAAAAAATAGGTATAGCACCAATTACGGAAGGAGCAGCCAACACAAGAACAAACTGAATTCCTGTGCGTGCTACCTTAAGATCCAAACAATCACCACTACAGGAATCCCAGCTACTTTGACGCCTTGCAAGCCAATTCAAAAGGGGCAGCAAAATCTAGGCTTTGAGGGGCGGGTAGGATTACAAACCAGAGGCTGGTCGCCGGCGTCGACGCTATCCTCTAGGTCGTGGTGATAGGCGAAGTGGCGCCAGAGCATCTGGTACTCGCGGGCGGAGGTGATCCCCGTGGCCGACTTCCCCACCACAGCCCCCCAGTCGATGCGCCGGCCCTCCGCGTGCTGCGCCACCTCCTGCAGCGCCGTCAGGATCGTCCCCGGAGCGTACCTGCGGGGGAAGAAGGATTGCAAGCGGCGTGGTGAAGTAAAACCCTAGGCGAAAACGAACCGCCCGGAGAGAGAGCGGGAGGACGGGCTGAGGAGGAGGCGGAGGAAGGACGGACGGACCTGTGGAGGAGGAGGTAGACGTCGTCCTCAGAGAGGTGGCGCTTTCGCTTCCCCTTGCCCGCCGCCGGCGCCGCAGCTGCCATCTCCGACAGGTCGGCGCTTGGTGGGGGCAGCTGCTGTTCTACCCTTTCGTCGTTCTCTCTATTCTCTTCTCTAATTATTTGTTTTTCGATGGATTAGTTGTGATTTAGCGCAAACAGGGAGAACTGATTAGGTGCCGTTCGGTAGGGATTCTTGGGGCTTGTTTAGAGGGAAGAAGTTAGAAAAATTTTATATCGTAGCATTTTATTTGTATTTGATAATTATTATCTAATCATAGACAAACTAGGCTCGAAAGATTCGTCTCGTGATTTACAATCAAACTGTGCAATTAGTTATTTTTTTATCTACATTTACTGCTCTATGCATGTGTCCAAAAATTGATGTGACGCAGAGAGTGAAAAAACTTGGAATTTTGAAGTGAACTAAACAGGGCCTAGAGCTATTCTGCGGATTCCTCTACCAAACGGGTCAAAGGCGAGGTGCTCCTCACGCGAAGCTCCCAAAATTCCGCTGAGAGAGGTCGACGACACAGGGTGAAGCTAAAAAATATGGCTTCTCCCGCTCCTTCTGACAGCAGGCGGGCCCGGACACTTTGTCCCCGCGCGGGTCGGCGAGGCTGCGTGGGCACCACGGTCCATGGCGCGACTGCAAGGCGGAGCATGGGAGCGACGATGAGGCGGAGCACGAGTGCCACGCGAGCTCGACGGGGAGGACGTGGGAGTGCCGACGCGACTGAGGACGAGGAAGGGCGCTAGCGGATCTCGGTGTAAGGGAGCAAGGACGCCAGAGGATCTCGGTCGGAGCTGCGGTGAATGGCGTCCTATTGGAAATAGAAACAGGGAGGCGAGGTGGAGTACGAGCTGCGCATGCCGCACGGGCATGTTGGGGGAGCAGGGCCGGGCAGGGCTGGAGGCCTAGCGCGTCTGGGAAGGAGGAAGGGGCCGGCAGGGCTAGAGATCTGGCGCAGCTAGGGAGGAGGAAGGTGATGAGGACATCGCCACGCTGGACACACCGACCTTATGGTCTTCCCCAAGTTGCAATTCATCCCCAACTCAGCTGTCACGTCACCCTCGGATTTAGCAGACACGTCGTCACTGTTTCGGTCATAACTTTCTCATACAACATCGAAACGGGGCGTTCTTGGATGCGTTGGAAAGGGGACGACGACGTCGTCGTTTTGGATCTGGTCCCAACTCTAGAAGGTCCGTGGATCATTCTGTGTGACCACGGCAAGGTGTTGCGTCACCTATTTAGGCCAACTTGGCCATGTATCGTGTCGGGCCTTAAGCCCAAGTTATGGGCGCCCAACCTCTGGTCGTCTCCAACCCTAGGTCGAGTCTTAGACTATAAACACAGCCGTTGCCGCTGTTAGACAATTGAGTTTTGTTTAGAGTTTAGTTTTCCATCGAGAAACTGAATCGTTCATTGTAACTGTGGTGACAAATCCTTTTACAGTGATCCAGGGCCCCTGTTCTTGATCTCCTCCACTGTGTCGATTAGTCCTTTGGAACCGAGTTCTCGAACCCTCTACTGATATTCACGTCATTCATATTTGCAATTTTAGATTGCGTGTTTTACCTTCTTGCTTGTGCTCTTCGATTCGCTTGCAGGAAAAGCCTTCTTGGCGAGGTCAATCAAGTTGTGCTTGGTTGATAACGAACGGAGCAGTGGTGTAACGGTTGCATGGTTCGAATCGTGTTTAATTTGAAGTCGGATCGCTAACGTCGAGATCTCCACAAATCGAACTTACCGGCTACCTCTCGGAAGATCGGGCCTGTACTCATCAGAAGGGGTCGGCGGACCTCGGGCGACCGTCGATGGAACCATGGCGGTCATCTTGGTGGCTGCAAAAGCGAAGACGAAGACTCTGCATGCGTGCGGAGGAGATAAGGAGGAGAGAGAAAAGCGATATAGTAAAATAAATGAGGGAAAAAATAAGAGGAAAAAAGAAAAAAAAGGGTAATATAGACATTTTACGTTTTTAACAATGGGGAGAAACTATTTTACCAAACGCTTATCTAAAGTAGTTTCAACTCCTTTAGAGAAACTGCTCCTTCATAGAAGCCACAGTCGGAGCCATGTTTGGAGGAGCCGGAGCCCTACCAAACGGGCCCTTAGTCGAAGCACATCTCCACCAAATTACAAAGAAATGATCTCTATTTTCTGTAAAAATTACATTATCTAAAACCTAAATAAATAGTACGTATAAGTTAGAGGTTTTGTTGGACCTTGTTTTTTTAGCTTGTGCACGTGTAAAAGTGTCGATGTTCATATTCAACTTTGTATATTTTCTTTCCTCCTACACACCTCCGTCTTTCTCGCCCGCCACTATGCTATAAATGATCTCACTAACGACCGCCCTGTCATCGGCTTACCCGCTCCTTCCCCGCCCTCCTCGTCTCGCCGTTGGCTCCGCCCAACTAGTTGTTCCCCACTGCTCGCTTGGCGCCTCCCGCCGTCTTGCTCATCACCACTCAACCTACCACTACCGGCGGGCCAGCCGACATTGTTGTGTCCCTTCCTCTTTTAAGGCCGCCGGTTATGGAGTCTCCCTAAAACCTGAAATCTTAACCCTAAATTCCCCTTTGTCCATCACCCCGGCCTCGTTGCCAGCCGCTCCACCCACTGTCTGCTTCCTCCCTCCCTTAATTATAGTGTAGTACTCTCGCACGTGTGTTGCCTCCAATATGGTCGCATGTGCGCTGAATAAATATTGCTAATTTCTTTGCTTTTAGATTAAATTAAGGAATTTAGTGGGAATTTCATCGATTTCATTTAACCGGCAAGTTGTTAGTGTAGTGCACATGTGCACAAAAATAGACATCATAAAATAAACAATCACACTATAGGACTGAAATGAACTATGAATTTCTCTTTCATTTTGTTTCCTCTTTTTGTAGTTGTGATTTTTCGCTAGGAGGGGACAACATTAGTAAGGTACACATTCATGGTGTTTATAATAAGAGCAAAGTTCATGGCCGGCCCTTAAACTTGTACGGGTGTGTCATCTCGGTCCTCAAACTAAAAAAAGTGTGTCATTTTGGTCCTTTGTTTGGGTCTCATATTCGTTCAAACGGGTATGGATTTGTGCCCATGAGTAGAGATAAGACTGAATTGCTTAAATCAAAAGATTAGCAGGGGTTATAAACAAAATCGCCTAGACACATAAATTACACAATTATTTACAAACTTCACGAGGGACTATTTTGGAAATAATCATCTTCCTCATTGCCGGCACAGGCGCGCCGGCGAGCTGCTGCCATTGCTGCGCGCCGGCGAGACGCCGTTGCCACGCACAGACGCCACGGCACAGGCGCTGTTGCTGCACAGGAGCGCAGGAGAGCCGCCGCCGTTGTCGCCCATGGGCGCGGCCGAGCTGCCGCCGGCGCGCACAGGCACATGCACGAGCCGCTGTCGCCGCGCACGGGCACGCGCGCGAGGGACGGCCGCGCATGCGAGTAGCAGCCGCGGTCGCGCACAGGTGTGCGGGCGAACCGGCTCCCGAACCGTGGCCGTCGCAGCCGTTGGGGCTGGGCGTAGCCGCGCCCGCGCAGGTCGTGCTCGGCGCAGCGCCGCAGGGCGCAGGGCCGAGGAGGCATGCCGCCGTGCCGGTCTCTTTTTCCAATGCGACACTCTCTCTTAGACGCAGCTCGGTGAGTTCTTGACCTCTGTGACTGCTTGTCCTGGAGCGTGTACGTGCAGTCCTCAAAGCTGCTGGTCAGTGACGCGAGCGACTCCTTTGCGTTTGTTCAGCTGCTGCACGGGCCGAACAACGCCACGAGGATGAGCTAGCCATGGCCACTGAGAGAGAGGAGAGATCGAAGATAGAGCTGACATGTGGGCCTATATACCTATTTGGATGAATAGTTTAAAGATCGAATGACATACTTTCTGAGTTCGAGAACCAGGCCGCACAAGTTCAAGAACCAGACATGAACTTTATTATACTCTTATAATAATGAAAAATAGGAAAAGGAAACATTAGGGCTTCGATAGGGGGAGGTGTATCCAGCTCAAACCGGTCCATACAAGCCACATCAAGGGCGGAGGACAGGCCAGCCCAACCAAGGACATGGCCACCCTTAGGATTTTAATTTTTCTTAATAAACATACAGTAATCCATGCAAAATTTGATTCATGCATCATAGCTGGCCCCCTGCCCCCTTAATTCATTGATATCTCCCCTTAAGATATTGTTTAAGCCCTGTCAAGTTATTACTCATAGATTATTTGCTTTTCAACATAAACAAACTTGTGTAGAAATTTTTAGAGAATTCATTTCTTTTAAAAAATAATACAACTCTAGCAACTAATTTTCCTAGAAAAACTTGTCAAAGAACTTCTAAAAAATCCTGAATACCTTTTTGAATAAGTTTTTTTTGTTAAATCAAACTTGAAAAAATGTGTGCGGGAAAAAGAAAAGAAAGAAAAGGCAAAGGACACATGCCATGCCTAAGAGCCGTCACGCACAAATGGGTCTATTTGATGAAGATCCTATTTGGGAGGACTTCTTTACAACCGACTTCACCCAAAAATCAGAGAAAACAATGTTTACTTGGCTCCACCCCTTAGTAGAAAAAATGACGTTTGCTCTCTAATGCTTCTCTCACAGAGCCATTGTTTAGCGTTGGGCCGTGCTTCAAATAAGAAGGCAGGGAACTTCAAGTAAGAAGGCTCCCTCAAGAAGCACCGCCAAAACAAGGTTGAAACTGGATTTTCTGGTGTACCGTGGTTAAAGGCACGTGGCTTTTTGAGGCACCTTTCTACCCATACACTTGGATTGTAATCTTGCTGATTATTAAGCAATGATGTGCCTAATTCCAAAAAAGAAATAATGTTGCATGTTAATTTTCATTAGCAAGAGAGGAAGGAGAGTGAGAATAACTTGAAACTTTCAAAGGAATTTGTAACATGAGCTTTGAATTTCTCGAAAAATATGGAGGAAACTTTCCTTCCTCATATAAGTTTCTTCCAAGCAATCCTTCCGTGTAAACTCTAAACATCCCGCATGCACGTTTCCCGTAAGATTGATTTTCTCTGTGCCAAATGCGTCCTACACATTGGGTCTCTAAGCTCTCTGAGCCTAATCTGCTTTCCCACATGCTCGCTGCTTCGCATTGGTATTAAACTTTACTGCGTCGAGAAGAATTGGAGTCACGTTTTCTCGTAAAAATGTCGATTCATGATGCTCCTTATTAAGTAATATATAATTAATATATGAATGATTTTAAACAGAAATGGTTCCATAGTGTAGTGGTTAGCACTCCAGACTTTGAATCTGGCGACCTGGGTTCGAATCCCGGTGGGACCTTTTTTTTTTGGGTATTTAGCTTAACTCTTCAACGGTTCAAATTTATACCCAGCTAAACCTGGGTGCTTAGTTTGTCCTTCGTTTATAGCTCGCATCTATTTTAAGTGCACAAACTAATTTGAGTTCAGAAGAATGTTTTAGGTGAATGTCTACATTTGTGTCATTGTGCTTTAATTTCTGGTGTTCTGTTTGTCTTCCTACTTTGATCCTGTACTAGTTTTGTCATTTACGGTTTGGACGGAAGTTGTGCGCAGGATGCAAAAAACTTGCAAGTTGCAAGGGGATCAATTACTAGAATAGCAGTTAATCGCGTCATCTGCTGATGGCCATTACACGTGTATATATAGCCATACTGAAACAACTCGTACTGCACAGCACATTTCCTATATCTCCTTGTGTTTCCATCTAGAGGAGCAGTACTGACTTGGAATGCATACAGCGAATCAGCAGTCACGAGCAACGAAGTGGCAGCAAAACGCCCAACAAACGGAGGCTCAGCTTTAGAATTAGAACCAGTATAAATCTCCTTGCAGCAGCAAAGCATCAACGGCTGCATCCTTTTCTTGTGCCTCGCAAGATGAAACACTTTTGTGCCTTCCTGGCCCATGAGTATCTATTCAATCTCTAGATGTAATATTTTACAGATACGAGCTGTTCAATCTCTAGAGGTCATTTCTTCAAGGGTCTCAGATATAACACATGAATGTTATGTTACAAAGTGCCGAATAGTTACAGTGGTATAAGCTTGAGGAAACCCAATTCTCAAGCGCAAGTCCAAAAAATTCAAGGATTCAAGAGAAATATGGGGAGGTCCTACATAACTCTGCAACAATATCTAAAACTCCGACCCTAGGGCACGTGAAATGAAGATCAGGAAAATTTCCTCATCAGATGTTATCCCCTGAAAATAACTCTGCAGCTCGGGATCAACACCTTGAATTTAAGCCAGCTCAGAATGTTGCTATGCTGTCAGTCCTCATGGGCTCTTCTTGGCTGATGATCCTCCTCGCCTTGCGCAGAAAAATACATCAAAACAACAAGGACGGCAACCAAGAAGATGAGAATGTATACTGCATTAAGGCCGAGCAGTGTTGGGGAACCACGACCCACTTTCTTCTTTATTGTTCTTCCTTCCCTATATCCCTCTAGAAAACGACTAACTTGGGATCCATACTCACCTTCTCTGAGACTTTCTGAACCCTCAACCTAAAAGGAAAAGAATAACATTTCAATCCGTAGTAAATTACAAAAGCAAGATGGAGATGTCAAGTTTATCTATGACTAGGCCTTTGAGCTGTAAGTTGCGAGTGAAAAACAGATGTATACCAATGTAGCATGTGAGATGCGTGTGAACTGACACATAACAATGTAGCATGTTGCAACATAAATTGCTTTTTCTATATGTGGTCAAACATACAGTAGATAAAAAAAACTAAATAAAAGCAGTAAAAGAAAAATCTACTTACCACTTCGTACTCCTCTTTTGTGTCCCAGACAATAATCTTTGGCAGCTGCGGAACCTTCACATCAAAAGTCTCGGTGAATTCCTCCCACTGCTTGACTCCCACATATCCAAACACTAAATCATGGTTTGCATTGGCCGCAGACCTCAACACTTTTATTAGCTGTGGAGAATTTTCATCTGACTCATCCTCCAAAATTGTAAGAACAACTTTCCTCCCATCATCTTTCAATAACTTCAGTGTCTCTCTATCGATGGGCACAGTCACAGGCAGTAGGGATTGCCTTATAAAATCTTCCAGAAAAGTTCCTGCATCCAAAACAACTATTAGTATTACCATCAAGCTGAAAAGTTTATGCACTGCAATTGATGATAGGAAAATCACATAAGTATATACGCTGTGTCACACCAAGTGGATCACACATTTGCATCACTAGAAAAAACAAAGAGCATGTTGTCCCATACCTTCAAATGGACCATAGAATACACTGTGCTCATTATATTTTGGGTTAACAGAAACCAACGCTGGAAACTTGTCAAAATCATACACAACCATCATATCCTCGGAGAAACCCTTTGCTGTTGAAAACCATGCCTTCTTCTTGTACTTTGCTCCATATTCAACAATCAATGACTCATCCATTCCAAACCCAATAAACAATGGAAAGTTGATGCCAGCCGCTTCAACAAAGCCTTTAATTGACGAGTCTGACTCAAGCACAGAAACATCAGGTGCAACAAGCTTCTTAAGGTTCTCAACTAGCAAATCAGCCTTTCTTGAACCCGTGTACTCCGAGGGTACTCCATGGTCAAAAAGCATCAAAGTAGGGAACCCACTGCATCCAGAGAAACACAAAGGTAAGACACCCTTTGCACACTCCCGTTTGGTAACTGAAATACCCAAGTGAATCAGGTGACTTACTCTACTCCGTATTTAGAGCCGAGCTTCCTGTATTTGTCGGCATTTACTTTAGCCACAATGACAGGCGTGCTCAGTCCAGCCAGCGCCGGAGCAGCCTCATCTAACTGCAGAAGACAACCATACGAATGGTGATCAGCTCACTTCCATTTCAACAGAAATGGCCACAGGACAGAACGATAGCATTCCCCTGCCTCTATGGATTGCATTACCCTGTGTTCCAATTTAACAGAAACAAGAGGATAGCAGATGGATGCGCTGATGACTGATTTGATCTGCATCCACTGGGAATTTTCAGATAGCACTAAGAATCAATCGCTTATTTAGGGGGAACATATAGCTCAATGATCTGCGTTTCCCGGCTTAGTCTGCTTACAACACTCGATTCTAGCGGAGCGGCCACACCTTGCCAAGATATCCCGAACTTGCTATCAGCTCGGAAGATTCGGATGGCATAGAGAGACGATTTACATCGCTTCGCTACGCTAAGCAGGCCTTGAGTAGGGACGAGGCAGCGGACAGAGCGGGGGACGGACGGGGGACCGGTTACCTGCGGGGCGAGGCGCTTGCAGTGACCGCACCAGGGAGCGTAGAAGTCGACGAAGAGGAACTCGGCGGCGCGCACCGCCGCCTCGAAGTTGCTCTCGTCAAGCTCCAGCACGCTCCCGTCCCGAGGGATCTCGAACTCCGCCGGCTCGCCTCCGCCTCCGCCACTGGCCACGCAACTCCGCGGCCGCAGAGCTAAGAGGACGAGGAAGAGGAGGAGAGGAAGCAGCACCCGACGCAGCGCCATCGCCATGGGTACGCCCCGCTCCGCTTGATTCGATCTCGCCGCCTCACCTTTTGAACTCAATTGCGGCCTAGTCTATAGAACGCAGTTGACTGTGCCACAGTTCTGGCGCTTCCGGACGGAGAAGACGTAAACATGTAAATCCCAAACGCATAGAGAAGACGTAAAGCCCTTGAGCGAGCATGTACTCTGGCGTTACAGAATGAACCTTGCTAGAGTGCAAGCTACAAACAATTGTATTTCAACTCCAAGGCAAAGCATTCTCCATCACCGAAACTAAGGGCCTGTTTGGTTAGAGGTGTTAAAGTTTAACAAACACTGTAACACTTTCGTCTTATTTGATAAAAAGTTTCCAATTTTGAACTAATTAGGCTTAATAGATTCGTCTCGTAAATTACTCCTAATTTGTGCCGACATACATACAATTAGTCTACATTTAGTACTCCATGCATTTGCCGCAACATTGATGTGTATCATACTGTGCAGCAGCAGATGTAACATTCCATACATTCAACGGAAAACCAGCGAAGCAAAATTAGAAAGGATAACAATATGCATTCTGTCAGTTCCACATCTTGGAAAAGTTCAAGACATCGTATTATTAACAGATATCGGTATTTTCTATGTCAAAATCCAATGAGCGCAGAGAGCAAACCTGCAGCAAGAGAAAATAGAGAAATGGCAAGCAAAACTGAAACTCCATCCTGCACTTCTCAAAATGCTATGGGGGAAATGGGGGGAAAAAATAGTGGACAGGTATGTTTTGACGTTGTGCTTTCTCGGGCATTGCAGGTTATGCAGATGCAGTCTTCTTCTGCTGGAAAACAACTGCATACACAGGGACTCCAACACCAGTGCCCACCGCAGCCAGCACGGCGTGGGACACCTTAAGCTGCTGGTGCTTCATCCTGTGCAGGTTGTACATGTGCTTGGAGTGGACGTAGTATGGCTCATCATGAGCGTGCGCCCCCATCCTCCTTACGCCAGTAGACTGGAATGCACGAGAAGCTGAGAAATACGACATGGTGTCAGAGAAGTAGAAGAATAGGAGCTACAGCACACAGGAAGGCTAGATGTAATGCATGAAAAGTTTTGAGATTGAGAATATGAAACTTCAGAAATGTAATTATCAAAATGCATGTCACATAAAAGATTTCCATATCCAAAGAGTACACTCATGCTGCAAGTTGCTTTGCCAACTCTAGTAATGTCGTACAGAGACAAAGGTAACCATTTCAACTTTCACAGTGATAATGTAAGGAACCAACGGTACCATATGATTAACATAATGATGGCCATTGCATTCGGATTGGTGAACTTGAAAACTTTGTACACAGGTAATACGACTGATATTGCTCATGCATTGAAAGGCAGATGAAGAATCCAGATTAGTTACATGGAGAAGAAAGGCAGTCAATCCCAATAACATGACAAGTGGGCATTGTGATAGAGAAACAAAGAATGTGAATAGTACGTTTGGAGTAACGCAAAACTGACAGTTTCATTTAGATATTACAAATTTAATGTAATTTGCTTTTCCACATGATCTGGGTCAACATCTACATCCATACAAAATAGGACAGCTATAACTACTCCGCACCACATTTGACAATATATAACTAGAACATCCATGGGTAACGAATCAATGCAGCTGCGTTGTGCTGGAGCTTGTGTGTTATATAGGCTCAGAAAAATCTAACCATTGTTGGCAAAGGAACCCAATCAAACCTACAACTATGAACTACCAAGACGCAAGAGAATAACAAAATGGTAGCATAATTATACAGGCTGTAGAGCTCGGAACAAATGCAAGACAACATATTCATTTTAGTAGTAGCATTTGCTACCACTGTTAACAGGCAAGGACACAAATTAGGCACCCATCCAATGCAACAACAGTTTCTTTTTCTTTGTTCCACAAAAAAGCAACATCAGAGCTCGTGCAGTTCGATTCCGACTGAAACGAATTGCAATCTACATCAATCTAGGGGAATTAAACATGCATCCCAGAATCATCCCCGTGGCTGGAGCGTTGGCGCAATGTTGCTATTTGCATGAGCTCCGTATTTGCTTCAGATCAAAATACAGGCTAACCAAAACGATTGCACGCTTCGCAAGTGCTAATCATATTTTCCCCACAAAGTCGAAGCGAACATTTAAAGCTTTGCCACGCAAATCTAGCACCGCGCGAAATGGATTCTTTCGGATGCGACGAACGCGTCAGATCTAATAAGGCAGTAACGCAATCAGATCCCATGACAGAGACGCCCCCGATCGGATCGCGGCGGCACGGGTGAGCGGGCGGAGGGTAAGGGTGCGTGGGTCTTACCGGGTGCTGAGGCGGGCACGACGGCTGCGGCGAGGAGTCGGAGCCCGGAGCGCGCGCCGCAGCTGAGCGCCGTCGCCATCGTCGCGTTCTTCTTGGTCGTCGCCGGCGGTGAGGTTCGGGAACAAGATCCTCTGAAGTCGACGAAAGTGACTTATCTCTGCAGTCGCTGTGCATCTAGCCGCTCACTTCCATCCGACGGTGGAGCCAGAAATATAAGCTGCCCCACTTGGCTTGCTGGGCCGGCCCAACATCAGGCACAAGGTCGTGCGGCAGCGATTGGTGAAGATCGTGTGCCGAGCTCAGGTTTCTGCTTGTGCTCTCCATCGGCAAACTGGCAAACTGCTTCTTCTAATTCTTTTGTTTTTTCCCCTCCCTTATTGGGTTGTGCTTGAATTGATCGATTGACAGAAGACTGATATGGAAGCTTGAAGGAAACATCAACTTGCTTGCATCAAATTAAGATTTGCAGATTTAAGATGGAAGAAAATAGGTGTGTAATGTTATGATTGATTCTTTTTATTCATTTATTTAGGGTATAGATTTGAGTTGTTTGATTCGCCGCCTAATATCATGTCATCTTTATTTGTTTTCTTGTAGGGAGGGCTTTCTTTCTAGTCTCAATTTGGCATATCTAGCTGCCAGCCATTCAAAATGCACCTTATTAGGAAACAACATACTTGACATGCTCAGCAAGCAAGTTGAAGAAGAAATGAATGGTGTTACAAGCCCTACAGATCCCATCATCGCTCCCACCAATGTTACTCTGCCTAATGAATTGTTGAGAACAGCAAGCCTAAAAAGAAGAGGTGGAAACTAAAACCTTGAAGCGCAAAAGAACTTGGCTTGATAAGAGCGCAAGTGTGCAAAAAAAAGGAGGTAACAAAAAAGAAACAGTACAAAGGTGTGTGACAAGAAAAAAGAAAAAAGTTCAAAGGTCTATGACAAGAAAAAAGGAAAATGTTCAAAGGTGTCTGACAACACAAAATATATCAGATTAGAATCCCCCACTGTATTCGCTACAAAAGTTTCAATTGTATTTAACTATTTGATTCTCTTCTATCTGATTAGGAGCAACAAACTACAAAAGTGTCGGTCGATGGTGGCGCAACACTACAAAATGTATGCATGAACCATCCATCTTTACCTCAGGAAGAGATCTCTGAATCATACACAGTCATCAATAGTTTCTCTCAACTATTGACGGTAATATTTCAAAGTAATACATTTTTTTCTCCGAATCATACATGGTCATTATGTTGAATTATTTTTCTTCTATTTTTCATGGAGCAATGGCAGATGGTGTTATTGGTGAATTCTAGTAGTACAGATTATGTCCCCTCTGCATTTGTCCTGCAATGACAGATGGTGTTCAGATAGTTTTGGTTTTGTGGTTCAAGTGCAATCAGCCAAAGGGAGCTTGCAGTAATATGCATCATTTTGTGCATCTTGATGAAATTACAGTAACCAGCAACATCTTTTGTGCAGCCATATGAAACTGCAATAACGAGTGACATCTTCTGTGCATTGCATTCACAACAGGATTTCAAATCAATTTACAACACAATGGCGATAACCAGTCACAATTTACAACAAATCAATTCACAATAGCATCTTCTGTTCATTGCATTCACAATAGCAGTAACCAGTCACAATTTGTTTGCTAACACTAGCACTTGAACAATTTACAAAAGGGATTCCCTTTACAAAATTGATAGCAATTACAGTCTCCTTCTATCAGTCTTTTACAATCCACCGATGGGCCTGACCATAGGGTAGCAGGGGCTGCGGCCACGAAGCCGGGCGTCGCAGTGGCAGAGAGGGGGAGCATTGGTGAGGTGGGGAACGCCGCCGTCACAACCAGCCACGGGGCGGCTGCGTCTGCAGCGCGCTTGGTGGAGGGCGGGGAAGGCCGGCGCTCGATCGTGAGGTGAGACCTCTGCTACCGTCGCTGACGCTAAGGATGCCGGATTAGGGAGGGCAGGGCAGGGGAGCGTCGGCGAGGACCTCCGAGGGGAGCGCCGGTGAGGACCTCCGAGGGAAGCGCTGGCTAGGACCTCCGACCGTAGCGAGAAGGGGAACGTCGAGTCGTCGACCCGGACCTAGGAGGAATCTGCGGCGGAATCGAACTAGTGGACCAAGGGTCGCTAGCAATTGGGCTGATATGGGCTTGGTTACAGGCCTGTGAGATTGGTTTGTTTCCTTGGCTCACGGTTGGATAGGAATCAGATGGTTCAGATTAATGACTGCAGAGACAAGTCGCTTTGCTCGACTTCAGAGGATCTTGTTCTGAGGTTCGAGGCCTCGGGAGACGAGCGCATGCGCGAGCAAAAGGGAATGGACAAAAGTCAGAGCTGAAAAGTCAGTTTGGGTTGTGAAGCCTGTTGCATGGGCTGTGTGGGCTCTCTACCTGGGCCGTGCTAAGCGTATTGTCTATACTTGGGCCATATTGTCCATGACTTGGTTTGAGATCGTTTTCATCACATCATGGCCATGGTCTGTTAAGGTTTTATGTTGAGTGATTTTATCTTCACGAGCTAGTACGACCTATGAGGTACAATTGTTATGAAATCTGGTGCTTTTTTTAATTTCTATGGTTGTCAAATCAAAGATATATATGTATGTTGACGTAGGCATGCTAATTGTTATGAATGTTTATTTCTTGTGATGGCCTGTCTGTGGACATAACTCAGGCAGATGGCGCGTGGACGCGGCCGCTATGGGCGGAGGGCGTGGTGGACACGGCCGTTGCAAGCGGATGGCATGGTGAAAGCAGCCGCGATGGTCGGGGAGTGGGAAATGTTCTAGATGACGCGTAGATAGATGAGTTGGGGAGCGGAATCATTTGAAGACTTGAAGAGGCCGCAGGGATATTGATGTTGGGACCTGATGGTTGCTCAGGCTTAGAACGGGGCATCTGAAACAGAGATGCTCGGATGGACGCCCTGACAGGAGTATTATGGAAAATCAATTGCTATATTTTGATGGAAAACTAACTCTGACTGAGCTCTGAAGTGAACACCCCCGGTCTCTCACAACCATAAGTACCTAAGGCCCTCCACAATGTTGCTCTTGAGTGATGCCTAAAAGAGGAGAGAGAGGATCGTAGCACCACTCCCTCCATTACAACAAGTGTAGCTAGTTTTGAGCAATGCCAGCAAAACGGAGAGCGGTGCAAGTACTTTCACCGATGCCAACTGATACTTAGATTGATAAAATATTGTTTCCTTCGTACCTATTGAGACGAAGACGGCAAGACCTGTGCAAGACTGACTGAGTACGGCATCTGCTTTTTATTTACTTTAACTGGATTGGCGGATCCCACAAGTGATGCTTGGTATTGTACACCACTGTGAGCTAACTGGAGTGGTGCTAGAGTTCATACGTGGAGGCCGATGATTTTTGGGCACCACTGTCACCTCGTGGAAGGCCTAAGCGAAGAATTTATGTCCTGCTAGCTTACGAACCAAAGCTAGCCCAGGTTGGGTCAGGTGTGCAGCAGTGCGCGCCAATGGCTCGTATACAATGGCGAGAAAAATTAATTGCCCTGAAAGTGAGAGCGGAGTCACCGCGAATTTCCGCGAAGTACTAGTAGTCTGCCTAGCTCCGATCCCGTCCTCCTTTTCAGGCAAGACGACGCCAAACGCTACGAAATGTGCCATCGTTTTCAGGGGACTTCCGGGCCTTTTGTGATCTTGCCCTTGTCCGTTGCGTCCTGAAAACGCTCGCCTACTGGAAATCGGTGGAAACACATGGCCGTCTGTACGCGGATCGCAGCTGAGGACGCAGGGCAGGTTGCGTAGAATGGTGTTGAGATGTGCATGGCAGATTAGATTAGATTACATTACATTACATGTGAGATGACGATGATTCCTGGAAATAAAAAAGAAAGCCAGCATGTGCACACACACTCCTTAATAATGTACATATTTTATTTGCAGAGACTATCACGCCTTTTTCCATTTCATGACTGCAAAATGTGCGGGAGGCGTGCAAACGAACTTGCATTGCATTTGTGTATGCTCGTACGTACTTTATTTTAAGCAAGATTTAGTTGGGGTAACTTGCATTGTGTGTGCTCGTGCGTGCTTTATTTTAAGCATGATTTAGTTGGGTAAGAGTGAGGATGTATGCCTAAACCACCTAGGTTCAATTCCTAGCTTTTGGAGGCTAATTTAGGGTGGGGCACTCCTCCCGAGAAGTCAAAGCCGGAGAGAAGTCATATCAAACAGAGCCTTATTATGTTTACTTGTTGGTTCTTGGTCTAGTTTTTTTTCCTCTTAGTTTTTGAGGATGAAGGTGGCTGCGTGTTTATAATGAGTGGCACAGAGCCATTCTATCTGTGATAGTGTGATACGAATTCTGTTGACAGCAAGAAGGGGTCCTCCATGCACCTACTTTTAGAACCATCTGAATTTTGCTTGTGCCAAATTAGCAATGGTATATTTCTGGTGACAGATGCATGCGTGCTTGTTCACCGATTTGTCTTCGACCACCCAAATTATGGTTACACATCCATGCTCGAGCCTATATATAATCAATGCCGGATAATTATGCAAGTAGAGAGAGAGGGGGGAGGGGGGGTTGGCAACATGTATATTAGAGGATTTAATTTGTTGTCGGCCTGTTCTAGTAAATCTGTGCTATTATGTTCGTATGAAATGGAATCATGTGTCGATCGGCTTGCTTCTGAAGGTAGACATGTCTGTCATTGCCTTAAGCAAGAACAACCACAGTCTTCCACAATCAGAGCAAGCACATCGACACATTACATTTCATCCGGATCCGGGAATGCGCGTTCACTCAGCGTGGTAAGTTTCACAAGCTATGTACAACAATATTGATATCGTCATCGAGATCACAGGTGAACACCGTAATTTTCGTGAGAATTTCTAAGATTTTTTTCCCTAGTGTGTCTTGTGAAGAGCATGGAGGCTCAATTGGGGACGTCTAGTTAGAATATTTAGATCATGTTCATTTTTCTAGCATGATATAGTTATATAAGCTATTTTTTCATCCCTTTTTGTGATCGACAAGATGACTATATATATTAGCTTTGAACTTTTCATCTTATTAGTTCTTGCAATCTTTTTATCCACTTGACACTCTAGTGCTTACTGTATCTTTCAGTATATAGGCTACACTCTTAATTACTATAACATACAAGGACACTCTTAATTACTGCAATATAAAGGCTACACTCTTAAAAATACTACAATAATGTATAGCATAATCAATCATTGTAGGCTGTGCTGAATTTTCTATATCTAAGAAATGTGTGTAATAGTATTGTTTTTATAAAAAATGTATAATACTTAAAATTAAATCAACGGTATTGATATGTTATAATGCTTCAATTAAAACATATAAACTTATTTCATAAGCAATCATTTTAGGCTGTGCTCAATTTGCTATATCTAAGAAATGCGTGTAATAGTATTGTTTTATTAAAATGTATAGTACTTAAAATTAAATTAACGGTATTGATATGATATAATGATTCAATTAAAACATATAAACTTATTCCATAAGCAATCATTTTAGGCTGTGCTGAATTTGCTATATCTAAGAAATGTGTGTAGTAGTATTGCTTTATAAAAATATATAGTACTTAAAATTAAATTAACTATATTGATATGATGTAATGTTTCAATTAAAATGTATAAACTTATTTAAAGTAACTACTAACAAAAATTTGGATTTTTGGGATGGATGACTTTGTTATCCGTCTTTGGAATACCGAGCAAGTAATTTCATGACTTATTCAAACAAAGTCTTATAAAGACATTTATATCAAAATCTAAAACTTTGTAGTTGATAGCTTTTTTATTTAAGATTGTTTAGGGACCTAAATATATACTTTAAGTTCTTAGAATTTTAAATTCAAATTTTTAATATTTTGAAACAACCTTAGATGAAAACTCGCCTATAACAAAGTTGTAGACTTCATAAGATCTAAAACTTTGTAGTTTAATTTTCTTTTTTAAAATTATTTATGAGCTGAAATGTTGAATATAAGATTTATATAAAAACTAATACAAAAGGATAGCATCCTATACTTGGTCATAGGCATACATGTGGTGTGTTAGTAGGAGACCTCATGTGAGTTAAGAGGTCGTGAGTTTCAATCCTCAAGATGGAATTGCTTGGGTAAAACAATATATTTTTTTTACTTTCTTTACTTGTGGAAATGGTTTTAAAACCATCGCTATAAATATTTTATTTATATAATCAATAACGTAGTAGCGGTTTTGAAAACCGTCTGTTGAAATAAAATTGATTATGATTTTGTTGTAGCGTAGCTTAACAGGAGCTAATTAAGGAACATAGGACATAGGAGTATCGGAGTGACAGGACACTGGGGGTGTAATTAATACCAATACACCGTGATCACGCGTGATCCCAGTGATAAGGACGACGCACACCAAAGTACTGTACGTGACGCGCCGCCATTCCGCAGGAAACACGCAGTTTGTGTTTAGTTCGCAAATTTTTTTTCTTTGGCTACTGTAGCACTTTCGTTTCTATTTATCAGTTAGTGTCTAATCTTGGACTAATTAGGCTCAAAAGATTCGTCTCGTGGTTTTCTAGCAAACTGTGTAATTAATTTTTTTTCGTCTACATTTAATACTCTATGCATGTGTCCAAATATTCGATATGACAGGAAATCTTGAAAAACATTCGATGTGACAGAAAATCTTGAAAACTTTTTGGACAAGGGCCATGTTTAGTTCTCCAAATTCACCCCAAATTCCACTGTGCAAAAAGAAGATTCCCCGTCACATCAAAATGCTGGCACATGTATGAAGTACTAAATATAGATGAAATAAAAAAATTAATTACATAGTTTTGTTGTACTTTGCGAGACGAACATTTTGAACCTAATTAATCAATGTTTGGACAATTATTACCAAATAAAAAATAAAATTGCTACAGTGTCCAGCAGTAATTCAGGATACCCCAATTTAAGGATCTAAACAAGGTCTAAACATGGCCCCCGTACGTCCAGCCGGCGGTCATGACTAAAATAAATTCATAAAATAAATTAAATTCAAAGACGAGAACGTATCCAGTGCTCCCATTTGAAAAAAAGACCTTCTAAATGTATAAAAAAATAACAAAAATATGAATAGATCGATGATGAAAAGTCCTATATTATTCATATAAATTTGAAATGTAACAGAAATCTGTGCAGAAAGACAAAAAAAAGTGAAATCACCCCTTGAATAGTTGTGGGACGTTTATCTACCCATGCCAATTGGGTCCGTGCCTAAACGGGTTGTGTCTAATAAATGGGGCCGCGCCGCGCTGCCCATTTTCCATCAATTATCAAGTCGTAAATAAACAAAAATGGCACTGAAAATAAATGTACGACAATCTAGTTAATGGGTGGTATTCTCTCTAACTAAATTGTAATTTACTTTGACTTTGTCTTACGTCAAACTTTTGTAGCTTTGATCATGGTACACTACAAAAATATATTCCATAGAGTATCTAATGAAAATAATTCAAAGTTGAAGACATTGGTGTTTTTCTATAAATTTATTTTAAATTTAAGAATTTTTAACTATGGCAACGTTAAAGTGAAATATATAATTTAAAACGGAGGGAGAGGGTAATATTTGTATTATGAGCCTCCTTAATAAACCCTAAATGTTTTGTAAGGGTTTTTTCGGTTAGCTCCAATCCCCTCGGTTTGAAGATTGACCGAGTTCTAATAAAAAAAAGTTGGCGAGAACGTGACATAATAATATGCAGTGCTAGCTTTTTGCATCTCACATAGTCGGACAGCAAGACAAACAAGACAGCCTCCACTACAACTGCACGATATCTGTCCAAATCAAAGCAATATATACAACCGAAAGGGCATGCATACGCAGCATATATATATGTGCAAAGTGCCATGCATTGTACATATACATACGGAGAAAGGGGGAAATTTTTCGTGGATTTTTTTATGTTCGTAAAGTAAAGGGGAGCGGGAGAGTTCATATATATATATATATATATATATATATATATATATATATATATATATATATATATATATATATATATAATGCGATTATTAATATAATGTAGCAGTTAAGATATGCACGCACTGCAGGTGCGCGGTAGAAGAGTTTCTAGCTAGCTAGTGGACGACTAAGCTTGCTCGTCCTGACAACCACAGAATACTGCGTGATTTGGTGGGTGCATGCTTTGTGCATGTCGCAGCACCAAGCTGTCGGTTAACACAAAGCTAGATCTATATCTATATGCGCACACACCCACCCCTCGTCACAGAAATTGGATCGTTTCCTTATTGTCGCTTCCGGCGCTTGCATTGCGTGATGTAACTAGTAGTGCTTTCTCTAAGGAAAACATGGCACTTGTTTTGCGTGTAACCAGGCAGCAGATGTAATATATAGCAGCATATACCAAGGGCTCCGATCCCTCCGTCTGTAATTTACTACTCCCTTCGTTCCAAATTATAAGTTGTGCTAACATTTTAATGCATAGTTTTTACTACGAATTTATATATACACTATGTCTAGATACATATTGAAAACATATATATATCTAGAAAAACTAAACCAACTTACAATATGAAACAAAGGGAGTACTTATGATGGATTAAAGAGCTAGAGCGCAGTCGTTGAACTTGTTGACAATATTTTTGTCTAAAAAAAAGGAACTAGCACTTTGATGATAGTATATTTTATTGGACATTGGTCATGAACAATAATTTCATAGAAGAATAATAATGTCACAAATTGTAACTATTTAGCATAAAAATGTTACTTTCTTAAAAAAAACAACTTACAACCCTATATAGGTCTCTACTAGCTATATACTGTATTCATTTACATACATGCCACGTACCCTTCATCACAAAGTAATCTAACCAATATGCTAGTTATAATAGCTTTATAATATATTTTACAGTTAATTATACTTGCATTACATTTACATTTATTTTTTGATCTAGTTTCTAGAACAGTTGGTGCAAGCAGAAAAAACCAGGCATTAAACTCCTCTAAAAAATATATACCTGAATTTTTACAACACATTTATTCCCGATACTTGACACCTATAAAGGACCTTCTTGTATCTAAAATAAGGTTACATATATGTTAACAAAATTTAGGCGTTGCTAGAGTAGAAGCCAATAGCTGGGTATTGGCCTATTGGGCAAAGAAATCCTTTAAAAAAATTAGGAACACATAATTAAGTCATGTTGCCTGTACGTAGTATTTCTTACATATGCCAAACAATAATCTGTATTTCTTCGAAGGCGCGCTGCTTAAAAAAAATATAGGTCAAAGTAGCATATTTGAGGCGATAGGATATACGCATATCCACGTCAAAAAGACCACATACAACGTATGTCATGCTTACACACCTTCATATTTTCACCATCATGCATCAGCTTTTCAGGATCACACGCTTCGACTTTTGATCTCAGCAGTGGCCACCCAGTTCAATTCAACCACAAGCTTAAAGTTCCCAGTGAACTTTGAACGTAAACCCAATAATTAATGATGAATGCTTGCAATTAATGGTACGGCGGCGCCTCACGAATTATTGGCAACTCTAAATACAACATGTATATATATATCAAATGGAATCATATACTCCTATTTACTGTAATACTTATACTAGTAATAATTCGAGTAATTTACAGTGAATTATCATCGCACAAAATGCAAACGGCATCACGCACACCAATTAATATTGCTATCAGCACAGCACACACACGCGAGCTGGGAGTGGGAGATCGAGATCGAGATGAGACTCAGAGAACTGGAAGTTGCAGCAGATTGAGTGGCAACAACGACTTATCTCTCGGGCCTCAGTCGCTCAGGCCGCCGGCGACTTGGCCTTTGCGGCGAAGCAGGCTGTGGCGCGCTTGCAGGAGCGGTAGAGGCTGAGCATGGACAGCCACTCGGCGAGGGCGTCGCCGAGGCTGCTGGGCGACCGGCGCCGGGTCCGGCGCACGCGCACCCTCCAGCGGTTCGACGGCGGGTCCATGGCGGCGGCGTACTCGGCCGGGACGACGGAGGCGTAGGGGTCGGAGCCGCCGGCGCAGGAGCGGGCGAGCAGCGACGGCGGGAGCGGGAGCGCCTTGCTGTTGTTGCCCTTGGAGTTGGAGCGGTTCCGGGCGGGCGTCTTGGGGATGCCCGGGCGGTGCTCCCACGAGAAGGGCACGGCGGAGGCGCGCAGCGGGGAGGGGAGGAACCGGTGGAACGGCGACGGCGACGTCGGCGGGAACAAGGAGAACGGGGAGGCCGGCGCCGCCTGCAGGGACGGCGACGGCGAGTGGTGGTGGTGGTGGTTGGGTTTCCACGCCTGGAGGAGGCGCCGGCGCCGGCGAGGCGTGGCTACGGCGGAGGGCGGCGGCGTGGGGCGCGACGGTGAGGCGGGCATCGGGGCCGGCCTCTGGTGCCTGGTGGTGGTGGCTGGTTGGGTTGAGCTGGGGTGGGTTGGTTGGTCGGGCCTTTATGCTGCGCGGCCTGCGGGGAGGGGGAGGAGCAGCAGCGCGGGTTTGGGTTTGGGCATCGAGGCAAGGAATATTTTAGGACCCCGCGTCGGCCACGTGTCATCTGATTCAGATGGCCATCGAGCACATGGGGTCTAGCAGACTGTGTTTGGTGGTCTTCCAAGCAGTTTTTGCAGGCGACCGATATCGGACGTCTGCGTTTAATTCGCGAAAATTTTTGACTTTGACGGTAGCACTTTCATTTGTATTTATCAATTAGTGTTTAATCATGAACTAATTAGGCTTAAAAGATTCGTCTCATAGTTTTCTACCAAACTGTGTAATTGATTTTTTTTCGTCTATATTTAATGCTCTATACATATGTCTAAACATTCGATGTGACAGAGAATCTTGAAAATTTTTAAGAACTAAACGTAGACTAAGACTATTGCCTGGGCGAGGCAACTCCGACAAAGGCAGGCCTTAAATTCATATTCTTTTCTAGTTAGGTCTCTCTGAACTGTCTTTAAACCATTGTGTTTCTGTTAAATTATTAATGAAGACGAGGAATGCCTCGGTTCAGAAAAAATACAGCCATGACCCAAATAGCCAAAAAGAAGTACGTGTTCATGTATCTCTGATTTCGTCTAGCTAACAAGATGTGTGGCGGCAACACGGCATGTGTGGTGTGGCACGGATTAAGTCTCCTACTACCATCTTTGGTTGTGCCAGACCCCTTGGTCTTGAAACCGACTGCCACCAGATCAGTAGTAAGTAGTTGATAAAGTAGTAACTCTGCTTCGGTACGTCAACGTTTGTATAAATCATGTCGTTTCTTTTTATCATGTTTTTCTTGAAAGTTAATCCTCTTTGCATTGGTTGATGACGATGATGAAGCAAAAGTGAAAGGAATCGATCTCTACCTTATCGTTTCACCGTCGATAGATGTTGCGGAAAATTCATACTGTTGTTCATGGTATACGAATGCGATGGATGTTCATGATTTGGATGGTTGACGGTGAACATGCAAATAATGTTCATGAACCACACGGCGCCTATCTTTTTATTGGTAGTAGATGATAGGAACAAGAGTACTCCCTCCATACGAGTAATTCAAGTCGTTCTGAATAAGGTTTGGATCAAACATTTAGAATATAAATCATGGATAACTTTAAAGTTGTTGAGTTTGGAGACGTGAAGAAAACCATATAAATAGATTTATCTTAAATAGTATTTTCATAAAAATATACATATGTCACTTTCCAATAATATTTTTTATAAAAATAAGAAGTCAAAGTTACGGCCCGTGTCCTCATCCAAAACGACTTGAATTACCATATGGAGGGAGTCACTACCGGAAACGGGCGATTTGCCGGGTGCAAAATGATTTGCCGGGTGCTTTTTATCGGGCACCCGGCAAAGGCATTATTTGCCGAGTGTCAGACCCAACGGTACCCGGCAAAGAAAAGCACCCGGCAAATCAACCTTTGCCTCGGCAAAGTCCAGCCTTCGGTAAAAAATGTTCTTTGCCGAGTGCCGGGCACTCAGCAAATCTAGGCCGTCGGCAAAGGTGGTCGACGTGACCGTCTCCACCTGCCGTCATCCTTTGCCGAGTGTCGCGCCGTTAGGCACTCGGCAAAGAATTTTTTATTTTTTTAAAAAAATTGCTTTGCCGGGTGCCGTCTAACCTGGCACCCAACAAAGATTTTTTTATTTTTTTTAAAATTTCTTTGCCGGGTGCCCGGACCTGGCACCCGGCAAAGAATTTGCCTGAAAAAAGCTTTAGCTTTTAAAAAATTGCTTTGCCGGGTGCCGCTTAACCTGGCACCCGGCAAAGATTTTTTAAATTTTTTTAAAAATTTCTTTGCCGGGTGCCCCCTGACATGGCACCCGGCAAAGGCTTCTTTGCCCGGGGCCCAGGCTGGCATCCGGCAAATTATTATTATTTTTTGTTTTTTGGCCCCATTTTTGTTGTGGGGCCTTGATACAGTAAATAAATCCCTATTTCAAAATTTGGGACAATTTTGAGTTTTTGAACTATATTTCCTTAATTATTTTCGTTTCATTGAATTTTTGCGACTATTCCAAATTTGAATTGCGGGTACATGAAATAATGGAATTTGGTTATTAAAAAATAGTATTCATGATATTTAGGGTATGTCGAGGCTGTATGCAGGAAGTGGCATGAATTTTCGTGCATCATGTTGTCGTAACATGACGATGTACTCGCGAGAAAAGTGTATTTAAATTATATAAAATCCAAATGTCGAGGTTTGTCCCGTTTAACTCTTCGTACATGGATCTTTACATAACTTAGTTGCCTTTACATCACTGAAACAGATGGGTTGAAATGTTGCAGGCCGAAAACGAGAGTATAGCTCAGGAGATGCGGGACCTGGTGGCGAGGACCGAGCAGGCCGAGCGGGAACGAGAGACCAAGCGGGCTGAGCGGAAAAGGCAGGCCAAGCAGCTGGCGGAGATTACGGCGTTCCTGCATCACTTTGGGCAAGTCAACGATGTACCTGTGCCGTAATTCGCTCCACCGCCGCCAGTTCTATCTAGTCCTGTGAGTATGAAACCAAATTGCTTCGACTAGTGCTTTCATTAGATGACCACTCTAACACATGCAATCTCTTATCCTTTATGCAGCCTCCGTCGGCGGGTTCGAATAACCCATCTCAGGGGCAAGTAGGCGACGGCGCTTTTCCTTCACCAGGCACTCAGTTTCCCCCCACCTCTAGTTTGTTTCTCTTTTTCACTGCTTGATGGACATGTGATACACTGTGAATGACTATCGACTTGTGACGATGGATATTGGACCTATTATGTTTGCGATGTCGTGTATGTGAGATATTGTGTTGCCGATGTGATATATATATGTGGGATTGAGTTTGTGATGCGATGGATGTGCTATATTATGTTTGTGATGCTTCAGATGTGATGTATATCTTTTATATGCTGTGTTTATAATTTTAGAATAAAAAAATAAAAATAAAAAAAATTTGAGGCTTTGCCGGGTGCCCTGGCCCTGGCACTCGGCAAAGCTGGGAATTCCAGAATTTCCAGCTTTGCCGAGTGCTAGGGCCAGGGCACCCGGCAAAGTTTTTTTTTATTTTTTTTAAAATTCTTTGCCGGGTGCCTCTCTGACCGGGCACTCGGCAAAGAAAATACTAAAAAAATAAAAAAACTCTTTGCCGGGTGTCCAGAGAAGTGCACCCGGCAAAGAAATTATAAAAAAAATTAAAAAATCTTTGCCGGGTGCTATGACATGGCTCCCGGCAAAGAAATTATAAAAAAAATTTAAAAAATCTTTGCCGGGTGCCTCCTAGGGCACTCGGCAAAGAAAATATGGAAAAAAAATTAAAATCTTTGCCGGTTGCCTCTGACATGGCACCCGGTAAACCAAAGCCTGATGGAGCCGGCGTCGTGACGTCCACTTTTCTTTGCCGGGTGTCGAGTTTGCACTCGGCAAAGTCTTTGCCGGGTGCCCGATAAAAAGCACCCGGCAAAGAAATCTTTGCCGACTAATTTTTTGCCGGCGGCTCTTTGCCGAGTGCTGCACCCGGCAAAGGCTTTGCCGAGTGCAAAGTAGTCTTTGCCGGGTGTTTTCGGCACCCGGCAAAGCGCCTGAATCCTGTAGTGAGTACTGTATTTAGCTGCATGCTCTGGTTACAGGAGGTCCTTTTCTTACTCGGGAAAGGGGACAGTGAGGTGTTGTAATAACGTAAGGCACCGCCTGATGAACCTAGGCTTTCAATTGAAGAAAGTAAACAAGTAGTTACCTATTCCATTGCAATTTGAGGTTCAGCTGGTAATACGTCGTGCATCACGTTTGCCTCAAGCTTTGCATGCACGCACACGCCCAGGCCAGTGATCGACGACCTAAGCTAGCTAGTCAGGTAAAAAGCACCTACTATACATAGTACTGAGATTGTTGATCTTAATGATCATGATCCAGTGGCCGGGTCCAGCAATCAAATACTAACGCATACTAGCTAGCTAGATAGCACTCCAGTATTTTTTAGCGCACACGTGTACGCGAGACAAAGACGTACACACGGTTGCTGCAGTTTTAATGTTCGTCTCTACTTACTCTCGAGTAACTTGGTATATAAGTAGGATTAGTATAATAGTACTATGTACTAGCTAAAGTATATAGTAGAAGAGGCTTATTGCTGAACAACGAGCAAGCAATCCGAGGGGGAGATAATTAGGCGCAGCTCAGGTCCCGTTTAGGTCCATTAGCACTAAAAATTTAACTAGCTAATAGCTATTATTTTTTACCGAGCTAATTTTTAGAGATGAGTGTTTGGATCCACCTGCTAATAGCTACAAGGTGGTTGGATAGTGAGTTGAAGGTACATATAAATTATTTAGCACCTATTAGCAACTATAAACGTGCTAATAGAACTAATAGTTAGCAAACCATTCAGTTAATAATTAGCAGATTATTAACAGGTCTGTTTGAATCTATTAGTACTAATTTTAGCTGCTAATTTTTAATACTAATGGATCCAAACAGGCCTTTGCTTAGTTTATTAATACTAATCCTCTGATTCACCTAGTAAAGAAGGGTTGCAGTACATGCAAGTAAGGAGGATCGAGCAACTCCTGCCGTCGTCACCTGAATGTGATGGACGACCCATCTCCGTATCCTAGCTAATTAACTGACGCATTCTATTGCCGTGCTACTGATTATTATATTATATATATGTGTGTACATATATGACAACAGTAGCTTCTATAGGAATATTAGCACCGGTAAATTACACCCTACGAAAGAAACACCGTAAAAATAAAGAACACGCTGGCTTACGCCAAGCAGGCATGCATCATATTATTCTTTCTCTGCCGGTCTGCCCGGGGCTCTTCCCTAACGATCCCTTGGCTTATCAGTTTTAGGTCTTGTTTAGTTCCTAAAATATTTTGTAAAATATTTCAGATTCTCGTCACATCAAATCTTTGGACACATGCATGAAGCATTAAATATAGATAAAAAATAAAACTAATTACACAGTTTAGTTGTAAATCACGAGACGTTTTAAAGTCTAATTAAGTCATGATCGGACAATAATTATCAAATAACAACGAAAGTGTATTTTGCAAAATATTTTAGGAACTAACAAGGGCTTAATTTGGGGGAAGTGGCGCACGCATGCAGGTGCAGGCGTGCAGCGCAGTTACTTACACGTACCAACGCGAGCCATCTCCATCTGCTGCCCGGGGCTCTCACGCTCCCGGTTAACTTGGCGAAGAGAAAGTAGCTAGCTAGACAAGCAGGCAGTGCAAGCATCGGCGAAGACGAAAACACCCGGAAAGCAAAGCAACCAGTAGCTCTCCGGAAAAGGAACCCCATCGAAAGAGAGCATACCTGCCAAAGTTAAGTGATGTGTGTACCTCTTTGCTCTTTTTTTTCTCTCCCCCCGGTGGATCCCCTTCAAACTTGTCGACGTACGAGACGACGACGGGCCATTGTGTCCGTCCGTCCCCGGCCCTGAGCAGTCGGGAGGAAGTGGGCATAGATGTCAGTCGACATCTAGCACTCAAATCGTGGTGGACCGTGGACCGATGTATGTGAGCAATGCCCACCAAACGCCTATATTGTTTAGATGGCCAAAAAAGAGTTAAAAAATTTTGTGCAGTATCCGTCACATCGAATCTTTGGACGCATGCATGAAGCATTAAATGTTAGTAAAAAAATAACTAATTGTACAGTTTGTCTGTAAATGTCGAGACGAATCTTTTGAGCCTAGTTAGTTCATGATTGAATAAATTTTGCCAAATAACAACAAAAAGTGTTAAAGAAATTTTACCTAAAAAATTTTGTCATCTAAACAAGCCATAATTATAAACACACGCGTACTCAGGGCTCGTTTGGGCTCCTCCCTGCAAAAACACTGTAGTGTTACTGTTTATAAGAGCTGATTTCCTCCCTCTCTCGGATAGCAGGCCGGAGAAGCCAAAATTTTTGACTTCGGCAGCTTTCTGTGTCAGTGAGAGAGAGGAAAAAAAAAGAGAGAAAAACAGATTTCATGTATGAACAGTGCGGTGCAAAGGATCCGGAGCCAAGGGAATCGCTCCCGAAGAGGCCCTCAACAACGGAGCATGAACGCACGCAGGCTTGTGCTACGAAATCTAGCAGCGTACTGTATTATGTTTGTATATTCCTTTTGTTGCAAAATACACGCTTATATAGTTCTATTTCATAGATCGTCGTCGTGAATATACTGCTACGTAAACTAAAATAGTAAAATAGTTGTGCGTACCTACTCCCTTTGTCTATTTTTTTAAGTGTCGCTACTGTATTCGTACTGATCAAACTTTTCAAAGTTCGACTAAATTTGTAGAACATATTAGCAATATTTGTTCTCTAAATAAGTTTACTATAAAATAGATTCAACGATTTATCTAATTATACTAATTATGTACCATAAATAGTAATATTTTCTTGTATATATTTAGTGAAAGTTGAGTACGTTTGATGGCGTATCATGAGTTTATCACATGAATTTTGGTGAAATCAAGCTATTCTCTATTAGGGTTTTTGTCTGAAGAATCACCATGCCATATGAGGTGGTGTAAACCAAATTCTGTTACCTCTTCGTTCACATATCCAATGAATGAAGATTATCCCTGTCCTTGTTCGGGTTTCATGGCTTCTACACGACTTTTAAGGCAGTGGAAGTCTACCTGCAAAGATCATTTTCAGAAGCAAGTTTCAACAGATCATTTTAGTAGTTTTATTAAACATGGAAAATATTCTATTGGCAAACCATGTATAAATGATACTGAAAATTCTATTTAAATTATATTAATACTTCATGAAATAAACTATTTTCAGGAACATTAGCATAAGAAACCACCATTTGAAATGTCTAGGGACAGTTATTTTATTATGTCAATGCCTCTAAAAATGGACAGATTCCCCCCCCCCCCCCCAAAAAAAAAAGTAAGGCGACTAAAAAAAATCATGCGTGTAAATTGTAGGCTCCTTGTGTATACGATCGATCGGATTAGCTTAGGTAGCTTAATTTAATATTTAATACAATAGTTGCGAGACCCCTGTGGTTTGGTGGTGTAGAGGAAATGGATTCTCTGTAGCTAGTCAATCGGCGGCGTGCCGATGCCGTCGTCGTTGCTCACCGGCGCACGACATGTAGATAAAAGCGGCCGCCGGAATTAATCCCATACCTACTAGTTACGTCGGTCGATCGCCGGCTAATTAGGCAGAAGCCAGAATGGAAGCAGCTGATGAGATGAATACGTACGCACTTAATTCTGACACATGCACTTGCCCACCTCGGCCACATCGGCTCCTCTCCGCCTCCTATGCAGCCTGCGTATATAGATACACGCGCTCCGCCGCGTGCGCATCTGGTCTACGCACCCATGGCAAATATGTGGGCTATTAGCTTTACCGGATAGAAAATGGAAAGAGTGCCATGCATAGTCATGACAATACTTGCAACATGATGTTCCTTGGGTACACAATCATTTAGTGATGGGTTCATGGAATTCCAAGATAGCATGGTTTGTAGTTAATTTACACACGAAGAGTACATTTTCAAAGTGAGGTGAACAGAGGTCATCACTGAGACTTAAAAGAAACAAATTTCTTAATCCGTACTTTATTTATGTAGTGGTTGTGGACGTCTTGGGATGGCGTTATGCACAAGCAACATGGTGATTTGCCTTCTGAACCCTGCTGTCACGAGGACTGGATGTTGCGATAAAAGCTTCCACTACAAATAAAAGGTAATTTTGTAGTCAAACTGAGGGAGCATGTGTTCGACAGAAAAGACAAATTGGTTGTTGCGATAAAAGCTTTCACTACAAATAAAAGGAAATTTTGTAGTCAAACTGAGGGAGCATGTGTTCGACAGAAAAGACAAATTGCTGAAGGTGACCTGCTCTGTTTCATGGGAAAGGGTGGTAATCTGCCTTGTGCACCTGGTACTGCGGTGTGTCCTCTTATCCCTACAGCAATCATTGTATATTGTATAAGTAATATGTTATGGTTGCAGTTTTTGAAGACATAGATGTTTTAGGGACAATAGTTATGGCAATGACAGTATTACCTAGATGTATCAACTGTTTCATGTGGTTTGGACTCGCTTTTAGACAGCAACTATGATGAGTATATAGCATCATTGACTACTATTAAGGAAAACAGTAGCAGCTATAAGGGAGGACAAAGATAATAATATTGGCATATGTGAGATTATGAAAGTGTTTGTGCTGCTGGCCAGAGGGAAAAAAAATATATGACGAATAGATAAGCTGATGATTGTTAGGGAAATAATATATGCTAGTAAAGTAATGAAATAGCTTGGAAATGTTACCTTTGTAGGTGTAGTGGCTGTAGGTGCCATTGTAAGCGAAACATGGGTATACAATGTCTGCTCGGCTGAGGGTTTGCCCTGTTCTGCTAGCTAGACAAGCAGGCAGTGCAAGCATCGGCGAAGAAAAAAAACACCCGGAAAGCAAAGCAACCAGTAGCTCTCCGGAAAAGGAACCCATCGAAAGAGAGCATACCTGCCAAAGTTAAGTGATGTGTGTACCTCTTTGCTCCCCCCCCCCCCCCGGTGGATCCCCTTCAAACTTGTCGACGTACGAGACGACGACGGGCCATGGCGTCCGTCCGTCCCCGGCCCTGAGCAGTCAGGAGGAAGTGGTCATAGATGTCAGTCGAGATCTAGCACTCAAATCGTGGTGGACCGTGGACCGATGTATGTGAGCAATGCCCACCAGATCAACGCCTATAATAATTAAAGGGAAAAAGTGTCTGAACTCTAAAATCGGACAAAACAGCTCTCCCAACTCTTAAAATCGTTCGTCTTACCTCCCTAGCCCTATTATAAGCAGTTTTAAAGTTGGTTTTGTCTTTTTCTTTTTTATTTATTTCGGCTGAATCTTTGAAAAATCATAATAAATCACAGAAAAATAATAAAATAGAAAATCTAATTTTGTTGGACTCCACATGAGTAGATCTTACACTGTGAACATATAATATAGTATGCTTTAGTACAAAGTTTTTGATGTGGCTTTATATCTATCCTTTTCTGTAATTAATTGAAATAATTCATAGGTACAGTTTCAATGGTCCAATTGTGATGAAATTTTTATGATGTGACTAATTATTATATGATTGAACTGTAGTAAAATTTTCATACTCATTGGATCATGTATAGCTTAGTTATAGATTTATTTATATTTAACAAGCATAAACCTTAAAAAAATCAATAACTTGTAATTCTACAAAAAAAAAGTACGTGCGGTTCTTTTTTTTTTTGAACGAAAATTGAGTAACTTTGGCAAGGCAGTGGCCGTACGTATATAGGTATAAATACTCGTATCCTAACGTCTACGTCGTCCAGCATGCATGGGGCACGGATACATGGCATGCGCCGCACGTAACTTAATGGCCCCCGGCCCGCAGGTCGCAAGGCCATCCGCCATCATCGTCCCGCTGGCACGGTCCAGCTTGCCCGCTTGTTTCGGTATGTTGCATTCGGATGAGCTTTGATGGACGTACCTGTGGACGGGCCGGACCGGACCCTATGGCTGGATTTCCTGCGGGCACCGGGCACGTAACCTAACCTTCACACACACCATGGGCTGCGTCACTGCGTCAGCAATCGCATTCCATGGGCTGCACGGTGCATTGTGAACAAGGATGGATCGCCGAGCCGCACGGGCACATACAGAGATACAGGCAACAAACTCCGGTCTAGGCGCATATGGACCAGCTAGCAGGGCGGGGGCGATGATCGAGCTGGTAGTGCCGTAGTGGTACGCACGGCACGACGGCGAGATCGTCCGTTTCCCGTGGCGGTTACCTGGCATGCAGTATCGCACACACAGACACTGAGACAGCCACCAGTCCACCCCACACATCATCCGCGTCGACGTCCTCTCTAACTTCCCCAACCACGCTGACGCAGTAGTCTCTCGCTCTTCAGCTGAATCGTCCGTCTCTTGGACTCTTCCTCACTGATCTCATCTCTCCGGTGGTTCCAGCCATCCGGGTTTCGGGGGCCCTATGCGAGCGGTATCGCAAGATTCGATTCGCTTCCTGACACGCACGCTCCTTCAATTCAGCATAGCCAGCCTCTCAAGGTCATGAGCATGTACTATGTACATGTACTCTATTGCAGCGCAGTCACCACTCACCAGGCAAGGCATGGTGGCAGGAATAGCCATCCACAACAAGTTGCTTGCGTCTCCTAGTGGTGACCATAGCTTTGGCTAGGCTAGCAGCCATGCAATGCATTAAAAGTAACTTCACATGAAATTGCATTGGTTCTTGCTAGCCATGAAAGGGAAATTAAAGAAGTTGTTCAAATTTTTATTGGAAGCTTTGAGCTTCGTAAGGGCTTCTTCTGTCTCGAGGGTCCATGAAAAATGTTCCGATTTCTTTATGAGACGATACAGTGGGAGCGTCTTTTCGCTGAGGCGCGAAATGAAGCGACTAAGGGCCGCGAGGCAAGCTGAGAATTTTCGACAAACTAAACAAACACAACAAAAAAAAAAAAAAGGGTCACTCTCCAGGCGATGCATGCACGCCACAGCAATCTTGGATGGCTTCCCAGCAATGTCGACAAGCCCAAACCAGGAGCATGCATGCTTTACGGCTTTACGGAGTACTCAACTTGCACCGGGAGGCGGGAGGCATGTCCACTGCATTTTCGCGACTTGTGTATATATACATACAGTTATTACAGCTTACAAGCAACATGGTTTGGCATGGTGATTGGCACAGTACATATACAAATACGTACTGACTGACCGCCGACAGCAAGACAAACAAAAAGGAGAGAGAGAGAAAAAAAAATCTTGCCTATGTATGTATATGCATGTGCTATATCCATCCTGCACTGTTTCTGCAGGCATTATGTATGCTAATTAAGCTCATAATCTGCTAGTAATCCACACGATCACTCACCACATCATGGCTGCGCTGAGCGACCTCACGGTTGCTTCTGCACGTCCACTCTGTCCATCACGTCCAGCGCCCCCCTGATCCGGTCGATGTCGAAGCCAACAGCTACCACGGGCGACGACGAGGCGGCAGACCTGCCCGTCGCCAGGGGGAACACCCTGCCGCCGCCGTGCTCCCGCTCCCGCGACGACGGACAATGGCTGCCGCTCTTGCTCAGCCTGTCGTTCCTGCTCAGCGCCAGCCTGCGGCCGCGGGCCCCCGCCGCCGCCGTCGACAGCTCCTCGCTCTTGCTCTTCCCAGTCGTCCCAGCGGACCGCCGCCGGGTGTACGCGTCCTGCAGCATCTCGCGGTCTTCCCGGGTGAGCCCAGCAGCTGCGCCCCTGGACGATGCCGCCGCTGCTGACACCGCCGGGGCCGCGTGCACCGGGGAACGCACGGGGGATCGGCTCGGTGACCTGTTGTTTGGCGGCCTGCTGTAGCTGATCAGGATGTGGAGCCACACCACCAGGTCCAGTATGCACGCGTCGGCCTTCTCCTTGTCTGCGTGATACAGGGTCTCGATCTTCAACGCGTCAGGTTGCCCAGCCTGTTTCCGTGACGGATCGTTCCTGCACAGATCGGAGACTTCTTCAGTTTGGGAACACAAATTTAGGGTGTGTTTAGTTCCTTATTTCACCTAAAATTTTTTGGGTTTTGGCTCATTATTTTGCAAAATAGAACTAAACACCATGCAAAATTTGACAAAAAGGTATCCATTCTCCATTTTGGATTTTGACATCAAGAGGCAAAAAAAAGCCAAAATACCAAAAAGTTCTCACCCACCTCATGAAAAATTTAGCATTTTGGATGAAACTAAATACATCCATGAAAATTTTGGCATTTTGCATTTCATCATTCCAAAATAGTTGACATTTTGCATTTTACATTCCATGAGCAACTAAACACAGCCTTAGCTTAGTTCTTTGAGGAATAATAATTACTCTTTTTTTTAAAAAAAAAGAATTGATGAGTGTCTTATCTTACCCTGTGTTCGCCCACTCGCCAACCCATCCGAATCCATGGTGTGCTCTGGTTCATAGCATTACAAACAAGGGTTAACATCACAGCCAATTCCCCCTGGAAAAGGATCAAGTTTCTCCATGATTCTACTTTTCTGTAGCTGAACAATTCAATTCGATTTGAAGTACCTGGCCGTACTGTTGGCAACCGGGACAATCCATTGCAAAGTTTTCTCCATCGAACTCCTGATTTTAGTGATCGGAGCCTAACGCAGCAGGAAATAGTGTTTAGAAAAATAAAGCTCCCGTGTGGATGTTATCAATGTGGATAATGGAGCATCGTACTCCACAGCATCAGAGTACCTCTTCAGATTCTGTGGAAGTTAGCAGTCTTGTTCGAAGAGCAGACTTGACATTTGGGGGCAGACCTTGATAGAGTGCATCTCTTGTACTTTGAGGGGGAACAGAGCTTCGGGAAACCTTAAGCAGCGACGCGAATATCAGTCAGTAAACAGTTCCCCAGGACTGTTCAACAAGTATTTTGTTGAAAGTATGTTCCAATTATGCATTTATGCTCATTAGTAGCATGAGATCTGTAACTATGACAACATTCCATTTTTTTTCAGAACAAACGTTGCAAGATTTCCGTATGATGACTGATTGGCTGTAAAAACAGCACTTCTAAAGCGAAGATTTCCAAGTTTCACCCAACTGGCATTTTGAACCTTATCCTATAACATCATTGACCAATATGGCTACAGGTTGTGGACTGTAGAACCAAATATCTAGAGAATATGTACAGCATATTTGGTCTGCTAGTTTCAGCATAACCTATTGATAATTTGAATATGAAAAACAAATGTAGCTGACCAGTGTGGACACATGCAAAAGAGAAATGAGGTAGCAAAATATATTTGCGTAAACACGAGACACTTACAATATTGTCAATCTGAGAAATGATATTAGCATAGTGAAGAGAGAGACCAGCAGACCCCAACGTTTGACGGCTCTCTTGCGATTCGTTTGACTCTCCATCTACAAGAACAAAAGATCGCAAAACAGACAAGTTAGTAGTAATTACTAGGTGGTAACCGTGACTGGTTTGATGACAAATATAGAGTGGACGAGTAACCTTACCACAAGGCCCAAAATTATCTCGAATCTCGACATGTAAGAACTGGACAATATCTACAAGCTTCTCCATGACCTACAAATAGGAGGTACAATTTGCATCATTCATCTTACCCGTTAAAAGCAGAAAATTAGAAAATTTCCATCTGTGTGTTCCTTCATCTTGTGCATGATTTGCATATGAACTACTTACACCATCAAGAGACTTAGACCAAAGAGACTTTTTCTTCAAATTATGTACATGCTTCCTCTGGCTCTTCAGTTCTTGTCTGATAATCTGAACAGTGTCCCCTGTTCATTCATGGCAGTCAGTTATAAGTGTGATGAGGATCAGGGAATTGGACTGGCAGCAAAATAGCATCTGAAACTACAAGGGCGATACATGGATGAACATCGACATACCCCTTTCAAATGTAACTGATCTTTTCTCTTCCTCCAATTTACGGCGATAATCTTGCTCAAATCTATCTAATGCATGTAATTCATGGTAGAGATCCTATGGGACAAGTAGTGAAATAGCAACCAAATCAGAAAAGGCTAGAGGAATCAAATGGATTGCATGATCTGCAAAGGTTAACAAAAACCAAAGAAATGTAATCAAACACAGTTTGTTTTCTGTAAGAACACTAGAGACTTTTTTTTTTGCGTAAAAAGAACACTAGAGACTTTGTCAACGTATGTAATACTCACACCAGTGTGTCGAACAAGGGTCATCAGTTGCTGCATATCTGCTTTTGCCGTTTCTTTTAATTCTGGTTGGGGTGTAATTTCTGACCCTAGCCTGGAAACAAACACAAGGACTAGTGAGATCATTACACTAGGAATCAATCATTAAGCCATGTTAACGGTGGGAACCTACTTGGAGAAATAACGATCTAGGTTGTGCCACTGAGGATCTTTGCAACGATTCCCAAATCTTATGACTTCTCGTGAAAATACACTCAGCTCTTGCCTGCAAAGATGTGACCAGAATATGAAACCTTTTATTATTTAGGAACGTTAAAGTTGGGCTATAACATCCCGCTAAACCATCACAGAGTTAAAATGCTAATATATGTGTTGGCAAACCTCTTGTCGGCTGCAGCAATTCTCATCAGATCATCCATGTCGCTTGAAACTAAACGTTGTACACCTTCTGATAGAAGGACCATGTCCTTCAAATAGTTCAGGCTTTCTTTGGACAAAGACTGCATGAGGCTCATGCCCTTAACTATTGTGTTTGCAACCTCGAATGCAAGGATTGATATTTTGTTCCCCTTTGTCGTTGGTCCCGCCACAAAACCACCTCCAGGGCTCAAACTTGACATGCTGCTGCCCAGATTATCTAGAACCTCTACTGCTTTCCCAAGTCCAGAGGTACTCTTTCTACCAAGGGCTATGCCTATGTCTGAAACCTGCAAGAAGAGTCGAGAAAAACAGAAGCATTACGAAATCTGGCAAAAGAAGCTTCTTCTGAAGCACAGAAACCATGTCTGGATACACAACTCGATAGATTGACACAAGGTTCATGCTACAATGTAAGAACTTAGCTCCTCTCATTACCTAAGATCAAAAAGTAACATTATTTTCAGCAAAATTATTGTCATTACTCATTACACAATGTAACGCAACACCTAAGTCTTAATGCAAGATTCAGCATTTGTTTCCCAACAATGAACTAATCAATTTCGATGCGCAATTATACAAGCACATGTAAATCCAGAAGGAAAGACTTGCCTTGCTCGGACCGGCCTTGCCGGAGGTGCTTCTCCTAGGCTTGCCAGCCTTGGCCTTCCACGATTCGGCATGCGTTAAATGCGGTTCCTTGGAGACCGAACGACGAGTCTTGCCGCTCGTGGACGGCGGCGAGACCTTCTCCGACAGACGAAATGACTGATCGCTCACCTGGTTAGGATCCACCGCCTCCTCGACGGGCGCGGTCTTGTTATTGCTGGCGGCTGAGAAGGCCCTGAAATCCTGCTCCACCACGAACCCCATCGCCCGGAACGAGAGCTCCGTCGGCGATTTGTCCCCGGCGATCCCCGCCGAACACACGCCGCCCATGATGACCAATGCCGACGCGACAAGTAGCTCCACCAGCCGAGCACCTGTAAGATGCAAAATTGGCCGTGTCCCGTCAATATCGCTCAATCCCACCCGAAGCCGGCGTCCGTCGCCGGCGATAAACAACGAAGTAAATGAGCGCTGAAAAGATGGAACGAATCTTACCCGCTCGAGTCGTCGCGTTGACGACGCTCCCGCCGAAGAAAAAAAATCAAAGCAGGAAGAAGGTGACGACCTCCAACAAACCAAGTAGGAAATGCGCCCTTTTGAGCACCAAACAAGGGAATAGAAGGTATCAACCACCAGGCAAGTACCGATGGGGAGGAACAAGACAAGGCGGCCAGACCCAGACCGCGAAATTCCGCCGCCGATTAGTCAAGAAAGCCGGCTTCAGAGAGACGGGAGGATTAGATTTTTTTTTTACGGGACCCAACCGCCGTTGAAAACTGCAGAAGCGGAGGGAGGGACGCTCCGTGCCGGAGCCGAGAAGCGGCGACAGGCACCTCCCACCGGTGGTGTTGATGGCGGCGGCCGGACGGGTAGGAACCGCGTGCTTTTCAGTGGTTGTTCCGATGTGGATTTGATCGGAGAGGAGACACCGTGACAGTCGCGCTTGCTGGCCTTGCTTGTGTTTTGGTCTTTTCGGTGCCAGAATTTATCTTTTTATAAAAAATAAAATAAAGGGGGAATTGGCAAAGTCCACGGTTCAGAGGGGTTTATTAAATGCAGGGTCTGTCAGCCCACCGCAGCACTGACTTTTTTTTTTGTGTGGGATTTGACTTTGCTCTCTTTGAGCGTGTTTAGTTTTCAAAAAGAAAACTCAAAAAATGCTACAGTACATGTCACATCAAATCTTGTGACACATGCATATAGTACTAAATGTAGACGAAAGAAAAAAAACTAATTACACAGTTTAGTTATAAATCACGAGACAAATCTTTTGAACCTAATTAATCCATGATTGGACACAAATTACCAAATAAAATGAAAAATGCTACAGTAGCCGAACCAAAAAAATTTCTCCAACTAAACAAGCCGTTTGTCGACAAATCCACCGGTTTTCAAGTCCCATACTCATCTTTCCACATTTGTCTTCTTGTGTTGACCATCCATTGATGTGCGTCACTTTAGTACTCCGTAGTTTAGACACGAATTCAACATGCATTCTATTGTGGGAAATCAGTGGGTGTAGATATACTAGTAATCATTAATAAAAATAGAAGAACAACTAAATATATTCTTTTGTTCTATTTAAGTATCACCTAGATGTATGTGAATGTCAAATCTTCTCAACAGGATCTAATAGAAAATATTAGTAACATGTGCATGTCTAAATAAGTGTATTATAAAAAAATATATTCAATGATTAATCAAATGATACCTATTACGCACCATAAATAGTAATCTCTTGTATACATTTGGTCAAAGTTGAATATATTTAACTCATCGATATGTGAAAACGACACTTAAAAGGACCATAGAAAGTAATTCTTATATTATAGAGTGAACCCTCTATATGGCTCTATATATAGTTATATACTTCTTTTGTCCTTAAAACAATAGATTTTTATACTGAAAATTTGTCCTAAAATAAATTAACTTCTAAGCCCTCACATCCATCGAGCCCATTTATTTCCTCGAGCCTCCAACAGTCACAAATATTCAAGAATATTCTACAATAAATTTATCTTTTAATGACCATCTATGTTGTACTGTGTAATCTTAAAACTATAGGGCGGTGTGGGTTTTGGGTAGGTTTAACCCCATTAGCAGGATTGCAACTGAGTTGGGTTGTGGCCTTGTTCGCTTGAACTTATCAGCTATGGTATAATGTTTTTCTCTCATAACAAATCAGCTAAAACAGTAGTTTCTAGTCTGGCTTTTCAGGGAAGCGAACAGGGTAGGCCAAGCATGCAAATTTTCAACACTAGACCATGATACCAAAACTAGACAGCTCCAACCAGCACTAAAACGGCTTTTTAGGTTGCCACCTTAGCCTATGGACTACTTGCTAGACATTCAAGGATCCAACGCGTGGGAACGCTGCCTAATCAAACAAACACCATAAACCAAACGAGTTAATGGATCGTAACTGAATTGCTCATATTAAAAAACTGACGATTTCATTCTAACCCATCCATTTTTAAAAATACTTCCTGCAGGGCGTCCGTCCGTGACGGTGTCCGGATGTGGCTCCCAGGAGTGGGCTCCAAACAAAAAACAAATATACATTCCCTTGTGCTTATTTGCCTGTCCCCCAGAGCCCACACACCACTCCTTCGTGCTTATCTGCTCGGCCTCAAAGCAGCATGGCTGCTCATCCGTCCGCCCCCTTCTCCAGCACGCGCTCATCGGGATGCTGCGCTGCTTCCTTTCCCCTTCGCCGGCCACGGCGCACGCCCTTGCTCACCTGCGTCACTCGCTCCCTCGCTGTTCGTCCGTCACCCATCGTCGTTGGGTGTGCCGCTGACCCCACCATGGCCGCTGGGGCACACGTCCCGTGGCGCTTAGGTCTTCCCCAACCAAGGAAGGGCACCCACGAGCATGGCCAGTGCTGGTGGTGCTCACGCGCCGCCACTCGCCGCCGGCTCTCACCCCGACAACTGGAATCGACTGGCCAGCCTTGCATCCCTATGTTGCGTACATATGTTTCAAGTATTTCGAACGGTTTAGATGTATATTGCAATTATTTCATCTTCATGTTTGTAAGGTCTAAATGGCTAGAGTGGGGTGAATAGCCTATTTAAATTTTCTACAAGCTTTACTAAACAACAAGTTAATAAATAAGATGACGAAGCTCTTCTAGCACTAGCACAACTAATCTATGCAAGCCGTCTACACAATACTAGTAAACAACAAGGCTATGAACTTTAGCTCACACCAACAACCTAAGTAACTAGGCTAATTACTCCTATGAGATAAGCTATTCTACTCAAGCTAAGGCAAAGAATAATAAGTAAAGAAGAGAGCTTGAATAGATATACCAACGTTGATGAGAAGAGATATGTCCAATGTACCAATCAATCAATGTGATCACATACACAAATGAAATCCTCGGCAATAAGATGACACAAGATTTTTACCGAGGTTCACTTGCTTTCCAGCAAGCTACTCCTCGTTGTGACGATGCACCCACTTGATGGATCACGAGCTAATCAACTATCAAGAGTTGAACCCTCAGCGGGTGCCACACATCCACTCACAAGATGGGGATCCTCCAAGCAACGAGCTCCACTAGAGTAGCCAATTCATGAACTCCCGCGGGGAAGGCTCAAAACAATCTCCAATCACGAGCTCAACACCACCGCTGCTCCAAGCCGTCTAGGGTGTCGGGAAACACCCAAGAGTAACAAACAATCCGCAACAAACTCAAGAATCAAGTGCCACTAGATGCAACTCTCAATGCAATGCACTTGAATCTCACTCAATCTCTCTAGAGTATGCAACCAAGCAAGGAGATGAGTGAAGGGAAAGTTCTCTAGCTCAAAGTGTGCCTCAATATCTCAGATGTGTAAGAGAGAACCCCCAAGGGCCGGCCACCTCTTATTTATAGCGAATGGAAAATCCACTAGCCGTTATACCCCTGTCGAGGGCGACAGACGCGGCCACGCCAAGGCGACAGACGCTGCAGTGCCACGTCCGTCGCACCTCTGTACGCCAGGTGTCCCCGTGTGCTCAAAGCCAACAGTCGAATTTGCCTTCGACAGACGCGTCCATCGCGCCTGAGACCCAGCGTCTGTCGCATCGACAGACGTGGTCCAGAGAGCCCTGCAACGCGCGCGACTCAACAGACGCGTCCGACGCGCCAACACCAGACTCGACCAGCGTCTGTCGCGCACAGCTCGCCTCCGCTCGCTCCTGCGCCCGGCTGACGCCACTGTCGACGGATGTTGACGTCGTGCGTCCGTCGCGCGGCCACCACCGTATCTGTCACGCCACCATAGCAGGCCATCGCCAGGGTAAGCCGACAGACGCTGAAGGCAGCGTCTGTTGCTCCCGAGGACAGCGTCTGTCGCTTGTAAAACAGCGACGACCACCACTGCGACTTTGCCTCCGGTTCTCGCATCCGGTACAATGGAAAATAGGCATTTCATTTTCCCGAAAACGCCTAAATCCCGCGCTTGCAAGCTCGGCAGGAGGGAGAGAGAACCCCAAACCCCTCTCTACCGCTCAAACTCCGCCGCCTTCGCTAATGTGCCAACACCATCATGTGTATATCACCATGTGCATGTGTGTTAGCATTTTCACAATCGTTTTCTCGAAGGAGTTATGTTAGCTCTCTTTACTAGATCCTAATGCATATGCTAAAGATGATGACCTAGTAGCACTTGATTCACGAGCTAACCGTGATTGCCCCTCTTGATAGTCGGCTATCAATTCTAAACCCGGTCAATCACTTCTCTACTCATCTTAGACCGGCAAAAGTGAACCCTACGATTATACCTTTGCCTCGATCACTTTGTTCCATGTCCATCTCCACATGCTTAATCACTTTTTTTGCGACGAAAGAAGAATTATATTATATGATAGCTGGGTACATCAACACGTTACCAGCACTCTGGATTATAAAATAATACCCACACATCATTTTATGTGCATCTCCACCTCTTGTGATCTTGTGGCCATCACTTCATGCCACATGCTCCTTCATCACGTGTGTTGCTTATGCCTAACTCATTCCACTTGATACAATAGCATTAGCAACTTGGTGTCATTAATTACCAAAATCAAACTTGGGCTTTTAATGTTGCACATGTTGTAAGACATGTTGCAACAGTATGTTCCAAATGTTTCAGCTGTTTCAATCTTGTGTTGCAGCAAATAGTTTCATGTTGCAAGTTGCAAATCTAGATGTTTCATGTGTTTCACACCCGTTGCAAATGCGCGTTTAAATGTTTCATCTACTTTTAAAAGTAGGTTGCATTCACATGTTTTTCATGTTCCAAATCTACTTTCAGATGGGCCACTGAAGGCCGACAAACGGTGGTGCCGCAGTCAAGGCGCGCTAGGGGCATGCTCGTCCTGAGTTGCTCATCGTAGCTCGTGCTACCCACACAGAGAGAGAGGAGGGGGTCAGGGGCGACCAGCTGGCGCAGAGACAAGGTTAAGTGCACACGTAGGGCAGGGCGAAATCGAACAGGGAGCCAAAGGCGGATGGGGGCAAGCTGCGCACGTCAGTCTGGACGTCCGGGCGCCAGCCATGCCCATCCATTTTTCCCAACATGACCAGCCCCATTTGTAGAAAGATTCACAACTTATGTTTTTGCATAATCCCATATTCTAGGAAAAATCCGATATTCATCCCAAATTTATCCTTGCCGGGATAAGCCCTTGTCCACCCTAATCCCTACCCAAGAGGCCGGCGAGGCAAGGCACATCTAGACAATAGTCCCAACAGCGGCAGGATGCTGACGATCGTCCAGCATAGCGGCTAGCAACCCCAAACGCCGTATGCCAGCGCTCCCTCTAGTATGACAATTATAGCGGTTCACACGACGTCTTCATGTCATAATTTACATGAACAATCAGCTACTCTGAAACCTAAGCAGGACAATCCTGTTTGCAATATAAGGAGTTATATACATCTTCACTCAGAGCCTGATGGTCCTAGGCTGAGTCCAACGCAAAACATCCATGGATCCTAGCTACAATGCAGCTCGTCCTTGGCCCTTTGGTAGCTTCTTTGTTCCAGCTGTGCAGGAAAAAGGGAGGGATTTAAGCCATAAGTTCATACAACAAAAACTAGGTTGAGCGATTAATGGCATCACAATCAAGACTTACAGTCTTCCACGTCCTTTAGTTGGTAATAATGTGGTGCTATCTCTACCAGCCATTCAGGCTTCAGTTCCGTCACCTGCGGTGCCACAGTATGTCAATTGTCACATCAATATACAACAAATTCTCCTACAGGTCTTAATGAGATTCTGAATAAAAGGGCATACCTGGCGCATAAACTCTTTTGTTGTGAGAACTAATTCGTGGTACACTACCCACCGCGGACGTATCTGCATACAGCATATATAAGCACATAACACAAGAGATCATAACTAAAACTCGCAGAAGAAAAGGTAGAATTATGAATGCTATGAAAATGAGACGATGTACAATCAAATGAACTTGCCTCTGATAATCCTGAACTAGGATGGATATGTACGGTCTGAGGGTTCTTGGCAGTCTTATATGTACCATCCCTCTGCAACCGTGCAGAATGATGGAAGAAACCTACAGCACACATGAAGCAATGGCATCATTGTTAGAAAGCACTGAAGAATACCCAAAAGGCTCATACCTGATGTTATAGCTTTTTTAATAGCATCTAAATCACTGGCATTTGAGCAAATCTCAATCTCAACTCTTTCCATAAGTCCCTCTAGTTGATCCCGAATATCTCTTGCTCTCTTCATGCTGCGCACCTGAATTATCCAATGATAATTTTACCACATAAATTTGCAGAATCAAGGATCAACAGATAATTTTTTAACTAATGTGTAAAGATGAATTCTGTTACAAGGCTGATTGCTAAAAACAATAACTGTCCTTTGATATGTACTCCAGTGGATGCTATGTACACTAACCAAGATTATAAGAGTTCGAATATGTAACTTAGGTATTAGAACATTACAGCTACAGGTACAGGCACAAGCATCTAAAGCGCTATAAAAAACAGAATGCTGATGACTGTTAGTGTGTTAGTGTTGTGAAGAAGCCCATAGAAACACTATAGCGTAACAGTAGATGTAGTAGTAATTGAACAGCGTATCCAGTGCGTCATGGATCTTGAACTTCTCGGCAGCATTGAAACACCAAGGAAACTTTATCTGTAACCCCACTCTAAAGCACTCTAATGGAATTGTCTCAAATTCACATCTTCTAGCAGTAGCGAGACCTTTTTTATGAACATAAGCGTAGCTTATGAACCTAAGACACAATAAGATAGTATGCAGCTGCTTGCTGATTCCACTCATATCTAATTAGATATTATAGAATTTTGATTCCACTCACACTTATAAAGAATTTCACATTGGCTTTTCGGGAATCAAGGTTTTGGAATATAACACTCCTACATGACTAACAAATATTTCTTTTCACGGTAATTCAATGTTCATGACCCATGATGTGCATTGGGAAGAGGGTATTCAGACAAATATAGTTGAAACGCAAGAATGTTACAAGACAGCCTAGTGAAAGTTGGGCCCATAAGCAGAGAATATAAGCAGCACGTACTGTTGAGGTCAAGGAAACAAAAACCATTAACTACCCAGTGGTCACAGGATTTTTTGGGTATAGCAAACATTAAAAGCAAGTTTTTCTCAAGGGACCAACAATCAAATTTCAATAATGCGCTAACAGCAGGTGAGGTCTCCATCCTATTTCATCAATACTTTGTTTACAATATCTAAGTCATCCCCACCATTTTCCATTTCTTATGTACAAATATACCTTCTGAGAAAATATGAAAAAAATAATAATAAAAGAGGACGTTTACTGGCTGATCAGATAACAAGAGCTTTTTCAGGCCAAGAAATTAACCCTGAGGATAATAAGTACGAGCAGGTAAATACCTGTATATAGTTTTCGTAACACCATTGAGTTGAATAGTCTGTTTCTTTCCAAGAATTATACACCTGCAAGAATAAGTTAGCACTGACCATATAAAAGGTGTGTGCATGTGTATGCTTACAAAAGTAAACAGGCAGGGAATCATACATTTAGTAGTGCTATATGGTCCCCAACATTGCCAGTGTGGAAGTTCAACCTTGCATTATCTGCATGAACTTGTTTGTCCTTCGGACGATAAAAAATAGAATTGCCAATTGACAACATGGACGCAATGGAGATGATCTCGTCAGAACACTTGTATTTCTCTGAAGCAACAATCATCTTCGACAACATAGGATCCAGTGGAAATTCTGCCATTCTTCTTCCAGTCTTGGTCAACTCTCCACGACTGTTGAGTGCACTGAGAGCAAAAAGTTGTTCCAGAGCCCTTAATAGGGCTTCTGATGGAGGTGGATCCATGAAGTCAAAGTTAACCAAGTCATGAATACCAAGACTCTTGAGTGTAAGCACAACATTCGCAAGATTGGTTCGTTGGATCTCCGGAACAGTATTATCTTCTAGGTCGTGCATGTAGTTATAACTCGTGTATAGACGGAAGCATTTTCCAGGTCCAGTGCGTCCAGATCTTCCTGCCCTCTGGTTTGCTGAAGCTTTTGAGATAGGATTAATAAGTAGAGATTCCATTCCAGTGCGGGGATTGTATGATTTGATCTTACAAAAGCCTGGATCAATAACATATTTTATACCATCAATGGTTAATGAAGTCTCTGCTATATTAGTGGCCAGAACCACCTTACGGGCACCCTCGGGGGTTGGCTCAAATATCTTAGCTTGAAGCTCGGTAGGTAGATTTGCATAAATAGGACATATAATTAATTCTGAAATTTTGGTGCCTAAGCCCCTTGTTCTGTGTTTAAGGATTTCATCAACTGTTTCAATTTCCTCCTGACCTGTGAGAAACACCAGGATATCTCCAGGGGGTTGTGTCACATGTATCTGTAAAACAGTGACAATTGCTGCATCTATGTAATCAGCCTCTGGGGCTTTTGTATAATGAATTTCAACCGGGTATCGCCTCCCAGGTATCTTGAAAATAGGAGCTGAATCAAAGTAGTCACTAAATTTTTCTGCATCAAGGGTGGCACTAGAAATGAGCAACTTCAGGTCTGGTCGAAAACGAGAAATATCCTGAAGGCAGGAAAACCATATTAATGTACATGGCAACATTTTGAGTTTGTATCAAATATAGCTGCAATACATCAAGCTAGCTAACCTTCACCAGACCAAATAAGATATCAGTAGAGAGGGTGCGCTCGTGAGCCTCATCAACCATGACAACGCTGCAGCAAAAATAAAGAAACAGACATAAGAAAGGTCTGTGATACTTTGGGGGAGGAACAAACACAGCTGCTTTCATAAATGGATACCTATAGCTAGCCAAATCTGGTTCACCAAGGAACTCCCTCAGAAGCATTCCATCAGTCATGTACTTAATAATTGTTTTATCTGAAGTGCAATCCTCAAATCTTATAGAGTAACCAACCTGAGCAACAAATTTCAGATGATATGCTAGAATATCCATTGAATGAAATTCCTATTATGAACAATGTGACATTAGAATTAATAAAAAAAAATCAAACCTCATGTCCAAGTTTAACACCCATTTCTTGAGATACTCTTGCTGCAACACTCATGGCAGCCACTCGACGAGGTTGAGTACATGCAACCTGCACAAAATTAAGTACCTTTAGTGCACGGAGGCTTAGAGGCTGTAAATATAGGCAAACAAACATCATGACCTAACCTACTTGCTACTTGCACATTTCATGAAACTGGAGCTCAGAGAGCTACTAGGGAAAAGCCCATACAGATCCTCTTCTATATTCGTGTATAAGACAAACCAAAACATACACAGACAATACTCGCCATATTCTCAGTAGAGAAATGGACCTTATGGATATCTTACCTTTCCTTTCGCAGTATACCCAGCCTCATGAAGGTACTGAGGTATTTGTGTTGTTTTACCAGACCCAGTCTCACCCACTATGACGATAACCTACAAAGAGAACCGAGGTTGTCAGAACATCAACTAAAGTCCAAATTCCTATAGCTATGAATCTAGAGTGGACCAGTTTGGTCCTAGATACGATCTGAGTTTGGTAGTTTGTCGACATTGATATGTTACATACATATATATTGTATTTAGACTTTAGTATTGAGGTCTGATTTGGGACCCCATAGCATCAACCTCCCAAGAAAATACATTCAAGATATCCTTTCTTGTGCTGCTCTCACTAATATTTGCACAGCTGATACACCTATAGAGCTTGGTATTCACTTGTGCCCCACTGATGGTGTGCCTCTCAACGATCCCACTCAGTATTGCCATCGTGTTGGGAGTCTTGTCTATCTTGGTATCACTCGTCCTGACATTTCTCATTCTATCCACATCTTGAGGCAGCTTGTTTCTTCTCCTACTTAGGTCCACTATGCCCACCTCCTTTTATTTTCCCACACGAGGCAGCCCCATTTCCATTCAGTGAAATGGAAATACATGCGTCTGAAGAACCAAATAAGAAAAAAGATAACAGGCGACAGTCTCCAGCATATCTGAAGCTCTGCCTCAGAGTCAGATATAGCCCCCAGGAACTAAACTACGATAAACCCGCCATATTACAGTCTAGAACAAAACATAACACGACAATTTGACCTTTCAAGGTTAAGCACCGTCGTCACAAAAGACCTTACAGACTAGCGAAAACCCAAATGTTTTCCTGTTCCTTTAACTTCCACTTCTTCAGCTACTCATTCTGGTCGTCTTCCTCTTGGTGCTCCCTCTGTTCCAGTTGCGCCCATCTACCCCCTCGCGCCACTCTGAGCATAGTGTTGACTCCATTGATGAGCATTTCCCTGTCCACTTCAGCATACAGACCTGTCCAATAATGCATAAAAGCACACGCATGACCAATAATCTCAATGGGATTATTTTCTTCCATCAAAGCAGACTTTGTTCCTAGATTTCCAAATGGCCCAGCATTTGAAAGTTCTTGCCCTTAGGCAGCCACAAGTCACACCATATCCAACATTGAGCTAAAGATGTAGGAACATTAGTTGCCCCGATACATTTAGCAATCACAGCCCAAATTACTTTTTCAGTTGGACAAGTAAAGAAGAGATGATCAATAGATTCATCATCTCTTCTTCACATGCCCTTTTAGTCAGGCTTGTTGGCAGCACCTTGGTTTTCAGTGGAACCTTGCGATGGATTTCTTTCATAAGCTGTTGGAAGCGAAGGAGGGGTTCTCAAACTCTTTTTTCATGGAAGTTTTTACCATCAGTGCTTGGCAAATTTGGAAGCAAAGAAACAACTTCATTTTTAGTAGAGGCCAACCATCCTTCCTTGCATGGAAAACAGGTTTCATTGATGAAGCTCGCCTACAGGCTCACAGGATCTCTGAAAACAAGCGCGCTCTCTTCCTTTCTTGGATAGATTTGTGTACATAGTTGGGCCCAGCCTGCCTCAGGCTACCTGTTTCCTTCTTTGCTGCTGTTTTTTTTTTTGTTCTGTCTCTTTTGTACAGTTGGTTCTTTTTGGTTTAATAAAAAATCCTAACAGTGGGGGCTTCCCCTGCTGTTGTTCTTTTCAAAAAAATAGATTCATCCTGATCACAGAAATGACACATTGGGTTTCTTACCCAACTCCTCTTGATCAGGTTATCCTTAGTTTAAGATAGCATCATTTGTCATAAGCCACATAAAGAACTTAATCTTTTGAGGCACTTTCCCTTTCCAAATTCTTTTGTGAAAAGGACTAGCATCATTTATAGTTAAAGCACTATACACAGATTTAACAGAGAAACAATGATTTTTCTCAAGTTTCCAGGTTATGATATCTCAAGTTGAAATCTCTCCACATCAGCCCATATTCTCTCCCAGCAAAGTTTTAGTTCTTCTGATAACCATCTCCTAAAAGTAATATGTATCACTCCATTTTCACATCAGCTACAATCACATTTTTTTGTTCACAGATAATAAACAGAGTTGGGGCAATTGTTTAAAAATAGGTTTTTCATATAACCAAGGGTCAATCCAGAATTTAGTCTTTCTACCATTACCAATCTGGCAACCTTAATGCTTCTCCCCTGATGAGAAGATCATAGCAAATAGGAGAGTCAGTACTTCTATGATTATGAAAATATTTGGCCTTAATAATATCTTGCCACAACCCTTCCTCGTGCTCTAACTTCCATCACCATTCGCAAAGAAAACTGGTATTCATTTTCTTTAAATCTTTAATGCTCAAACCCCCTTTCTTTTTGCTCTTACAGATCTTAGTCCATATGACAAGTGATATTTCCTTTTAGTGCCACCCCTTGCCAAAAAAAGGTTCTTCTGATTTTATCAATGTTATCAATAGTTGTCTTAGGAAGCAACAAGCAAGTACACAAACGAAAGCCAGGCGGGAGTAAATAGGAAACTAGAGTTGTGGCGGCAGACCCTTGAGTCTAAAGGTTTTAGATTAAGCAGAACTAAAACCGAATACATGAGATGTGACTTTGGCGGAGCTACACAGGAGGAGGGAGATGTGAGTTTCAAAGGTCAAGTAGTTCCTTAGAAGGATACCTTTCTGATAGGATTTCTAGTCCTACCAGCGATCTCGCGCAGACGATATGGGTGAGAGGGAGGAGGAAGAGGCTGGCGACCTCGCTGCCGGCGGTGAGGCGCCGTCACGAGGGAGGAACGCAAGGGCAGGAGAACAGGCGGCGGCTAGGGCAAATATCCGGGCTCCCTAAGGAAGCCGGAAACAATTAAGATTGTTTCTGCTTGATTGATCTCAATAGTCTTACAAAATATATATAACTCCTCCTCTCTCTAAAAATAGAAATAACTCCCTAATAATAATAATAATTCTAATAATAGGAATAGATGACGACTTGGGCCTTGAACCCATCTCCTGTGCGCCCCTGCTAGCCACGAGCATGCCTTCGTCTCTCGTAGTGGACGCCCGTCATAACATCTCTCCCCGCCTCTTCAAACAGCTCGTCCTCGAGCTGGACTTCTGGAAACTGCTCCTTGAACTTGGCGAAGGGCTCCCAAGTGGCGTCATCCGCGGGAAGACCCTGCCACTGCACCAGGACACGCCACTCGCCACGGCGGAGTTGAGCCCGCAGCACCCGCTCAGGACTGGGCAGCAGGTGACCATCCTGGACCGGCGGGAGAGGTGCAGGGGCAGTCGGTGGTGGCCCTTCATAGGCCTTGAGCTAGCTAACGTGAAAGACGTCGTGAAGACGCGCGCTGGCCGGGAGCTGAAGACGGTAGGCCACAGCGCCGATGCGCTCCAACACCTGGAAGGGCCCGGCGTAGCGAGGACGGAGCTTGCCCTTGGGCTGGGCGACGAGGGCCTGCATGGGACGGTGGAGAAGCCACAGGAGCACCCAATCGCCCACCTCAAAGGACACGTCGCGGTGATGGACGTCGTAGTACTTCTTAGCATATGTTGAGCTTGAAGTAGACGCTCCCGGACCTCCTCCAGGAACGCGTCGCGGTCACGGAGCAGCGACTCAGCCGCCTCAGTGCCGCCCCATGCTGGAGAGGAAGGAGGGGCGGTGGGGGGCGGCCGTAAACCACCTCGAATGGGGTGGCCCGCAGCGCCGTCTGGAAGGACGTGTTGTAGCAGTACTCGGCCCAGGAGAGCCAATCGACCCAGGCACGAGGGCGGTCGTCGGTGACGCACCGCAAATACATCACGATGATCCGGTTAACCACCTCGGACTGGCCATCGGTCTGAGGATGGAAGGCCGTGCTCAAGCGCTGCTTGACACCTGCAAGCTGAAAAAGATCATGCCACAAATGGCTGGTGAAGACCGGGTTGCGGTCGCTGACGATGGAGGCGGGGAAGCCGTGGAGCCGCACAATGCCGTCGAAGAAGGTGCGCGCCACGGAGGCCGCCGAATACGGGTGGCTGAGGGCGATGAAGTGTGCATACTTGGAAAACCGGTCAACCACCGTGAGGATGACCGATTTGTCGTGCACCTTTGGGAGGCCGTCGACGAAGTCCATAGATATGTCCGCCCACACCTGCGAGGGAACCTCGAGGGGCTGCAGCAGCCCTGCCGGATGTGTGGTCGGCGTCTTGTTCCGCTGGCAAGTGTCGCAGGAGCGGACGAAGTCCTGCACAAGCGAAGTGTCGCCCGGGAGGTAGAAGTCCTGTCGGAGGCGAACGAGGGTCTTCTGGATGCCCTCGTGGCCGGCTGTGTGGGCCAGCGCCACCACTTGATGACGCAGATCGCCGTGGCGCGGCACGAAGACCCGCTTGCCGTGGAGCAGCAGGCCCTCGGCCACGCTCCAGGGGCCGTCCGGTGCCCCTCGATCAAGCTGCTGGAGGAGCTCGCCGGCCTCCTGGTCCAGTGCCATGGCGGCACGGATGTCGTCGTAGAGGCGGAAGGAGGGGCCAGAAACGAGCAGCGCCGCTGGACCCTCCTCGTCAAGGCGGGAAAGCGCGTCGGCGGCGGTGTTGAGGCGACCCGGGCGGTATTCGACAGCGAAGTCAAACCCGAACAGCTTGCTGAGCCACTGGTGCTGAGGCACGGTAGACAAGCGTTGATCCAGGAGCAACTTCAAACTGTAGTGATCAGTGCGGACGAGGAAGCGGCGGCCCCAGAGGTACGGCCTCCAATGCCGCACTGCCTGGACCAACCCGATGAGCTCCCGCTCGTAGGCCGCCAGCTTGCCATGGCGGGCAGCAAACGGCCGGCTGAAGAAGGCCAGGGGGCCGGCCCCTTGGTGCAGCACCGCGCCAAAACCGGTGCCCGACGCATCGCAGTCGACGACGAATTGGCGCTCGAAGTCCGGCATCTGCAAGACCGGTGCGGACGACAGGGCGCGCTTGAGGCGTGCGAACGCCTCGGCCGCCTCATCCCACACAAACGCCTCTTTGCGCAAGAGGCGGGTCAGGGGGGCGGCGATGGAGCCGAAGTCCTTGATAAATTTCCTGTAGTAGCCGGCTAGCCCCAAGAAGCCCCGGACGCCACGGGGGGAGCGAGGGACTAGCCAGGCGGCCACCGCCGCCACCTTGTCGCTGTCCATGGCGACACCTTCCGCGGAGATGACGTGCCCCAGGTACGCCACGGAGGAGGCGCCGAAGGAGCACTTCGATCTCTTGAGAAAGAGACCGTGTGCTCGCAGAGCACTGAGGACGAGGCCGACATGCTGGAGGTGCGCTGCCCACGAAGTGCTGTAGATGAGGATATCATCAAAGAAAACCAGCACAAACCTGCGGAGGTAAGGTCGGAGGACGTCGTTCATCAGCGCTTGAAAGGTGGCCGAGGCGTTGCACAGGCCAAAGGGCATGACCAGGAACTCGAAGTGCCCATGGTGTGTGCGGAACGCAGTCTTGGCGATGTCCTCCGGGTGCATGCGCACCTGGTGATAGCCTGAGCGGAGGTCGAGCTTAGTAAAGTACTTGGCGCCATGGAGTTCATCGAGGAGCTCGTCGACCACCGGGATCGGGAATTTGTCCTTGGACGTCTTGTCGTTGAGAGCCATGTAGTCGATGCAGAAGCGCCAGGAGCCGTCCGCCTTCCTGACGAGGAGGACAGGGGCGGAGAACGGCGACGTCGAGGGCCGGATGATGCCCTGCTCCAGCATATCGGCGCACTGGCGCTCCAGCTCATCCTTCTGGAGCTGCGGGTACCGGTACGGGCGGACCGCCACGAGCGCCGTACCGGGGAGGTGGATCTGATGGTCATAGGGCCGCACTGGCGGCAAGCCGCGCGGTGCCTCGAAGACGGCCCCATGCTGCTGGAGGAGACGGTCCAGCAGGGGGCGTGGCTGGGCGTCCGCGGTCGCGGCCAGCAGCTGCTGCACTGCTGGAGCCGGTGGTGCCCCCTCGCACTGCCAGGTGATGCGGCGGGCGCCCCTCTAAAAAGCCACCGTGTGGGCGTCGAAGTCCCAAGTGAGGGGGCCCAAGGTGCGCAGGAAGTCGACGCCGAGGATGAAGTCGAAGCAGCCCAAGGCGAGGCCCACGCAGGTGACGGGGTACGGCACGCCGGCGACGAAGATGGAGACGTCGCGTGCAATGCCCTCGCACGGCAGGCGCTCGCCGCTGGCGACTGTGACGCGGAGGTGCTCGGCACCAGCAAGGGAGAGACCAAGGCGACGCATCACATGTCCTTGGAGGAACAAGTGCGTCGACCCGGTGTCCAGCAGGGCAAGAAGCCGCTCACCCTTCAACTGCACGGGCAGCAACATGGTGTTCTCAGTGCGTATCCCTGCAAGAGCATACATGGAGACAACTAGGGCATTAGCGGTGTGCTCCGCCGCTGCGGTGGTCGAGTCCTTAGGTGGCGCAGTCCCGTCGTCGTCTGCCGTCGGGTGCTCGGGATCGTCGACATAGTCGGTGGTCTCAAGGTAGAAGAGGCGCTTGCACACGTGCCCCCGCACGAAGGGCTCGTCGCAGTTGAAACAGAGGCCCTGGCGCCGCCGCTCCAATTGTTCGGCTGGCGTCAAGCGGCGGAAACGCGGCTGTCCCCCACCGGCTGGAGAGGACGACAGCTGCGGAGAGGCAGCCGCACCGCCAGCGTGGTTGGACGCGGTGGCCGAGCACCCCGCTGTTGGAGAGGCTGCGGCGGGACGAAGGCCGCTGCGCGGCGCTCGAAGGCCCGCGCCAGGTACATCGCCGTCTGGAGGTCGGGCGGGTGGTGCATCTCCACGTCGACCTGGATGTGTTCGGGCAGCCCGCCCACGAAGAGCTCCGCCTTCTGGCGCGGGTTGAGGTCGCGCGCGTGGCAGAGGACCGCGTTGTAGCGGTTGGAGTAGTCCTGCACCGAAGATGTAAATGGCAAGCGCGCAAGCTGCGCCAGGCGCGTGCCCTGCGTTGGCTGTCCAAAGCGAAGTTGACATAGGGCGCGGAAACGCTCCCATGCCGGCATCCCTTCGTCCTGCTCCAAGGCGTAGTACCAAGTCTGAGCATTGCCCCGAAGGTGATAGGAGGCGAGCCATGTGCGGTCCGAAGCCAGGGTGCGCTGGTCGCGGAAGAATTGCTCGCACTGGTTCAACCAATTGAGGGGGTCGACGCCGCCATCGAACGTCGGGAACTCCAGCTTGTAGAAGCGCGAGGCGGTGTGAGCACCCGGGCCAGCGGCGGCGGCCGGTACACCCTCGTCCACGGCCGCGGCTGCAGCAGCGTCGCTCCCGAGGTGGAGAGCAGCGGCGGACGGGGCGCCTCCGTAGTAGAGGTTCCCCGCGGTGTCGCCGTAGAAGACGCCCGAGCGGGGGGGCGGGGCCCCATCGCCGCCCGCAGGCGCGCTTGGGGAGGCCACGGTGGAGGTGGCCATGGTGTAGATCGGGGAAGTCGTAGAGCCCACGAACGCCCACTCGGGGATGGGGGACGGCGAGGTCGGCCACCGGATCATGTGGAGGGGTAGACCCGAGCTCGGCGGCGGACTAGCGCCCGAGACCGGCGCAGCGATGGAGGGCGCAGGCAGCGCTGATTGCGGCGGGTGTGGCGGGGGGAAGCGGTGGCGGGGGCAGCGACGAACCCGGCGGAGGCGGCTGCTGCGGAGCCCCGACCACGCGGCCTGCATGGCGGTGATGCTGCGGCTCATCTGCGCCATGTTGGTGGACATCTCAGCGACCACGGCGGCGAGGGACTCCAGGGTCAGGGGAACGGCAGCAGAGGACCCCACGGCAGCATCCACCGGCGCGCCCACGGCAGCGGACAGGGGGATGGACGAGGACGACGTGAGCAGTGGACGGGTGGTGGTGGGTGGGATTGGCGGCGCTGTGGTGGGTGGGATCGTCGGCGCGGCGGCGGTGGTGGTGGAGGCCATGATCGGCGAGGCTGCTGATACCAGGTTGATAGGATTTCTAGTCCTACCAGCGATCTCGCGCAGACGATATGGGTGAGAGGGAGGAGGAAGAGGCTGGCGACCTCGCTGCCGGCGGTGAGGCGCCATCACGAGGGAGGAACGCGAGGGCAGGAGAACAGGCGGCGGCTAGGGCAAATATCCTGGCTCCCTAAGGAAGCCGGAAACAATTAAGATTGTTTCTGCTTGATTGATCTCAATAGTCTTAGAAAATATATATAACTCCTCCTCTCTCTAAAAATAGAAATAACTCCCTAATAATAATAATAATTCTAATAATAGGAATAGATGACGACTTGGGCCTTGAACCCATCTCCTGTGCGCCCCTGGTAGCCACGAGCATGCCTTCGTCTCTCGTAGTGGACGCCCGTCATAACACTTTCATTATCTAGGATCGATGCTACAGAGGGATGGAGATATTGATGCGGATGTTAGCCATAGAATCAAAGCAGGGTGGATCAAGTGGCGACAAGCTTCTGGCATTCTTTGTGACAAGAGGGTACCACAAAAGCTAAAACCTAAAAGGCAAGTTTTATAGAACGGCGATTAGACCGGCTATGTTGTATGGAGCAGAATGTTGGCCTACAAAAATTCGACATGTTCAACAACTGAGCGTTGCAAAAATGTGTATGTTGCGATGGATTTGTGGTCACACAAGAATGGACCGAGTTCGGAATGATGATATACGTGATTGCCTAGGGGTAGCACCAATTGAAGAAAAGCTTGTCCAACATCGGTTGAGGTGGCTTGACCATGTCCAAAGAAGACCTTCAGAGACACCAGTGCGTTGTTGAGTCCTAAGCAATGTTTTCTGATCGTCCGATTAATCGCGATTAATCACGATTAATCGTCCTGATCGGTACTTAGCACTCGATTAGGCCCTTCGATTAGATCAGAGCGATCAGAAACCTGATCGTCCGATTAATCGTCGATTACTCGCGATTAATCGTTCGATTAGGTCTATGGCTCGATCAGCAGTAAATAGATAGATGAGCTGCTTCACTTACTGGGCTAACATATGGAGGCTGGGACATCAATATGGAGTCAGATCTCATAGGTAAGTAACCAACTAACTAAAAATATGGTCTTGATGCTCGATGTCTACTATATAAATATATAGTATATGGTATATATACCATACATATATGATATATAGTCCTGCTATATACTGGACGATTATATGGACGATTAGACCGATCAGAGGCCGATTAATCGTCCTGATCGACGATTAATCGTCCTGATCGTCCTGATCGGTACCAGACCGATTAGGAACGATAAGCCGATCAGAAAACATTGGTCCTAAGCCAAGCTAATAATGTGAGGAGAGGTAGAGGAAGACTGAAATTGACATGGAGGGAGGCAATAAAAAGATATTTGAAAGCTTGAGATATACCTAGAGATCTATGTTTGAATAGGAGTGCTTGGAAAGCAACTATTGAAGTGCCTGAACCGTTAGGGGCTCTTGGTGGGTTTCAACTCTAGCCTACCCTATCTTGCTTGGGACTGCCAGGCTATGTTGTTGTATTATTAAGAATGGAACATATTAGAGTTGCTCTGCCAGCTATGTCCAGCCTCTTATTACTTTTATCAATCAAAGGTAACCAGTCACTTAGATGTAGCCTACTGGGGCTGACAGGTACTCCCAAATACTTGATGGGAAATTTACCCACTTGGCAATTAAAGATATCAGCATAAGTTGAGCCCCAAGTATTGTCATCATTAACCATCACCACTTCACTCTAATTAAAATTGATCTTCAAACCTGCCATCATTTGCCCACCTCCTTCGTGTTACCTTCGTGGAACCATTTCTCGCCGCCTTTTCTTTCCTCCAACTTTGGGCTTATTCCGATGCCACTTGGGCTAGTGATCACTCTGCCTCCTTCGTGTTACCTTCGTGGAACCATTTCTCGCCGCCTTTTCTTTCCTCCAACTTTGGGCTTATTCCGATGCCACTTGGGCTAGTGATCACTCTGACCGTCGCTCTCTTTCAGCTTATTGTTTTTCTTGGCTCCTGCTTGATTGCTAGAAGACCAAAAGGCAGACTGCAGTTTCCCTGTGAGGCTGAGTTGAGTTGCGGGCTATGGCAATTGTGACTGCAGAGGTGACTTGGCTACTATGGCTGCTTGAGGATTTCATTGTGCCAGTTACTGCACCGACTCCCCTCTCCTCTGATAGCACTAGTGCGATCAATATTGGCAGAGACCCAGTGAAACATGAATTCACCAAAAACATTGGCATTGATGCTCCTATACGAGATCGCAAGTGCATGATTATGTTATGACTCTCCACCATGTGCCTTCTGAGGTTCAGCTAGAGAATATTTTCATGAAAGCAGAGACAGCACAAAGATAGCTATTTTCTCTCCAAACTCAGTGCTGTTGAACTACCATGAGTTTGGTGTGTGTGTGGGGGGGGGGGGGGTGTACATATATGTATATTGTATTTAGACTTTAGTGTAGGGTGCTATCTGCACTTTGTACATCTTCATATATGTGGCCCTATGGGCATTGCAATAGAGCTTTGTTGCACATTACATACTTGAATCTTGGCCAGACCGGAAACTCAATTGACAAAAAGTTCTACTTGAATCTACTTATCCCAGTAACATATCATACTCATATATACTTGTGTATGTCTTTTATTAAAAGTGAAGTATCATCTTTGATACATTACATATTCTACTTTTGAATATTGAAAACACATTACATATGAACTATATTTAGAGGATCCCAGTGTATCATCTATCTTTACCCAAAAAAATTAGAAGCAAAGCATTCCGTCAAGCAGCCTGATGACGCATTGACACTGTTGTAGATGTATTCTTTTGCCAGAAAAACGGTATTGTTGTAGCTCTGGTTGGTGGATTTGGGGAAGCATGTGCTGGTGCTGAGAGACAAAGGAGAGATTGGGTTGCAAAGGAGCTAGAGCTTGGCGATGGATTGCTGCTGATTGGCGTTGCCGCTCCTACGCCGACGTGCTGTACGCCATCGATGGCGGCAGTGGCTCGCAGGTTGCAACTATTTCCACAACGCTCGTGGCTGTGATGGCCATGTAGAGGTTCGCAGAGGAGTCATGTCGCGGCCATGGCATGGAGGTGGCCTCAACATGTCCAGAGGCGCCGGACGCCAACCTCACGGTGTCACTGCAGAGCAGCGCCTCCTGCATCTTGGTGTGTACCCTAGTGTGGCCAGCGCAACCTGTGCCTAGCGGAAGCTGCCATAACCGTTCGCGAGGAGGAAGTGGCGATCAGAAAGACAGGTGGACGGCGTTATCAGCAAATGTGACAGAATGCTAGTTTAGCGTGATGTTTATTCTTGGTGCTATTTTACAGAACTTTTAATGGCATTATTCGAATGTGGAGATCTTTCGATGCTACGTATCTAATTTTCCCTAGATTCTATGCTTTAATCTAAGGATGCCATGTGTCATCCAAATAATGATCATCAAGCAATATCATTACACAAGGTCAAAAGCAACACAAACCTGATACTCTTCTACAGCCTTAAGCAGTTCATCCCTAAATTTGAAAATTGGAAGTGTCTTTCGCTCATCCTAGTTCAGAAAAGGAGAATTGTTAATAAAGAGGATATTAACATAAATCTTTCAGGAATGTATGCAGCTGCCAAGAAAAGTACGCATGTTCTATACTTCTATCACAGCAAAAGAAAAGGTATGGACTGTTCTATGACCAGTAACCACACTCACCTGGAGCTCCCTTTTCAAAATATCTTTTGCTTCAATGTCCTCTTTATCTGAATCGTCTTCAGGCTAGAATAGGAAATTTCAGTAAAGACATCACGATAAACAAGGAAACTAAAAGCATGTAACTGATTACCTGGGTTCCTTCTATGACTGATGATTTAACAAAATCAATTGTATCTTCAAATACATACCTAAGAAGTTGTAAATGTAATACAAGAAGAAATCAAGTGTCAGACAAAGGTGCAGTCAACATTATTCATCAATGTCATGCAATGGAAATAGTTCAGTTCAAACAAAATTTATGCACAAACTCTTTGCATTACATACGAAATATAGCTTACTGCTGAATGCTGAATTAGGTTAAAAAAAAGTCTGTTCTCAAGAAAATTTGGACCGACAAAGATTCCTAGGTAGGTAGCAAATAGCATCAAGCCATCAACTAAGTAGCAGAAGTCCCTGAACCAATGTAACTTTTATAACATTGTCAGTTACCCAATTCTTGTAGATGCAGAGCTCCAACTGACTCTTCTCGCTCACAACCTCCTCGCGGGCAGACTATCTTCTCATGCTTCCGGATGGTCCTATGGTGGCTTGTGTCTACAGCGGCAGCAGGGCAATCAAGACTACTGCTTTTTGCCTTCAGCTCAGACATTAGTTGAGGCTTGCACATGCCCCTCCCGGTTCTTGTTTGTGGTCATTGGCATCCTGCACGGCAGAACAGCTTGCCTGGGTACTTTGCGTCCAATCAAACATGGCTGCCCGATCACACATGTCGTTTCCCGCTAACCATCTCGTATTCTCATCCAGTCATCCTGTGACCACTCCAAAGCACCTCTGCTGGCGATGAATCATCCCCTTCCCCTGCTCAAATGGAGCACCACCACCACCCCCTTCCAGATCGTCAACATTGCAGTTGAACAGGGGTAGATCTACGCCCCCAACACGCTGGTTACAGCGCCCACAGGACACAGGTTTAATGGGCACTGCGCCAGAACCGAGGATGAGAGAAAGTGGAGTGAGAGCCTCCCCACCCACAAGTTCACTTCCCGATCTCCTGGTCTCCCTTTCTCCTCTGTGGACTTTTGTCCCTCCCTCTCCTCCCCCATTTTGGTAGATCGTCACCATGGTGAAGAACTATATAACTTTGGGTCTGGACAGGGTTTGAGGAATTTCCCACCTCTTAGCCCTTTTGCCGAGCCTAGATTGATCTTTGGTCGAGGCTGAGTTGTGTTTGTACATATGCTCATGGTCTGTGCAAGTGTGTGTTTGTAAGGGGTCTTTCCCCTTTATTTCTTCTTAATACAATGACACACAGCTCTCCTGCATGTTTGAGAATAATAAACCGTAGGGCTCCAACGTATAGGGCACCCAGGCTCCAACACATGTTCCTAGGGTAGCCTCTGAGCCTCTGAGTTTATAACACAACTATCTAACATGCATATCATAACCAGCACTGGCTTCAGAGTGTGATCCAAAAGCATCAAGGAACTTCCATTTACAACCCCCCCCCCCACACACACACACCCCAACCCCCCCCCCCCCCCAAAAAAAAAAAAAAACCGAAAATTTGAGGCAGCCCTTTAGGAGGCAAGATAAAAAGACAAATGGTTTTCTTTAGTGGCACAGCTAATTAACTTAGCACAAAAAGAGCGACTTACTGATACTCATCTGAAGACGGCTTCTTATCTTTGGATCCAAATCGCAGTTTCGATTTTCCTGGAACAAGTACATAGTGTTCTTCCATGTCAGTCTCTTCCGAAATATATAGCGAAGACCATAGGTAACACTTATAGAGATCATGCTGAAAGACGTGGAAGTTTGTTTCAGATATGCAGCATTACCTATTTGGTGTTCTTCCCATGCTTCCTGTTCAGCAAAAGGGTTCATTTTATCCTTGGCCTCAGGATCTCTGCTTGTTCATAAAACTATCAGGACGCATGAATAAACTAGAAAATTGCATGCAATCATGCACATAAGAGGTCATAATGTAAACCTTACTTGTACCGCTGCATGGCCACAGAGAATCTCTTCTCTTGATTGACATTTTCACCCATGTCATAAGCTTCAGGCATTTTGTACTGAAATGCATGTACATAAACTTGTTGACATTAAAGATACTAACAAACATGTGTACAGCATGTTGTATGGTCCTAAGCAGGGTTTTTGAGGCGCGGCGCCCTACCCCCACCCCCTCTCACAATGCCTAGGCGTTTATGGCGGACACCTAGGCGACGCCATATGCACATTCTAGGCGCATGAAGGCGTTGTGTAAGCTAGAATTTTAGACTCTAGTGCAGCACATACATACTTGTTTGTTCCCAATTCTGTCCCACACGAAAACACAGGTCTAAGGTCTGGCCTCGGTCGTGGTTGCTCTCATATGGACTATGGTGCCGTTGTGTATGGATGGGGCAGTGTTCAGGGTTTTCTCGAGCTGCGTGAGATGGTGCAATGCCCAGGGGCTGTCTTACCCCCACAGGTTGAGTCTTTTTTTAATAGAGCCACTGAATTTGGAATATTTTAATGCACTTCAAATAATCAAACGTGATCAGACATCCAAACTAACATTTATGAAATGAGCAAATCAATCCAAGAAGAAAACATACCTCACCAACATCATCAGGTGTCTCAACATGTTCCTTGACAAGACCATATAACTTCATCTTGTAACTACACACACAATGACACAAACCAGTTCATGTCAGGGTTTACATGTGAATGCAGAGTCTAGAAATGTATGCACAAAGCTACTCAAAATGGAAAACATAATTAGCTTCAGAGAATTATCTCCATAGTAGGACTTCATTTAGTTGTTACCTCAACTCCTTTTCTTCTGCCTCTGTTAGTTTCACATCCTGAAAAATGTACTGGTGGTCCAGAATTTCATCACTGCATATATCACACAAAAAAAAATGTTAGTACCTGCACAATCAAACATCTAGACACCAAAATCTACAGTAATGAGCCCACAAATAAGAAGTATTCTTGTACTCACCGAATTTCCTCAATTTTTTTGTCCCGTCGCTTTTGCAGGTATGCTTGCCTTGAGTATTTTCTGCACATTGATTTAAAGAGAAAGGCATTACAAAGTGAAGTCATTACAAAGTAATCTCAAAATCTTTTTGTTTTGCAACTTGAATCTTTTTTGTACCGAAGACATGCAACAGTAGCAAAGGGGATAAAGTAAATGTCTAGATTAAAGAAAATAACTATAAGACATACAACAGTAGCAAAGGAAATACAATCATCGATTATGGTACCTAAAGAATACAAGAATACTATATAACAAAAGCAGCACAGTAATTATTTGTTAGTGGGCACAAACGACCATTCAATTTCGAAGAGAAAGAATGGGTCCATGTTTCATCTATACTATTAATCTGTTCCACCTAGAATGGGTCCATGTTTCATCTATACTATTAATCTGTTCCACCTACTTCTTTCAGCACACCAAACTTACTGAAACAACATATCAAATATGTTTCAAACTTAGATGTTATCAATACCTGGTTCTAGTCACAAATCATAAGCATCAGAAGTAAATAATCAGGTTTCTCCATTCTACTATAGAATCTAAGCATTCGGTTGGATGCATGGAATGTATAATCCACCACAAGGTTCATTATATCTGTTGACGCAAATCTGGTCCTACACCCAAAGGGCTAGCATGCTAAGATCGCACGAGGACTGCTCGAGGACCGATTCCCGACGAAGCAGGCAGATCTGCCACCAAGAACCTAGAAATGCCTACCCAGATGGAGCGCGTCAGGGAGGCACACCTAGGGTTATTCTAGGGTCATCAAGGCCACCTAGGACGCTCACAACCACCATTGAGATGCTTGTAGAACAGCATATGGGGGTGGAAGAGATTAGGGCAAAGAGGAAAAGGCAATGTAAAAGCCATAAAAGGAAAAAAGATTAAAAAAACATAGATTGATTTGATCGACTGGATGCCCTCAATCGGCCATGGCCCTTTATATTTATAGAGTGGGGTGGACTTATCCCGTGAGGGGTCGAGATCCCATACAACGGTACCAAAACACAACTCTAACAGATCTGGGCTGGTTTCAAAACCGGCTTATCCTGTTTTGGAAACCAGTTTCCACGGGCTGGATCTTCCCTAGAGCATAACTTCCTCATCCAGACTCCAAATTTGGCCTTCTATATATGCATTTCGATCGTCTCGACGAGAGAAACACAATGATGAAGTCCAATTTGGGAAACCAGTTTTCCCAGTGTTGGAATATAAGTGAATTACCCACCTCTCCCCATCAGCTTAAGCTTTTGGATTGAACTAGTCGGTGCATGCAACTCAAAATGGTATCAAAGCCAGAGGTCTCGAGTTTGAATCTTGGTTAGCGCAATTAAACAAAGTAATTGCTGCTCGCTCCTATTCCACGTCTGAGGCCCGAGGGAGCCTCCACATGAGGGGGAGTGTTGGAATATAAGTGAATTGCCCACCTCTCCCCATCATCTTAAGCTTTTGGGTTGAACTGGTCGATGCATGCAACTCAATACCCAGAATCAGCCAGGTTTACCTCTTTTGGCCAATTTTGATTGTCAACAATATCAATATGATGCAAGTAGCTGACTTTCCTGAACCAACAAGTTGGAACTAATCCTAGCTGGGTGGGAGGTATGGTTGTACACCCCCTACAACCTAGGGTTCAGTCCTCTTCAACTCTAATCGGTGCCTATTGCTTCTAAGATGTAATTACACCTAGTTCCTCCTAGGTTGGTCAAGTTTTTTCAACATGAAACAAGTTCTCTCAAAGTTGAAACTGCCATAAAAATTAGAAAATTTGAACAATTGCACTCACAATTCAACACTTCTGCTAAATTACTTCCAGTCATAATTCAATACGATTTCTCTTGAATTCTTATTGCATTGTTTGTTCTCTTTTCCTAACTTGAAAGTTCCATTGTTATGTGGCAATTATTTTCAGTAACAAGCTTTTTCAATATTGCAATGAATCAAGTAAATTAAGCTAATTAATTATCAAAGAAATTGGTAAGACAGCAAAAGAAAGTTATGACAATAAGTCAACTGAAAACTAATTGGAGTTGCAAGGTGAAAACCTCAGATCAGATGTGTCATTCTTGTCCATTGCTTGAGATCTTCTAGTAAGCTCTTCTGTCAATGACCTTGTATCAATAACATTTTGCGAAGATAATAATTAAGCTGATGTGTGAACTATATAGGTTCAAGCATCACCTTGTTCTTCCTTTGATAATTGTCGCTCCATCAACTAAAGAAAACAAACCAAGTAACAAAGTATCAGTTTAAAACTTCACGTAAAACAATATGTTTAGAAAGAAATAAAATCATGACATTCAGAAGAATGTGTTGTGCAAATATAGTAGGCAAATGATGCACGAATCATGACCAACTATCGGGAGTCAACCTTCCCATAAACCATCTTAAGAAAAGGAACATCACAAAAGTTATCCAGATATATTGACTTGGCACACAGGTGAACTGAACATTTATCCATTTTATTGTCAAGCTCTCATGGTCTATACTTTCTAGAATTCTCAGTCGCACCTAACTTTCCCTGCATATTTAGTGGACTAGATGGAGGTCAAATCATGAAATAACTTGATTAGATTTGTTCCCAGATACATCAAGTACAACAACAACAACAACAACATAGCCTTTTATCCCAAGCAAGTTGGGGTAGGCTAGAGATGAAACCCAAAAGAGACGAGAAACAGAGAGACACAAAAAGGACATAAAGGGAGACAAAAGAGGTTATGAAAAAAAAATTGTGTGGTAACGTGGCGTACGTTGAACTCCTGTAATTTATTGTGTAATAGTAATGAAATTCGGTTTGTCCGTGGTGGAAAAAAAATGAAGCAACAATTGTTAATAGTAGGTTACTATTTGGCTTAATGCATTAAACCAAAAGGCACATCCAAATCTACATTCTAGAAATCATAAAATTTACAAATCAACACATCACTTGTTATCCAGCTACTCTTTTTTATGGGAAGAAAACATTTCAACATGATTTCAAAAAAAGAGAAGCAATGTATGGAATCATCAATAAGATTCCTTTAAAAGAAGAACTTGATGTATGCTAGTACAGTTCAGTGTGATTTAGAATACACAAAATCCATGACTGGAACATGATTGTGTCCATAGAACATCTGGCGTAAAATAGATAATTAAGAGGAACCAATATCCTACAGTCAGTTGTGTAGTCCAGGTAGTGCCCAAGAGCCAATATCTTCTATCCAACCAAAATTGGTGTCTCGAGGCAATGCTTTTGGCTAATACTCGTCGGTGCAAGGGTCTTTGGTCATGTCGGTAACATGGTCCCTTGGGGAACACCAGTGTTATCAAGCCGTCCAATTAATCGTGATTAGTCGTCCTAGTCAGTATCCTGGACTCGACTAGGGGCTACAGCTCAATTAGGCTGATTAGTTTTCCGGTCTTCCGATTAGTCGGACAACTAGGTGGTGGACGACCAGAAATAGAATGGAATTGCTGGGCAGCTTAGGACATGGGCGGCATCTGGGATGGCTTAGACCACTTGAGCTCATGTTTTTTAGCCCAATTTGCAAGCCTACATGCAGCCACCTACCTAGAGTTATCTTCATGGTTGATTTGTATTCTAGAACATATAATATATAGAGAGAGAGAGAGAAAGAGAGAGAGACTAATATATAGGACGACTAGGACCGACCAGGGCTCTGGTCGACGACTAATCGTGACTAGTCACCTGGTCAGTCCCATACGACTTGATAACATTGGGGAACACCATAACGAATATGTTTTTCGAGGAAAAAACCCTAGCATCAGGGGATTTGAGAGGGCTCCACTCGAAGGTGTTCTGCAGGAGGCATTGAGTTGGCATCCCTTTGGCTCTGAGTTCTGTTAGATCCTTTAAAATTGTTCTACCTTGCACTTCTATAATCTTGGGTTTTTCTTCTTTATCTTTTTGAGTTTAGTTGTGTGGGTTGTGTGTGTGTAAATGCCCTGCTGTGGTTGTTTTGTACTTTGTATCTTCCTCTTAATATAGTATAATGACGGACAGCTCTTCTGCTGGTTCGAGAAAAAGATCCAGCTGGAAAAAAAAAAGTTCACCTTCCCCCTTCATATTGATGTCCAGGAACAATCAGTTAAACATCACACCTACCTTATAAGACAGCTATTTTTCTAAGATAAGAAAGCTGAAAAAAAAAGTTACAAACTAAGAAGATCAGGAACATGATTGCTGGAAGAACTTTGTGAGGTATTGTTGTTTCTCAGCATGTAAAAATTGCAAAGCTCACAAGTGACCTTACTATTTTTGGGCGCCCAGAATCATCAATCAAACTGTGAACTAACCTCAAGTGATATATTGCTACCGCAAGATGGCAGAGTGAGGGGAAAAGCACAGCTACGTTAGATTCATTTAACTTTGTAAAGCTCACAAGAAGCAGAAATGTTTCCTGAACTTTGATATATTGCCAACTAAATGGTATTCCTACAATTGGAGCATCAAAAAATATCAACACTCAAAATGTTGATCAAAATACATATTTGGGCAATCAAGATCCTGTCATATTTTGATTTTATGGTCTTCTGTGTTTTCATTTGAAATATACTTTTCAACTCTACGACTATAATCTATTTGTTCTCCAAAAGAAATAGACGCAAAGCCAGAAGTATCAGCTAATTGGATAATTACCTTCCTTGTGTTAGCTGCATCTCTTTCTCTCATGTTTCTTTCTAGCTGGGCCTTTTCCTGCTGATCTCTAATCCTTTCTTTCTCTTCCTACAAGGCATCAAATAAATCAGATTCAACAATAAATGCTACTCCCTCTGTATAGTTTTTTGTACAAACTTGGTATCATATCATATATGTTAATTATTTTTGTACAAACTTGGTTAAAGTTAACATATAGTTTTTTGACTTAAAACAAACCCAGAAGTAGCTATATTTTGGGGTGGAGATAGTAGCTGACAAACCATAATTTCATACTTTAATGTACAACAAAATATTAGTCCTAGAAGAAGACATACATCAGAACTGCTGTCGCCACCTTCTTCATCCTCCTCTTCTGTTCGCCGACGGACATTCCTTTCAGAATCTTTTGCCACTATTTCCTAAACATAACACCTCAATTTGAGTCATTGTATGTAAAAGCGGAGGGGGGAGAGGGGGGCTGTTAGCACTTGGATCATACATCATCACCACTGTCTTGATCTGCTTTCCTCCTGAAATGCTTCCGACTCTTAGATGATGGATTTGTTGAGGTCTTTTGACTTGGTGGTGTCTGGTTGTCAGTGTTGTCATCCTCATTGGCCAACAGCTTGTAAGTGCTCTGTTTCTGGACAAGCTTTGCCGCCTCCCTCTCCTGCTTTTGGTAATTCTGGAGCAAACAAAAAGAAGTATTTTATCCACGAACAGGAACCATCACAAAATGCGATGGGAAGAACAATGTATGAAGGAAGTTGAAACGTACACTGATGCCGCTGGCCCTGCGGGGAACCTTGGCGTAGACATCCGACGCGAAGGTACGAGTCTCCGCAGACGAGGTGAACCCAAACTCGACGAGCTTGCTCACGAGGTCACCGGTTGAAGAGCACTCCTTCGCTGGGAATGCACGCACGTGATCCCATAGTAAGAACAACCCGAACAGAAGAGGAACAGAATCGAGCAACATGAAGAGAAAGGAGCTCGACGAACGCAGCGTACCAAGCCTGATGACGTACTGAACGACGACGTTCTTGGAGTAGCCCAAGAGGCTCATGAGCTTGTCGGAGACCCACTCCCTGAGCTGCCCATCGGTCGCCATGCCCTAGCCCCTCCGTTCGCCTCCTCCAATCGGACAAAAGGAGTGGGATGGGCAAGGGAAGGGAGAGTTGGGCTAGGGTATGTCGGCTATGGCAGTGCGAGGTGGAAGAGACACATCAGGCGGAGGTGATTGCGGCAGCGAGGCTGGAGTTAGCACTAGAAGACGCGGGGCGCCTCCTTCTGCGGCCTGTTGGGCACCGGCGGCGTCGACCTATCCAACCCCGACGCGTGTGCCTGGGGTGGGTGGTGGCGGAGCCGCGGAGGGCGGCACGCGGCGACCTCACCGGACGGCGGGCAGCGCAGTGGCGCCCGCTTCTGCTTCTCGGCTTCTCCCGTCTCCCGTCGGCGTCCGGTGTCCGTGGCTCCGTGTCGAAGGGCGGCGGTTGGGGGCGCGGTTGAGGCCTCGGCGGCCCTCTGGTGTGGGACGGTCGAAAGCATGCCCTAGTCCTTTTGGCAATGGGCCTTTACCAATGGGCCTAAAAATTATACTATGAGGTATAAAGAATTGCTGGGCCAACTATGAGGTATAAAGAATTGTTGGGCCAACGACTAAAGCCTAGGCCCTAGGGGCCTTAGGCCTAGGTCCGTCCCTTGGGGAAAAAAAGGAGAGTTGGGCTAGGGTTTGTCGGCTATGGCAGTGCAAGGTGAAAGACACACACCAGGCGGAGGTGATGGCGACAGCTAGGCTAGAGTTAGAACTAGAAGACGCGGGACGTTGCTACGAGATTTGGTGGCAATGGTGTCGGATGAGGAAGTGTCAAATGCGCCGGCAGCATGGCGACGGCGACGGCGATGGTTTGAGAACTCTGGCCGCGCGCAGCGCGTGGAGGCAGCCACGCTCGGGCCCGATCGGTGCTCCACCACGTGGGGAGAGAGAGGGAGAGTGAGGAAGGGGGAGGCGGGAGCGGGAGCAGCTGCGCGGGCGGAGCTAGAGGCGCGGCGGCGTGGGAGGCGAGCGGGGTGATTTTTTGGTTGAGGCTCGAGCAACGAAATGTCAAAGAAGATATTTGCGGAGTATTCATAGAAGGATGAGAGACTCCGCGGACAAGGTGAACCCGAACTCGACGAGCTTGCCCGCGAGGTCACTAGTTGAAGAGCACTGCTTTGCTCAGAATGCATGCGTGTGGTCCCACTGTAAGAACAACAATGAATAGAAGAGTAACAAAATCGAGCAACATGAAAAGAAAGGAGCGAGACAAATGCCTCGTACCAAGCCTGATGACGTACTAGACAACGACATTCTTGGAGTAGCCCAAGAGGCTCATGAACTTGTCGGAGACCCACTCCCTAAGCTGTCCATCAATCGCCATGCCCTAGCTCCTCCGTTCGCTTCCTCGAAACGGACGAAAGGAGTAGGATGGGTGAGGGAAGGGAGAGTTAGGCTAGGGTTTGTCGGCTATGTGTAGGATCAAGATGGCGAAATAGAGGGTGGGTGAATAGTCTTTTCTAAAATTAAACTCACCGGCTAACCAAAACAAATACGAAATTAAAATTACCCGTCTAACCAAAACTACACCCCTCTATCTAAGTTCACAAGCACCTTATAAAGATCCTAATTAGGCAACAAAGGTGCCGGCTAGCTAGAGCTTACCTAATCAATTCTAGAGCAAGGTCACACAAACCTATGCACTAGTACTTTAAATAACAAGGGGTGCTCCTACATAACTAGTGATGCAAAAGTATAAAGCTCATAAACTCACTAGCAATGCTTAATAACAAAGCTCTACAAGTCAAATTAGAGAGTGCAAAATTACTTAGCTACACAAACTAAGCAATGTGACTAACAAGGTTACTAAAACCAAATTAGCAACGCAAGGGAGCTACTTCTATGCTACACAAGCAAGAAGGTAACTAGCAAGCTACACAAGTAAACTAATTACAAAGAACAACTACACAGGCGCAATGTATATGAAAGTATGTGTAATGGGATGCAAACCAATGGGAAGACAAAGATGACATGGTGATTTTTTTTCCCGAGGTTCACGTGCTTGCTTGGTGGTCCGGGGGCTAATTGGCATCACCTGTCAAGCCAGCATGTCGGGCACCTCAAGAACCTACCCACAAGTGAGGGTAGCTCAATGACATGCTCTACTAGAGTTGCTCTTCGTGGCTCCCGCGGGGTGAGCACAATCACTTCTTCGGAGCACCGCACAATCTTCTTTGTGTGCTTCGATGAAGACCACCACCAAGCCGTCTAGGAGGTGGCAACCTCCAGGAGTAACAAGCGCCATCGACTTGCAACTCGATCACCTAGTGTCACTCGATGCACTCTCACAATGCAATCGCACTCACACTCAATCGGATGATCACTATTAAGCGTATGTGAGTTAGACAACTCCTAAACACACCTACACAAGCCACCAAGGCTTAAGGGTGCTTAGCAACTAGCCCATGGCCGAGATCCACCTCTATATATAGCCACCAAGCCAAATAGAGCCGTTGGAGCTGTTGGGCTGCTGTCTGCGGGGGCACCGAACATGGCAGTGCCTGGCACCGGACTCGGCGGTGCCCCTCCCAATGGTCAAATTCCAACAGTTAGAAAGTAGCCATTGGTCACCGAACAGGGTGGCGGTGGCACCGTCCTAGGGGTGGCGGTGACCACCCAGGCCAACCATGTAACACCCTAGGTGTTTGGCTTCCACAAATTGCATGTTCATTTCATAAACATGTGCATCATCCATCTCATCATGCCATTGTCACTTGAAACATGTGTATGCAACATTCTCAATTGTGTTTGTTTCATACATGATTGCTTGTGAATTGTGGTTAGTACAACATGTAGATGCAACATGAGTTCTCATACCTTGAAACATGGTAACATTGTTAGTGTAACATGACAAGCTTGAGCTTTGCAACAAAGCTATGAAACATGTGAAACATGGTGTTGCAACAAATTGAGTAATATGATTGTTTGGTTTGTTTCTTCATGTGTGATACTTAGAGGCGGTGTAACAAATGTGTAGAGAGGTTAATTATGTCCTAATACACCTTAACTATACTTAGGGTAATTAGTGGAGCACTATTCATGTTGACCAAAATGACTAATTTGCCCTCTAGGTGAGGTTTGACCTTGTGAAGACCTAAAGAGTGCCCTAGTTTGACTATTTAAAAAGTCTAGTCTAGAGATCTTGCATGGATGCGCACCCTTTACCAAAGTTGTAGCAAATTTATCAAGGAACAAAAGTATCAATATGTCCATCTCATGAAAATGACTAGAACATACTCAAACAGGGCCCACAAGCCAGGATCTCATGTTGTTTCTACACTTAGAAAAATTTCTAAGTCATGCACTGACTTACAATTTCGATGTACCCCACTTTAGGACTCTGTAGTTCCAAATCTAGGTCGAACTAGTTCAAGCTTCAATTGACAAAGTGGTAGATCTCACATAGCTCTACATTTTTGTTAAATGCACCTTTCGCTGAGTCGGGCTCGTTTAGGAGATAATCAACGTCCAAATTGGGTTGTCAGACCCCGATGGCGAACCTGATGGCCATCTCGGCCGAGTTCAATGGCCGACCGGCTCAAGGCCAAGCCACCGCATGGCGTCCATGCCCAACCAGTTCCTCCATGTCACGCGCGCGTGCTCACAGTTGAAGACCAGGCCAACACCTCAATCCCTCTCTCACCATTTCATTTCTTCACTGTCTTCTCCACCGAGCGAGCGGCGACCGGAGGTGAATGGCGACCGTCACCGTGTGAACCACCAAACCCGAGCACCATTGTCTGATTCCTCTGAGCCATAGCATCGCCTTGAGCCCCTCCACGTCCTCGACCTCACCGAGCAACCGTTTTCGCCCTAGGTAGAGCTCACTGTGATGGTGGCTCCACTGTGTCACCATTTTTGCCGCCAGCCGAGCTCACACATGGCCATGCCTCTCGGGCCTCTTACCATCTCTTCTATCCATCGCTCTGAGTCCATCTTATGCTATTGATGCTCATGGGGTAGGACACTAGGGCCGAGCCGCCGTAGACTCGCTAGTGCCGGTAAGCCTGCGGCCGTGTGCCGCCATTACCGTCGCCACCCTCCCTAGCCATTGCCCTAGCTTCAATTAGTCATACCCCTAGATGCGCACGGTCAAGGCGAACACACCGGTACCCTCGGCCTCGCCGGAGTCGCCACCGGCGGTGAACTTCCACCGTCGCCCCTTGATCTCGTTGGCCTTCATGTGAAAACCGACGGCGGCGGCGAAACTGTTGTCAATAGAATAATCTAAGCAAAACCCAACCCTAATGTAGGCGGCGACTACTGATTATATAGCCTAAGGGGCATCTAAGGACCCCTATTTGCGTCTCTGGGGAGCGCCGACACGTTACAAGGCCCAAACGGCCCAAAAGACGGCGACACAGCGCCCTGATAGATTCTGGACACTGACTTATTTCGACGATTGCCGTTGATTCCGAATAGATTTTGATGTGGGACCACTTGGGTTGGCTTCCTTATCAAATAAGCTTTCCATCCATATATGGATCGTCGAAAACGGAGTCCATATGCGTCCTGGGAGTCCGTTTTACTACACACTGCTCCTGGAGCCCGAGATGGACTCGAACTTGATTTGGGCTTCCACCTTGGCGACTCGAACCGGATAAGCTTTGGGCCTCCTTCTCGATTTGAATGCCCTTGCTGATCTCGTTGGCCTTCATGTGATTCTCCAAGCATGGTCATATGCATGGAGGCCATGTCCTCATCACCCCTCCTCCTCTGTTCCCTCTCGCTGCCGCATGGGCCCCGCGGTCAGTCGCGCGCGCGGGCGGGAGAAGCCGAGTGGGCCGCGCCGGTCGACTGGGCCGTGCAGGCGTGAGAGCACCGCGCCGAGTTAGCGGGCCGCGCAGGGTCACAGGCCGGCCCAGTAGCTGGATGGGAGTTCATTTAGGGTTCCAAATTTGTTTTGTTTTTATTCTTTTTCCAGATTTTGAATGCAACTTTGAAAATGTGTAACTTGAGTTTGGTAGATCCAAATGGTGTGGTTCCAATTTTTTGGTGTTTCTAGTAAAGTCTAGTTTATTTAGAAAATATGAAGTATGACATGTTCTGTTATGAAAATCTAAGTTATTAATTATGTCTTTTAATCATGCTCTAAATGGAGAAAATTGTATCTCTTGCCGTGTAGCTCCAAATGGCATGAAAATTTTATGGTGTGATGTCTATGCTATGAATAGCTTATAGTTTAAATTTCACCTAGTTTGTACACTGTATGATGGAGTTATGTATTTAACTTGTTGGCATGGTTGTAACTTGAGCTAATTTTCATATTTTATCTGTAAGTCCAATGGGGACGAAATTTGGTGAATGTTGTTCTTATGCTAGGAAGATGCTAGGAAAAATATGAAATATGTTGTTTGATACTTTTAAATAGGGTTTCCTATTTATGCTAGAAATAGACATACCATCTGTTATTTTGGATATAGCAAATTTTGCTTATCTAATTGCTTTGAAATTTTTCTAGTAGTTTAGGTGAAGCATGAGGTAGCCACCGTAATTTTTGTAGATTTTTCTGTGTAGTTTTACTATATGTTGCTTTAATCCTCCTTTTATCTAAATAAATTAATAAATGGCATTAAAGGAATAATTTATATGTTGGCACCACACTTTCTGGTATTCTTTTGATATGAGAAATAGGTTGGTAAACTTGGTTTAACTCAAATGTGCTTTTGTTACATCACTAAACATTTAATTTAGTGAATCTGCCATTTCCGGACAGATTTAGAGGTATTGCTAATTAGTCTATGCAAATGATGTTTTCATGTCTTGGGATCTATAGAAAAATTGTTGTGAATTTCATGATCTAAATGCTGTTAAATTTTGGTGACATTTAGTCATATTGTTTAGGAGTTTTACTTGTTTAAAGTTGGTTCTCTGCTTTAATTGCTCTCTGTTTGAACAGAGCAGATTCTGTGTTTGCGTGATTTCGACCTAGTGAACTTTAGAATCATGCTTTGGTAATTATAAATGAATTGTAGATAATTTCATAAGTTTTTCAGATTGTCCTCTTGCAAGTCATTTGAATTTGTAGAACTCCTGTTGTGATTGATTTACTGAACTGTTCTTTTCTATGTTAACCCGAAGCTTTCTGTTAAGTGTGTTTCTGTTATACTTAAGCACGTTTGTGGTGCTACTAGGTTCTTAAATTGATTAAGGTGAGTTTAGGTGCAGGTGTTAAGCCTTTAACTGAAGATGAACATCTTTATCTTAGGTTATGCAAGTTAGGTAAGTTGATCTTGTTCTTTCGCGTTAAGTTAGATACATGTTTTTAAGTGATTTGAATAGAGCTATTCTTACTCGGTCAACGAGTGTCCGGTGATGTTTTGGTTAAGTACTTACTTACTGTTATCCATTCATCATGAGCATCATGTCATTCCTTATGCACCCATGATATTTATCTTGTGCATATACATGCAATAGGTGTTTCGGAGGGAGTCACGCTTCTAGAATTCGAGAAGAACTCGGAGGAGCAAACCTCGGAGCAAGAAGTGCAGGCCCCCGAAGAAATAGCCGAAGGAGACATGGTGGAGTGTCCGGACCACACACCTTGTAACTTCGTGAAAGGCAAGCCCCGAAGCATTATAAGCCTCCTAATTTCTGAATGCAATTAAAGTATTATGTTATATATATTGTTGCATTAAGTTTAGGCGTTAGGTGAAAACACTTGCTGCATTGGTTATCCAATCCTTGTCCAGATATTGATACCCTGAATCCTAAGTAGTTCACCTCCGGTCGCCGCTCGCTCGATGGAGAAGACAGTGAAGAAATGAAATGGTGAGAGAGAGAGAGAGGGATTGAGGTGTTGGCCTGGTCTTCAACTGTGAGCACGTGTGCGCGACGTGGAGGAACTGGCTGGGCATGGACGCCATGCGGTGGCTTGGCCCTGAGCCGGTCGGCCACTGAACCAGGCCGAGATGGCCATCAGGTTCGCCATCGGGGTCTGACAGCCCGATTTGGATGTTGATTATCTCCTAAATGAGCCCGACTCAGTGAAAGGTGCCGAGAAACCACCTCTCTAGAAAAATAAGATGGTGCACCACCCTAGGCACGGTGGTGCCCAGGTGGTGACCAAGCCCTCTTTCCATGCTCTCGGCTGAAAAGCAGCGGTGACACCGGACCGCACACGTCGGTGCATCGCCCGCACCATGGCGGTGTACACCGCCACTGACGGTGCCAGGCTGCCAGCCCCAGCTCTAGCTCCTCTTAGCCAGGTCTAGGTAGGCACCACCCTAGGGGTGGCAGTGCCACGGACAACCAGTGGCGGTGCCCTTAGGGTATCACCCAAACTTCGCGCTCTCGGCCTCGACCAGCTGGTCACTGCCACAAGGGTGGCGGTGCACCGGACAGGGGGTGGCGATGCCCCCAGGGCAACACCTCGAACTCGGTTACGCCACCTTTTCTTCACCTTTTCCCACACAGTTGCAAATGTGCTAACGCCACCAAGTGACCACCAACTTGTGCACGTGTGTTAGCTTTTCACAAACATTTCTCAAAGGATCAGCACTCTTTTCATCACACCCCTTTGATCCTAACATGTATGCAAAGTTAGATCGCTCAAGTGGCACTAGATGACTGATATGCAAACAAGTTTGCCCCTCTTGATAGTATGGCCATCTATCCTAAACTCGGTCATGCACTTCTCTACACAACATTTGACCAGTGAAATAAAATGCCCTACAAATATACCTTTGTATCAGATTGTTTAGCTCCGGTAATGCCTAGCAACGTGATCGCATAGATTGATCCAGATGGTTGCACACGGGACACAAAGATTTATACTGGTTTGGGCCCCCGGGAAGCGAGTAAAAAGCCATATGTCCAGTTGCTACTTCTTCTTGTATTTGTATGCTCAGTTACAGGGGCTATTGCTCCTAGCTACAAGGTAGATTGAAATGAGGCGATGGTGTTGTGGTGGACGTGACGATCGCGAAGTCCTTGCCCCTCTTTATATAGGTAGAGAGGTAGGGTTACAACGAGGGCGATTGGCTCTACAGATTGGATTCTGAGTTTGTTACAACAAATCAATTCTATCCTACCATAGTTGTGATGGCGGAAAATATCCTTGATACGTCATTATCTCCAAGTTGGTAGTTACACCTAGTCCTCGTGGGCTTCCTCCTCGGTTGTCCTCCATTGATGGGCCAGATATATGGTCGGTGAGGGTACCCCGGGCCATATCTTTGATAGTAGCCCCCGCAGGATTTAATGACGGGCTCGTAGAGCTATACCATCCTTCGGGTGTTGTGAGTCCCTGTAACGCTCAGGTGCCATAGGTCCCGACGAACACTTCTCAGGTACCGAGATGCTTGAATACAATCAGAAGGTCCCAAGTATCGGGACAACTGTGCGGGTTGCACTAACTAGCCGTAATGCCTTCCCGAGTTTTGGGATTCCTTCAGGTGGAAGTCTCCCACCTGTCTGAATGCATCGCATGTGCGTCATTAAATCCTATGAAAGATAAGGATAGTGGTGCATGGGAACTCGAACCATTCTATTTCCCATGCTTTTACTTTGTGGAACCCTCTTGATGCCTAAGTGCGTTTTTAATGCCAACCACCCACTCCCCCACTACCATCTTCAGGGTGCTTATTTAAGCAAGGGGTAGAGAGGCCAGTGAGTCTCACCCCTCCTTTATTCCCTAAATCCCTTAGCCTTAGATAGTGAAAGGATCAAGATGCCCAAGAGGGGGGTGAATTGGGCTTTTCTAAAAATTAATTGCAAGAATTAAATCCTACAAGCCGGAATTCACCCCTAGTGCCTACTTGTGTTCCTAGAGATTCTACCGATAAAAGTTTTGCACCCTAAGTTCCAATCCTAGTCTAGTATGGCAATTCTAGGAAAGTAAATCAAGCAATGAAAGTAAATATGAGAAAGTAAATGCTTGAAAGTAAGGGCAAGGAACACGGTGATGTTTTCCCGAGCTATCGGAGAGTCGCCACTCCCCACTAGTCCTCGTTGGAGCACCCGCGCAAGGGTATAGCTCCCCCTTGATCCGCGTAAGGATCAAGTGCTCTCTACGGGCTGATTCTTCAACACTCCATCGCGGTGAATCACCCAAAACCGCTCACAAGATGAGTTGGGTCATCCACAAGCTCTGTCGGATGATCACCAAACTCCCAATCACCACCAAGCCGTCTAGATGATGGCGATCACCAAGAGTAACAAGCTAGAACTCTCACTTGACCACAACGAGGCTAATGAGAAGATGGATGCACACTTGCTACTCTCTATTCACTAGTGAGGGACTCTCAAGCTTTGATTCTCAGATCACAATCCTCACTAGAGCTCTTGCACTCTCTTGCACTCCAAAGGTGTTTCTCAGCTGAATAAATGAGCAAGAGAGCTCTAAAAGAGGTGGTGGGGATGTATTTATACACCCCACAGCCAAAACCAACCGTTACTTGCCAACTCAGTAAAATACGACATGACCGGACGCGCCGGTCAATGTGACCGGACATGCCGGTCAACGTGATCGGACGCGCCGATCGATCGTAACGGTCAGAAACCTGAAATAACGGCTGAGTGACCGGACGCGTCGATCAGGGGTGACCGGACGCGTCCGATCGTGCAGGGAGCTTACTGTACTTTGACCTGACGCGCGACCGCGTCCGATCAGTGATGACCGGACGCGTCCGGTCGTCAGAGTACCTTACTGGAACGTGACCGGACGCGCCGATCACACCCCAGTCGCGTCCGATTAGGTGATTTCCCTCAAGTGACACGTGTCAGCCTGAACACCGCATTCGGTCCTCGCAAGGGCCGCGTCCGGTCAACAGAGCTGAGACACAGTTGCGGTTTAGAACTGACCGGACGCGTCCGGTCAAGCCAGACACGGCGTCCGGTCAAGGGAAAACGTCTCTAAACACTCCGAAACGCGACGCAACTTGAACCAAGTTGCTTCCAACTGAACTTGAGCTATTCTAGAGCTACCTAGTGCTAAGTTTGACAAGTGTGCACCACACCTAAATACAAGACTCACCTAAGTCAAGCTACTCACTCATGTCTCCCTTTATAGTACAACCAAAGGAAAAGCGAAGATCCTAACGACTATTCCGAATGTAACTTAACACCTTGACATCCGGAACTAACTGTCCTTAATCTTGACGTCAATCCTTTGAAAACCGAAACGATTTCCATAAAGGGGCATGAATACCATAGTGCCCAAAGCAGTTATCAACCCCATGACCTAACTTACCAAAGTTTCTGCAAAACACACGTTAGTCATGGTAATAGAGCATTGTCATCAATTGCCGAAACCAACTCTCGAGGCCTAGATGCTTTCAGATAGGGTATGAGAGTGGCGATTCTGGCTGTGCGCCATGGTTCATGGCGATTTTCGGCGATCACGCCATCATTTGGAGAAGACTTTCAAGATCGAGTTCCACAACGGCCTGGCGGCGGCCGTTCTCTTTGGTTGTTAGAGGAAGTTTCGCAAAGATGGGGAGGAACAATACCGTTGGTGGTCTGGGTCATTGAGGATGTGGCGGCTGGGCTCACCGGTGGTCGGCGCTCGAGAGCTCCCCAGGTCAGAATATCTATAGGGAATCCTAGAGGGCAAAGGATAGCTTGTTGTTGCTGGGAAACCCTTTACCCCACAGATCTCGACCTGGGTGCTCTCGGGTATTGATTCGGAGGCTTGACGCCGCTAAGTCGATGTCGTTCGCTCCTCCCTGATGCCGTAGAAGATGGCGCGAGCCACCCTCCTCACGAGGCTTCTCCTCCTCTTGGATGTTAGAGGAAGCTCCACGAGGTGGGACTCCCAAAAGCGTCTTCCAAGCATCGTCCAAGCTCGTGAAGGTTAAAGGCAGGGTGAGGGTCGCTATGCACCTTCGTCCGACTTCTACGATTCATGAGATGTTCATCGCTTGAGTGGCGAAGTCGAACCTGTACTTAGAAGGTTTATCATAACTGTAGCAGTTTCTAATAGATTTTGGTTATTGTAAGCCAGATGATGTAAGAGGCAACAGAGTTTAATCGAAAAAGAATGACTTTTATTGATTTTGAACACTACTACCTATGTCCCGATTAGATCGGGTGGTTTAAAGATTTTTGTTCAGTCAAATCCGACCTTGCATTTTTATGGGCCCCCTTCCTGACCCGATGGGTAGTTAGTGTAACTACGGGTTATGCAAGGTGACTCGATCTAAAATTTTACTCCGACCAAGTGCGGTCGTTCGTGGCTCCGGAAGCCAACAATCCCGAGAGCTCAAGGATTACTTGGGCGAATAGCGAACACATGTAAGCCTCTGGGGCTGTGGTGTATGCTATTCTGTCAAGTTAATAACGGGTAGAACAGGTGAACATCCGCTATCCGGAAGCGATAGGGCAAAGCCTGACTAGCTGGGGCACGTCATAAAACTCTTTTTTCAGAATTTCAGGATCTCGTACTTTGGTTGAAGCCACGGGCTGACCAATTTTTCGGTTTCCCCCAGAGGGCGCACGTTCGCTGAAATAAGGTACTTAGTGCCTGTCCGAAGATTCAAAGGATTTACTTAGCCTCGAGGCTAGAGGTTTTAGGATCGGCTGGCGACCCCCCGAACATCCCCCTCACTCTAGAAATGGCAAGTTTCGGCTTTCATGATTTCGAGCCGGAATCACCGACTGCACCTGCCGCTTTGGTGGGCTACGTCGGGCTTTGGTGGGCCTAGATGTTGGTCCACCCAGTTTCACCAACAATTTTGGGCCTTAAGCCCAGGGTCCATGAGGGTTTTTTTACTAGTATTAGCCGCCCTTTTAAGTTAGCCGAGGGTGGAGATGGTCTGTCCCTTTGCCACCGCCGACAAAAATAGTAGTGCTCACTCCTCTGCTTACCTTGACCTAGCAGACGTCATCACATCTAAATCCCGCTTCCGGCAGTTGCAGTCATGGTGCCGAGAAAGACCCTGACCAAGAAAACTAAAACCATTAGTTCAGTAAATGAAGAAGATATGAGCTCGAAGAGCAAAGGGGGATGGAGTCTCGTCCCCAGTTCTCCGTGGGAGGTGTTGACAGCGATGGAGGAGGACATCAAGAATCTTGTGGTTGGGGATTCCTGGTGCCAAGGGAGCTTTTGGGTTATCGGTGTGCCCTTGGCCATGATGTGCCCGCCCCTAATTCTAACGAGATTGTAGTCTTTGTTGACTTCTTTCGCTGTAGATTCGGGGTGCCCATCCACTGGTTCGTTCGAGATCTCCTCCAATACCACAACGCGTAGGTACATCGCCTGACCCCGAACAGGATCCTGCTTCTAACGATGTTCATTTCCTATTGTGAAGACTTCGTGGGGATCGAACCCCACTGGGTGTTGTTCTGTTGTTGCTTCAACGTTCTTCCTCAATCTGACTTAAAGGTCATTGGCAGCCTTTGGATCAAGGCGGCCAACAAATCTCAAATCTTTCACATCGATCTCCCTTCCAACATCCCGAATTTGGTGAAGAAGTGGCTTTATGTCTATGATTGTTTGGCTCTGGCCTTTTCCCACAAGCTCCCACCCCCTCTGCCAGCGGCAGAGAAGGAGGAAGTTCCCGAGTTCGAGTAGGAGGAAGCAGACAAACTCGCGAGTGACTTGTAGGATTACCACCGTAGGAGAAGGGTTACCAGTTAGGCTTGCCTGGTAGCCTTCTTTCAGAGGTGGATCCGGCCCCTGAGGGAACGTGCATCCCTAATGTGCGACTCTCCTAACACCATTAGTCTGTCGAGAGAGCCCATCGAGCCGATGACTGCACTTCAGGTGCTAGTTGTTACCAACAAGGTGCTGGGTCTAAAATCCTAGCTCATAGGCAAAGATTGTCTGGTAGAGCCCCTAAGCTCAAAGTTGAGAGACGATGAGAACTCGGTAAGGTGTCAGTCGTTCGGTGACTAGTTGACGACCTATTCTGATTTCCTCGTTTGAACTTGCTCCGTTTTGTAGGATCATCGAAAGTACCACTCCAGGGCCCCTTTGGGCAAGGTCTAGGAGTGGAAGACTAATGGTGCGAAGAAATTCACCAGTAATGGTGAGATGTCCGCACTTTGAAAGGAGTTGAGTGCCATTGTCCCTGCTCCCCACCTAGGCCATGCCGATCGCATCGCATCAGGTTCGGGCGTGCATATGAGGAGGCGCAGGGCTGCAGCAAAGTCTGCAAGCACCAATGAGGGGGTGAAGCCCTCGAGAGGAAGAAGAAGAGGCAACGCTGAGCACATGCATCGGTAGTGCCAGGTACGTCGATTATCCTTGGCCAGTCGTGGCCTTGGTGTATGTGAATTCGGTTTACCACGAGTTGTTCACAGTGCCGAGGGCTCTTGGGTTGCCTAGGCCCGCTGATGACAAGCTGTCGGCTGGGACAGTCTCAATTGTTGGCGACTTTGGCCCGAAGGTGGAGTATGCCCCCTTTGAGCAAGGTTCTAGGACCTCACACAGGTGGTTGAAGAAGCCCATGTTGCTAGATGTTCCCAGTGATGAGAACATGTAAGCTCAATCCCTTTATCTCGTGATTTTGTCGGGTGATGGGTTCCTGACACTTGCTGTTTGGGCACAATTCTCGGTTGAAGACCTTGTCAACCGAGAGGTTGCCCGAAGCAATCACGCTAGACAGCGCTAGCTAGACCATAGCTCTACGAGTTCACTCGAACGAGAGTGTGGATTTGAGTATTTCAGAGAGGATTTGGGCTGCTCATACCTTAATGACTTCATGGCTGGTTTTGACACAGGCGCGCTGCCTTCGGAGGATGCTCGGGAAGATGTTTCTCCGATGATCCAGGCGGGGCCTGTGCAGGGCTAACCTGCTCGGGTTTCCAGTCTGGGTGACTGAGGGAAGGAGCCTATCATTGAGCCGGTTGATGAGCTTGTCCGGTCGGGGTCATCCCTAGAAGTTATTCTAGAGGGCGGCCTCAAGAGGGTGTTGCTGCGGGTCGAGTGTCCCCCGCAAGTGGATGACGTTCGCTGGTCCCTCTTGGGTTTCGGACTAAATGAGGAGGGGGAGGTGCATCGCTGTAAGCTTTCGACGCTGGAGGCGAGAGCTTGTTTGATGATGTCGAGGAGCGGCGTCATCTCGTCTTGAGCTTCGGAGAGCTGAACGAGATGGCGAAACACACGGACAGTCTGTCTACTGCGCTGCCAGCCCTGGCTGACGCCATGAAGACCAAGAGCACCTCAGCTAGGGATTCCCTTAGTGCTACCTTGGAGGTATGATTCACGTCGGGTGCCTTAGCCCCTGAGTGTTGGGTCTAGTGGTCACACCAGGTTGCTCTTGGCTTGTACTCAGGGCCACGTAGTGGACCCGATGGGTCTAGCCCCTGAGTCTTTAGTTGATTCATTCTAAATGAAGCTAAAACTTATGTCATCTTGTTTTTGTAGTATCTTCAGAAGAGTTCCTCGGCCAAGTCCGCGTTCATTCGGGAGAGGTTCTCTCGACCGGGCAATGAAGCGAAGACGCAGATAGCCGAGCTAGAGAGAGGTGATGGCCCTAAAGCACCAATAGGATGAGACCCAAGGTGGGGCTTCCGCCAAGATCTTTCTCCTTAATGTTTCGTGAGGCTTGTAAAACCTTTATTGCCTTTTTTAGCTGCTACCGAGGCTATTGTCGGGATATCCCGAGAGAAGGCTGCTTTTCGCACCTTCGGCTCCACATACTAGAGGGAGAGGCAGAAGTGAGCGCATGCTCAGGAAGAGACAAAAGCTTTAGAAGTAGATCCAACGTACGTTTTGTTTTCGGTAATGAATCGTGTTACGATTGTATGCTAATTCTTGGGCTGATACACTTTGTTCGCAACGGAGTCGACTAAGGCGAGGCACCTTAAGGACGAGCTTGTTGAGTGTAAGTCTGATTATGCGAACCTAGAGGCCATAGCTGCTGAAGCTGAGCAACTACACGCAGAGACCCATTCGGCCATGGAGGTGAAGTATGTGTCTTGGGTGTCATCCCTTGAAGGTGAGCTCCAGAGTGTAGTCGCGGCTGGCTGCACTGCCTGCCAGGTGGCCTATGCTCAACTGGGAGGGCCTGCCTCTTTGTCAAAGGTGGCTGCCCAACTAAGGGGATCCCAAGGCGCTTGGAGGAAGTTGCCTAGTATGGCTTATCCACTAGGGCGCACATAGCGCTGGTGATCATCAGGACAATCTACACTGACCTGAACATCGGCTCCATTAGAGAGAAAGCCATTGATATGGATCCCTTGGTGTATAGTCAAATTCGGCAACAGGCCATAGAACCTTTCGAGGCCATCATTCGCGATGTTGATCTCTCCGTGATTGTGTAGGGCAGTATGTTGGATTCATCAGAGGATTCGGGCGGCACTTGAGGCCGTCTTGTAATGTGCTACACCCAACTTTCTATGCTCCATCTTTCAGTGTCTTTAGTTTTTTATGTTGGTTTAAGCTTTGGACCAACTACCTGGGGATTGTTCGGCCAAAATGAAATACTTTAACCGAGTCTACGCAAGGTCTTGTTAAGTCACTTATACCATTTCAAGGCCTATGAGACATTGATCGATCGAGAAAAAGTATGAGTGGGCGACACATATGGTTATCATTGTAGCCCCCGAGCACGTTGATAAGTTAATATAACATGTGAACGTGCTAGACAGGAACACAACAGCTGCAAGGGTTAGCCCCCGAGCAACTCAGAGAGGTTCTTCGTAAGGTACTCGAGAGATCACAATTTATTCATGTAACAAATAAATGCTCTTTGCAAGATGTAAATGATAACTGAAATTTAGGCAAAAATAAAGGGGCTGACATAACTGTGGGTCATTGGCTGCCTTCTCAAGATCCGATGGTGAGGGCCACGGGGGTTAGAGCCGGTGGCAAAGTCGAGGATGACGGGTCGAGGGTGGCGTGGGCTGTTGTCCCGGAGTCGTTGACAAGAGCTTCTTCCACAACCTTGAGCAGGGGAAGCTTAGAGCCTCAGAGTCCACGTTGTTGGCTTCCGCGTACTCGACAGTGTCCCTCTCGCATTGGTAGGCGCTCTAGAAGTTTTCTGACACCGTGATTACGCTGCATGGTCCTGGCATCTTCAGCTTGAGGTAGGTGTAGTTCGGGACAACCATGAACTTGGCATAGCACGACCTCTCGAATATGGAGCTATAAGGTCCTTGGAAGTCGATGACTTCAAAGGAGAGTGTCTCCTTTTGGTAGTGTACCGCATCGCCGAATGTCACAGAGAGGTCTATTGTACCCAAGGGCATGACGCGCCATCTGGGGACGATGTCGTGGAAGGGGGACTGCCATGCATGCAACTTCCTTATATCCATGTTGAGCTTGTTGAAGGCATCCTTGTATAGGATGTTGATACCACTACCTCCGTCCATGAGGATCTTCATCACCCTCGTGTTCTCGATGACCGCAGTTACCACCAAAAGGAATTGGCCCGCCTCAACCACCCGGTCTGGATGATCGGTTTGATCATAAGTAATTGGTCATTTTGACCAGCATAGGTATAGCGGGGCGATCGGTGCGGTCGCATAGATCTGTTTGTGAGTCAGCTTCTGTGGCCTTCAATCCTGGTAGGCTTGAGGGCCACCAAAGATGAGCATGGAACTTCTGGCGGTTGCATCGGGACCTTGATCATCATCATAGTCTCCTGAGTACCCTTGTTGATCTGTCCGCCTCTTGACTTCCATAACGACATGTTTGTGATAAGCGACGCAGTCTTTGGCAAGGTGGGTCACAATGAAGCCATGATTCTAACATGGGTTGTTCATGATCCTTTCGAACATGTCTCGATAAGCTTGTCTCTTGCGAGGGATCAAGGCTATTCTCAGGATGGTATACTCAAGCCTGATCGGTGGCTAAGCTAGCTTCCCAGGAGCTGTTGAATGTTGGGCAGGGCTGCGAGTATCACGCTTCAGTTTCTATGCGTTGATCAACAAGTGAGCATCTTACCTATTTCCTGGTCGACCGTAGATTGGGTTGGGGGGCGATATACTCTAGGTCTTCCCGTTGGTCGGCCCCTGGTTCCTGTAAGGCATTGCCGATGATCATGCGGGGTAGGCCCGTGGCATGCCTCGGGAGTCTCCCGACTGGACTGTGACTTTTGAGCTGTCAGGTGCATCATTTGTTCAACCTTGGGAGTTGATTGAAGCAAGCTGATGGTCCTGTAGGGACGATTAGCCAAGTTTTGGCCACCCGCGGGGTGGGTGTGCTCAAATTGAATCTGCTGAGTGTCAGGAGATTGGTTGAGCTGTTGTCGAAGGTGGTTGTTTTTCGCTTCGAGGTCATCATTCTGACAAAGGAGGCATAGGCGTGCTTCATCTCTGGTCTTGTATGGGACATCTGATATGGTAGCGTCTCCCAATGACAGAGTGGTGCTTTCGAGCGCGAGCTTCTTGAGTGCTTCACGAGGTGGCTCGGGGTCTTGTAGATTCATATAACACTCGGGTTGCTCTTTGGACTCTGCCTTCCTCTTTGGGTAGTCCTTTCCCTAGCTCTAGGTTGTCGAGAAGGAATTGATCATACTCATTGAGATCGAAATCAAGGATAAGCTTGTCATCCTCTGCATGTTCCCAATCTTTCGGTGTATCGGCCATGTCTTCGTCACCGTTGGTAATCATCCTGACGAACTGGGTGACCAGGTGGTCGAAACGTTTGGGAGAGTGAGAACCACAGATAGAATGTGTCGGGTACCTAAACCAGGGGTACCCAAACCCCACGACTAAAAAGAACAAACCCTCGAGGAATCCACACCACAAAACCCCTTAAAAACCACATACGTGTAAAGATGGGGCACCCTCGACTGCGTTCCGACTCGCACGAGGCCCGCTCAACGGGACGTCTCGACCCCAGGGAAATCTCCGACTCGCACGACCCTGGGTCGAGCCGGTCGACCCTCCCTCACCCACCTACTTTACAGACAAGAGTCAAGGCATTTAATGCAACCGCCAACCACTTCCTACACACGTGGCTATAGCACCGCCAGCATGGAAGCAGTATCGGTGTCAAATCTCGCTTTTTACTGACCATCCCGGGATGGGTGGTGAAAACCTGTCACTATACACTCCATGTCGGGTACTGTTCCATCATCGACGCCCCCTCGAGGCACAACACGACGACCGTCATATCCTGGGATTTCTAGGGCCTGGCCTTATCCATTCCCCGTCGACCCCCTCAGATATGCCTCGACCCGGCCTCGACTAATCGCCGGTCAACAAAGAAACAACGCCTGCACGTCTGCTCGCCACAAGACCTAGGGTCTTTCACCGTCCCATCCCTGACGTCACCATGGTACCCCAGGGATGGTCGGCCATTCCTGGAGCACGTCGCTACAGCAACCTCCACAGCGCCCGTCAAACCTTCACCTTTAAGGCACCGCCCTAGGGTTTCATCGACTCCTCTGCCTTCACTTGACCCTATAAAAGGGAAGGCAGGGGACCTTCCTAGGGAAGGAGAAGGACGAAAACCACAAGACACTCCTCAGCTCCTAAGATCAACATCTCAAGCAATATACTTTTTTCATTTTCTTGAGACTTGGGACCGCCTCCCTCTTTCACGGCTTGTAACCCCTACGCAAGCACTTAGGTGCAAGGAAATACAAAACTCCTCCCCCCCACTGGACGTAGGGCCTTCTTTGCCCGAGCCAGGATAAAATCCCATGTATTCTCTTTGCATCACCATCCAGATTAGGGAACACGCAGCACAAATTCACTCGTCGGCTTAGGACCCTCCCGGGTCCGAACACCGATAGAATGATCCTCAGTGCAAGGTTTGGTAGGTTTTGCTAGGGCATGTTGAAGCCAACTAGAGTAGGTTGCCGCCGTTTTCCTTAACCCAACCGGAAATCCAGGAAGAAAGTCATCGGGTGGCAATTGTAGATCTGATCGGGGTCCAGTTTGGATCTGCCCAGAGTCGAAGGGTGGCCTTGAGACCACTCTCTCGACCGAGCTTGGTGAAGACGTCATGTCTGTAGTGGTTGAGATGTTGGGCAAGAGTGTAGGGCTCAACATTCATAGCTTCCTCCAATCCGTCGAGGAACGCACAGATCGGGGGAGGCTGCTCCTCCTCCATGGGTAGTTTGGGTTCTTGCAGATGCAAGTCCCCAAATTGGTCAGTGATGAAGTCGAGGCTACCGAAGGTGATCTTCTTGCCCAGCTGCATCCTCTCCGTGGTGTCGTCGATGTTGATGATGATTCCCATCTGAAACACGATATTAATCTGAACGCTCGTGGTGTCGTCGATGTTGATGATGATTCCCATCTGAAACACGATATTAATCTGAACGCGAAAGGCCCCTACCTGGCGCGCCAACTATCGGATTGTTTAGCTCTGGCAATACCTAGCAACATGATCGCATAGATTGATCTAGATGGTTGCACACAAGACATAGAGATTTATACTAGTTCGGCCCCCCAAGAAGCGAGTAAAAGCCATACGTCCAGTTGCTACATCTTCTTGTATTCGTATGCTCGGTTACAGGGGCTGTTGGTCCTAGCTACGAGGTAGATTGGAATGAGACGGTGGTGTCATGGTGGACATGACGATCATGGAGTCCTTACCGCTCTTTATATAGGCAGAGGGGTAGGCTTACAACGAGGGCAATTGGCGCTACATATTGGATTCTGAGTTTGTTACAACAAATCAACTATATCCTACCATAGCTGTGATGGCAGCAAATATCCTTGATATGTCGTGATCTCTAAGTTGGTAGTTGTGCCTAGTTCTTGCTGGCTTCCTCCTCAGTCGTCATCCATTGATGGGCCAGATATATGGTTAGTGAGGGTACCCCAGGCCCATATCTCTGACACTTTGCCTTGCGCACTTCATTCCATCTCATCCAATGTTGATGCAACACATGCACCAACCAATCACAAATGATATGATCCACTTTATATCATCATATGACCGTATTGGTTCATTGATCTTGACTTCACTTGCCCTTCACCATTGCTTCGGTCCATCGGTGCCAAGTCATCACTCAACTTGCCCTTCACACTTGCAACCGGTCCATCAAGCCAAGCCTTGTCTTGATCTTCTCCACCTTAGTCACATGACTCAATGTCATGTTTCATATGCAATGAGCTCCTTTATCACATGTGTGAGCTTTACAACATCTCTGAGCCATTTTCACCTCCATGGCATATGTTGCTCACACACATGTAGGGGGAGCTAATACTACTAATCACCTGTGTATCTCATATTAAACACAATTAGTCCACCTAGGTTGTCACTCAATTACCAAAACCAAACAAGGACTTTTCAATCTCCACCTTCTTGGTAATTGATGACAACTCTGCAAAAATATAGAAATTAAGCACTTTTGGATTCATGTTGCTTGTCCAAGCCATTTTACCATGTGTAAATGATTTTGGACAAGTATCACAAACCTGAATTGGTAGTATTAGCTCCCCCTACATATGTGCTTGAGTGTTTGGTTTGAAGCTTGCACATATGCTTAGATTAGAAATGTGGGAGAGTAATTACTACCAAATGATGGTAAGGTGTATAGAATAAACATTTGAAGCGTGATACCAATAAGAGTTCCTTTAAGTTCATCCTTAGGACCATGAGTAGCTGGACAACAAATACACTAGAAACCTCATGAGATCAACATTATAAGCAAGGTTCTAGTACCACATATAGAAATACAAGTCTAGCTACCATCCTATGCATGCTAGTTATCAAATCATCATCCAAGTTCTACAACTAGCATATACCACACAAGCATGCATATCAAATTTAAATACTTATGTAATGCAAGCAAGGACATGAATATGCACATTTCAAATGCAATCAATCAATGCAAAGTTCATGAGCTTGCTTCCCTACCTGTGTGCTTCTCTTGTCCAAGAATTTTGATCCTCACACATTCTTCAATGTTGCTCCCTCTTTGTCCATGTCCATGTCCAACTTCTACTTCTTCCCCATGTCTTTGATATCTTTGTTTATTTCTCCCCCAAAGCTTTCATATCTTTGTACAATCTCTCCCCCTTTGTTATCAATTTCCATAAAAGATGTACTTTTCATTGATGCAAAGACTTGCATTGGGGTAGATAGTTGAGGCTTGAATTTTGTATTTTTGATGGACACTACCAAATTTTGGAATGACACCACTTGTCGCCCTTGAGATATACCTCATGTAGGATCCTTTTGACCTTGATACCAATTGGTGGGACACCTCCCCCTATTTCATAGCATGGGTCATCTACTTGATAAACTAGAGCTCTTGTTGGTGAGGGAACTTTCTTCACTTGATGATCACTTAAAGTTGAGGATCACTTGTGGAACCACTATTTGATGTGCTAGATACCACTTGTATGAATGCTACTTATAACAAAGTGATAATCTAGATATACCACGTGTAAGAACCATCATGGAACCAATTGTAAGATTTGTCAATTATATCCATTTCTTGAACACTTGTCAACTTCATGAGCTTCTGTGTTTGACTTGAACTAGAGTGATTTCCCTAAGCTTCCAAGTCCAGTTTGAACCCTCTCTAAGCTTCTTCACACACCTTAAGCGGTTATCTTATTGAGGTTGTACTTATCACTTGTTGGAAATCTAAAATAAGTCAAGTACTAGGGTTTACTAGCTCATGAATAAACTCACACACTACCACTAGATTCAAAAAAAATCATTCAAGCAATAGTGGTAGGTTATGAATTTTAAAATTCTATTTATAATGCATGATCCTATAAAAGTATGTACTATATGCACTAACCTCATACTTATAAGGGATGAAATGATTATGCACATTATTACAATGATACCTTTGCTATGTTGGAGAAGAGGATAGTCACATAGATTCTAATTTATTTCTCCAATAGCAATGTAAAGTCCAATTATAAGTTTGTGAAGACCCATATCAATATTTGAAATCCATTCTTCACCCATATGAATAAAAACCACTTAAGATCAAGTGCACTTCTCGTTGTGGATGGCTTGCTTCTTCTTTTGATCAATGCTTGTGTGAGAGCATCATTTGTGAGAATACCACTTGAATTTTCATAACTTGCTTTTTTTTGTGTTGCTTGCTTTCTAGATCAACCCTTTTAATTTTCTTCAACTAAGCATCTCAAATGTTTCTTAGATCACCACTTCCATGTTAGCCATTCAAGTACCATACTTGGTTTACCTACAAAAGGCGGCAAGCCCCTATACATAGGAAAATGTGATCTCTCTCCAAAGAATCATTCTTGACACTCACTTGAAATAACTTGATTGATTAATTCAAGTGATGGACTTAATTTGATGAGTTACCTTGAATCATTCATTAAGTCCTTTTATTTCTACTAGTTTAAGTCATTTTCTTTCTACCAAGTGATTTCCAATTGTCACTAGAACTTAAACATCATCTTCATCTTGTGTTTGACCTTGATCTTCTAATTTGAGTACTAAATGAGTGCCAAGTACACTCTACAATCAAATGGCTTTGTACTCATTACTTTTCATGCTCCTAGCTCATCTCAAAACCAAACTTAGGTGCCTCAAACACTTAAAAACTTGATTTCGAATTGAGGACCTTTCAACCAAAGTGACTCCCTTCAATGAAAAATTCATATCTCCCAATGTACAGATCTAATTACCACAAAATTTGGTGGAGATGTGCTTCACTAAGTCATCTAGCAGCTATAAAATTTTGGGATTCATTTGACTTCTAGACTGCAACCAGATTTCAATTCTTCCACCACTGTTACATGCTGAAAACTGCTGCACTATGGCTGACAAGATCTACTCCAAAACCAAAGCATCTCTTATCCAATTCTCATAAAATTTGTACAGAATCTAATACCATAATTATAGAGCATACATACCAAATTTCAAGTCAATCCAAATAGATTTAATCACTCAAATTCAGACTTGATCACAGCTAGCTTAGATTTTCAATTTAGGACAGATTTCAATACTTGAGCTATTCTTCAACAACTGTGAATCAAACTTGAAACTAGCTTATTTGAATACTTTCACAAGACATATATCCATTCAATCTACTTACTAATTGTCATCTTATGAACTTATCCAACTCAAATCAATCCAAACTTGATTACTAATCATTTAATCCATTCAATCATCTCATAGCAAGCAACAGTTGCATATTTATCCAATTCAATCAACTTATATGCACCCAAATGAAATAGATCAACTAGAGATATACCTTTATAGCTCATGATCATCCACTAGCATGCTTCAACTCAAATATGCAAGTCATCGAATATTTCCAATAAATCACCATAATTTGAATTATAGCACTTGTATATTGTTTGTATATTGTAGCACTTGGACTTCACTCAATTTTCACTTGGCATTGGGTTTGGATGTGCGCTAAGCTTCATAACTTGATTCAATACATGATGAACAATAAGAAACCTATTGAATCAAGCCTCCAATGCCTGGTACCTACAAACATTCATTCACTTTTTGATGGTATCCAAACTAGTTTGTGTCCTATCAAGTTAGGAGCAACATACTTAGTCATAGCCTTAGTATGAGTAGCGGGATGTTTTGCAATAGCAACCATAGAGGTACCATCACCATCCTTCCTAAGCATAGTATTTGCATCAATTAAAATAGGCTTATGAGTGTTATCTAGGAGACATGAATGTGCCATGTGTCCTCTTTCTCGGGATGAGTAGCACACTCTCTTTGTTTGAGCCTTCTCTTCCTTGCTCGTGTGGTGCTTCCCATTGCCTTGCCTCTCATAAGTTGCTTAAGCCTTCTTCTCAAGCTTGGTAGGACACCTCGAGGCAAAGTGTCCCATATCTTCACATTTGAAGCACTTTATGTGCGCCAAATCTCTCTTCTCATCATGATTCTTGCTCACTATCTTGGCATCTTGAATAAACATTGGATGCCTTGCTCTTTCACCCCTTCTTATTTTTTTCTTCTTCATCATCAAGTCACCACCATCTTCATGGTTGATCTTGATTTGCTCTTGGGGTGTCTTTTCTTTCTCATCTTGTGGCTTTGGTTGATGCTCTTCTTGTTGCTTCACCACTTGCTTGGTTGGGCACATAGAGGTGAGATGACCCCATGTGCGGCATTTGAAGCACTTGACATGCTTGAGCCTCTCTTCTTCTTTCTTCAACTTAAGCTTCTCAAGGTTGGGTCAACCATTTTCAAGATGTCCCACTTCATGGCATTTGTAGCACATGAAATAAGAGAGCTTCTTTTGTAGTAATTTCTTCATCCTTCTTTCTCTTTTTCTCTCCCCATTGGTCATGCTCTTATTGAAGCCAAGGCTACTCTTTTCACCATACTTTCTTTTATTTGTCAACATGTGCTTGAAGGTGACTTTGGTGTTGTAGCACCTCTCTAACTTGTTGCTCAATTTTTTCACTTCTCTTTTGAGCTCATTGTTCTCCTTCAAAAGGTTAGTCTCAAGGACATAGAGGTAGAACAAGCATCTAAATATGAAGAACATGGCATAGCTAATAAATCATCATAAGAGGTGGATACATGCTTCTTCCCTACATCACAAGAGTTAGTCATATGTTGCAATTAATCACTTGACTCTTGTGACGAGCTCTCATTCTTTTTAAGTTAATTGAAAACACTTTAATGAGAGAAGCATGTTGTTCTAATAATTCTTCATGAGATGCAAGTAGTTTCTCATAAGTCAATTTTAGCTCACTATGTGAAGATTTAAGAACATCAAGTAAGTGCTTTATGTTCTTCACGAGTTCTTTAGAAAAGAGTTTTCATTTTCTAATTTTATTGTTTTAACTTTCTCATTTTCTAAAGCCATGGTCATGCTAGCAAGTCTACTAACAAGCTCATCATATGAATCAACATGATCAACCACATTAGCATTAGATACCTTAGTGTCACCTTGTGACATAAAGCAATGTGGTGATGTTGGAGAGCTTGTAGAAGCATCACTCTCATAGCCTGAGCATGAACCATAATCATCACCATCAAGTGTGCATGGGGTAGCATCATCATTTGCATCACTTGAGGCATCATTATCAACCTTGTCAAGTGAACTTGTGGTAGATCTTTCATCATCATCACTTGACTATGCGGTGGAGCAATCTTCCACAATCACCAAATCGTTGTCATGCTCAACACACTCATGCACCTCCTCCTTGTGATCATCCTCCTTCTTGAACTTTCCATCATGACTTATGGAGGAGTCACCGAAGATGGCTTGGAGTGCCATCCACATATCATGAGCACTCTCCAAGTCCCACACACATCTAAAAATATCTTCATGCAAGGCACACGTTAGATAATATTGAGCACGTGTATCAAGTTGTAAGCAATCATTTTGAGCTTGGGTTAGATTACTCTTATCCAAAGCATCACGAGAAAAGCCAACAACAATGATCCACAACTCCTTTGGACCCATTGCACAGAAATGATCAAGCATATGGTGTTTTCACCGTGCAAAGTGTGTACCATAAAAAAAGTATGTGTCACACTCAACATCTAGCCCAAAGTTCACCATCCTCTTGGGTTGGTGAAGACCACAAATAAGATATCTAGCTCCGATACCACATGTAGGGTCGAGATGGCGGACTAAAGGGGGGTGAATAGTCCTTTCTAAAATTAAACTCACCGGCTAACTGAAACAAATACAGAATTAAAATTATCGGTCTAGCCAAGACTACACCCCTCTATCTAAGTTCACAAGCACCATATAAAGATCCTAATTAGAAAACAAAGGTACCGTGCCAGCTAGAGCTCACCTAATCAATTCTAGAGCAAGGTCACATAAACCTATACACTAGTACTTTAACCAACAGGGGAGCTCCTACACAACTAGTGATGCAAAAGCACAAAGCTCCTAAGCTCACTAGCAATGCTTAATAACAAGGCTACACAAGCCAAATTAGAGAGCACAAAATTACTTAGCTACATAAACTAAGCAATGTGACTAACAAGGCTACTAAAACCAAATTAGCCATGCAAGGGAGCTACTTCTATGCTACACAAGCAAGAAGGTAACTAGCAAGCTATATAAGTAAACTAATTACAAAGAGCAACTACACAAGCGCAATGTATATGAAAGTAAATACAAGCTTGTGTAACGGGATGCAAACCAACGGGAAGACAAAGATGACACGGTGATTTTTCTTCCGAGGTTCACGTGCTTGCCAACACGCTAGTCCCCGTTTTGTCGGTCGCTCACTTGGTGGTCCAGCGGCTAATTGGCATCACTTGCCAAGCCCGCACGTCGGGTACTATGGGAACCTCCCCATAAGTGAGGGTAGCTCAATAACACGCTCTACTAGAGTTGCTCTTGGTGGCTCCCATGGGGTGAGCACAATCCCCCTCACAATCATTTCTTCGAATCATCACACTATCTTCTTTGCATGCTCCGATGGAGACCACCACCAAGCCATCTAGGAGGTGGCAACCTCCAAGAGTAACAAGCACCATCGGCTTTCAACTCGATCCCTAGTGCCACTCGATGCGCTCTCATAATGTAATCGCACTAGAATCGCACTCACACTCAATCGGATGATCACTATCAAGCGTATGTGAGTTAGACGGCTCCCAAGCACACCTACACAAGCCATCAAGGCTTAAGGGTGCTCAGCAACCAGCCCATGGCCGAGCTCCACCTCTATAATAGCCCCAAGCCAAATAGAGCCGTTGGAGCTATTGGGCTATTGTCTGCGAGGGCACCGGACATGGCGGTGCCTGGCAGTAGACACGGCGGTGCCCCTCGCAACGGTCAAATTCCAACGACTAGAAACTAGCCATTGGTCACCGGACAGGATGGCGGTGGCACCGGTGGCGGTGACCACCCAAGCCAACCCCTCGAGAAACCACCTCTAGAAAAATAAGGCGGTGCACCGCCCTAGGCACAGCAGTGCCCAGGCAGTGACCAAGCCCTCTTTTCATGCTCTCAGCTGAAAAGCGACGGTGACACCGGACCGCACACGTCGGTGCACCGCCCTCACCATGGCGATGTACACCGCCACTAACGGTGCCAACCCTAGCTCCAGCTCCTCTCGGCCAGGTTCAGGTAGGCACTGCCCTAGGGGTGGCTGTGCCACCAGACAACCAGTGGCAGTGCCGTCAGGGCATCACCCAAACTTCATGCTCTCGGCCTCGACCAGCTGGTCACCGCCATAGGGGTGGTGGTGCCCCTAGGGCAGCACCCCGAGTCTGATTATGCCTCCTTTTTCACCTTTTCCAACACCATTGCAAATGTGCTAACACCACCAAGTGATCACCAACTTGTGTATGTGTGTTAGCTTTTCACAAGCATTTCCCAAAGTATTAGCACTCTTTTCACCACACCACTCAATCCTAACATGTATGCAAAGTTAGATCGCTCAAGTGGCACTAGATGGTCGATATGCAAACAAGTTTACCTCTCTTGATAGTATGGTCATCTATCATAAACCCGGTCATGCACTTCTCTATATAACCTTTAACCGGTGAAATGAAATGCCCTACAAATATACCTTTGTCTTGCACATTTCATTCCATCTCATCCAATGTTGATGCAACACATGCATCAACCAATCACAAATGATATGATCCACTTCATATCATCACGTGACCGTATTGGTTCATCGATCTTGACTTCACTTGCCCTTCACCGTTGCTTCGGTCCATCGACGCCTAGTCATCACTCAACTTGCCCTTCACACTTACAACTGGTCCATCAAGCCAAGCCTTGTCTTAATCTTCTCCACCTTGGTCACATGACTCAATGTCATGTCTTATATACAATGAGCTCCTTCATCACATGTGTGAGCTTTGTAATATCTCTGAGCCATTTTTACCTCCATGGCATATGTTGCTCACACACATGTACCTATGGACTAATCACCTCTGTATCTCATATTAAACACAATTAGTCCACCTAGGTTGTCACTCAATTACCAAAACTAAACAAGGACCTTTCACTATGGCAGCATGAGGTTGAAGAGACACACCAAGTGGAGGTGATGGTAGCAGCAAGGCTGGAGTTAGAACTAGAAGACATGGGGCGTTAAGGAGATTTGGTGGCGATGATGTCAGATGAGGAAGTGTCAAATGCGATGGCGGCAATGATGATGTCGGTTTGAGAACTTCAGTCGCGCGTAGCGCATGGAGGCGACCACGCTCGGGCCCAATTGATGTGCTAGTGCACCACCACGTGGGGAGAGGAGGGAGAGGAAGAGGAGGTGGAAGCAAGATTGATGGCGAGTGTAGCGGCGTGGGCAATGAGGTGGCATGGGTGGAGCTAGAGGCGCGGTGACATGGGAGGTGAGCGAGTGATGTTTTTTGGCTGAGGCTCAAGCAACAGAATGACAAAGAATATATTTATGTAGTCTTCGTAGAAGGATGAGAGACTCCACATACGAAGTGAACCTAAACTCGATGAGCTTGCCCATGAGGTCACTTGTTGAAGAGCACTCATTCGCTGGGAATGCACACATGTGATCCCACGGTAAGAACAACAACGAAGAAAAGAGGAACACAATCGAGCAATATGAAAAGAAAGGAGCTCAACGGACACCGCGTACCAAGCCTGATGACGTACTAGACAACAACATTCTTAGAGTAGCTCAAGAGGCTCATGAGCTTGTCGGAGACCCACTCCTTGAGCTTCCCATAGGTCGCCATGCCCTAGCCTATCCATTCACCTCCTCGAATTGGATGAAAGGAGTAGGATAGGAGATGGAATGGAGAGTTGGGCTAGGATTTGTTGACTATGGAAGTGCGAGGTGGAAGAGACACACCTGACAAAGGTGATTGCGATAGCAAGGCTGGGGTTAGAACTAGGTGATGCGTGGCATTGCTAGGAGATTTGGTGGCGACGATGTCAGACGAGGAAGCGTCAAATGCGACGCGGTGCAACGATGATAACGAAGTCAGCTTGAGAACTATGGTAGCTCGTAGTGCTTGGAGGCGCCCGCTCTCAAGCCTAGTTGTTGCGCCACCACGTGGGAAGAAGGAGAGGGAGGAGGAGAGAGAGAGGAATGGGAGGCGGGAGCGGGGCAGCGCGAGCGGAGCTAGAGGCGCAGCGGCGTGGAAGGAGAGCAGGCGATGTTTAATCTGAGGCTCGTGCAACGGAATGATGGAGAAGATATTTGTGGAATCTTCGTAAAAGGATGAGAGACTCCACCGGAAAAAGACAGAGGGAGGGGGAGCTGCATCTTATTCTCTTCGCATTTAGGATCGGAGAAGCATTCGGAAGGGGCGAGGCCTTCATTTCGTTGGCAGAAGCAGAAACGATCCAATCCATTCGGGGCTTTGGGGAACCCAAAAACGAGAACCCACACTCGAAGAACTTGCCCACAAGGTCACCTGTTGAAGAGCACTCGATCACTGGGAATGCACTTACGTGATCCTATATATAGTAAGAACAACAACGAACAGAAGAGGAACAAAATCGACAACATAAAGAGAAAGGAGCGTGACGAACGCAAGCCTGATGACATACTGGACAAGGATGTTCATGGAGTAGCCCAAGACTCCTCAAGATGCTCTAATAAATGGTACAAGAATTTTTGGCCTGAATAATTTTTATTTTTCTATCAGTGGGCTCACATAGCCTCATCGACATTAGGGCATGGCGTGAACCCGCGGTGAATAATTGTTATGGCAATTTTTGGACGAATAATTGTATATGCATTTGTTGGTTCAGAGCAGCTCTCACATGATCTTGGAATCTGTGTATGATCGTAGCTCTTGATCAAGAGCTACCTTTTCCCTCTCTTTTATTAAAATATTAAAAAAGTGCTTAGAGGTAGCTCATGAGTTAGGGAGCTATCCATGTTATGAGCTATATGCTAAAAGTTAGTACTATTAAAGAGGTTGGCTTAGTTGCCTTAAAAAAAGAGGTTGGCTTAGAGCTAGTTACTAGATTATACCATTGCGGGTGTCCTTATATACACTTATAAAAAGTTAAAGTTGATTACTTTATTTGCAAATTGTAGTAGGAGCCCTGACGAACAAAGTTGTGATTTGCAACTGATCCACTTGGTGCCGCCTCTGACTGATGAGACATCGCTCCTTCGGATGCACCCGCTGATCCTCCAACCATTGTGCAAGGTCCAGTGACCCGAGCTCGAATGTGCCAACAAAATTTAGAGATGAGGTCGTTCTTAAACGATCCTTTCTAAACTTTTGAGAATAGTTTACTACTTAATGATGTTATCTTGCTTAGGAACATTGGAGAGCATCATGAGGAACGTGGAGGAAGGAGTGGAGGCGGAGAAGACTAGCAAGAACGTGTCCAACACAAGCAGGAGGCCTGGTCCAACACGACTTCGAGTCTGGCTTGGCCTTCAGGACCAGTCTGCAATAAAATAGACGCCCAGGACGCATCCGGACTCCGTTTTCGACGATCCACATATGGGTCGAAAGATAATTTCATAAGCTAACTAAGAGCATCTCCAGCAGTAAGAGAAAACTCCAACTCAAAAACTAGTTATTGGAGAAGATACAAAACGTGTTTTGGGATTTTGAAGGTCTTCTCTCTAACATAATGAGAAAATTCAATCCCCAATGAGAAAAATAGGGGATTGAGGGAGGAGAGGTCTCCCCTTTATTTGAGAGGTGGGAGGCTATAGTTTGAGGGACTAAGAAAAAAATTCATTGGGGTTGGATTTGGAGAACTGCTGAAGCTACATGACCTCTAAAATAACAATTTTTCTCATTAGGGGTTAAGAAAGGTGGACTACTGGAGATGCTTTAATGGCTTTGGCTTGAGGTCCAAATTCCACCGGAGTCAATGGGAATCGTCGAAATAAGTCAGCATCTAGAATCTATCAGATGCTGCGTCACCGCTTTTGGTCCGTTGGGCCGTGTATCGTCTTTGAGCCCGTTAGGGGAGGCGGCGACCCTTGGACCTTATAACCTGTCACCACCGCCTTCGTTAGGTTTTGGATTTTGGTTTAGATCAATCTGTCTTTGAACAGTCGTCGTTATCGGTTTGTGAAACCCTACATTCGAGTGCTTAATCATACATTCGCAATTGTCACTATACTTGAGTTGTGTTTTATCTTGTTTTTCTTGTGTTCTTCAATTCGTAGCAGGGATTAGCCTTCTTGGCGAGGTCAACTGGATTGTGACACAGTTGATAACTAGAGGAGACTTGGTGCTAGAAATTAAATGTGGAAGTTCTTATGATCCACATATGTTCTTTATTTATGAGTAAGGGCTTTGTTGTGGTACATCTAAATGACTACAAGCCGTTCATTTAATTAGATCGTATGGTTAGAGTCATCTAGGAGGTAATAGATGAAATATATATATTTCTAATTTTCTATTTTGGAAAATAGAATAAATAAGGAAACTTTTAGGCATAAAAATCTTTTATCTTGATCTAATCGATTCTGGTGTGATTTTATTGGACATGGTAAATCTTTTTTTTTTTGCATTTTTAGACATAACATAATTTGGTTAGTATGAATTGCTAATCATTTTTCATGCTGGTTCCACAGATCCATGTGATGGCTACGGTTTTTTTTTTTTTGAGAATCACGTGATAGGCTACGTAGAGTTTGTTCCCAGAGTTGTTCCTGTCGTCCGTCTTTTGATCCAAACCCACGTGACAGTTAGGTGTAGCGTTTGTTCCCAATGCTGTGTAGTACGTTTTATAAACCCTTCTCTCAATTATATTAGTTTTAATTGAATTAGCATAACATGTACACTTGATTATGTAATGTGTGTGTTAGCTTATAGGTTAGCTACTGATCTTTTTAATGTATATAACATAACACAATCTTCCAAATTATAGTTTGATCATTTTTATATCATGTTATATTATTTATATTTATATTTATATAATTATGATAATTGGATAGTATATTAGTTACAAATCTAATTATATCAAATTTGCATTATATAAATTTAATGGTATGGCCGGAAAAGGAAGGGAATGCCGACAAGGCACGGCCGCACGCTCGCTGTCTCCCGTGATTGAGGGGGTTTTAGATTTTTTTTTTCTTTTTTCTCGGACTAGCAGACATGCCCGTGCGTTGCAACGGGAGAAAAAAATTATCAAACTTCCATAAAAACAATATTGTGAATTGTACATATCTATTTATGTTTTACCATTTCTATAAAATTTAAAAACTATAATTTATTTTATGATAATCATAACATGAATAATATAAGCTAATGTTGGCAATAATATGACAATGCTTTATTAAGTATCAAATTTAGAATATTTATAATATAATATTGATAAATTTTTTCTTCCATTACAAAACATAAAGATATTTTCTTCCTTTGTGGTCCCATAATGAAAGGATTGGTTTGTCAGCTGATGATTATGATGGAAGATATCTCTCAATTCTCCATATGGTAACCCTCGTCGGGATTGCACTTGTACATATGTATAGTTTAGACCGGACCGATAATAATCGGGTCAAGATTTCAATTTATAATTTGATTGTTTGGACCCAAGACTGAACCATTTAAAATAAGTAAATTTTATTCCTAATTGAAACTACACTAATATGTTGATGGTGGATTTTTTCCCTTAAAAAATATCAAGAGTTCAAAAATCTATAATATTATATTTATTATTTATTTTAATTATTTATGGAAAATCAGATAAAAAAATAGAACTGGAGATCAAATGGAAAAAAGACTAAGAAGAGGAAACATAACGTGGAGAAAAGAAAAAAGTAAGACACAAAAGAAAAAAACGGAAACCAAACATGAAAGGAAAAGATAGCATAAGTGCAAGATAAAACTGGAGAGGAAAACATGACGTGGGGAAAAAAAAGAAGACGCAAGGTAGAGGGAAACTGAACGTGAACAGAAACCAAAAATCAAACGTGCAAAAAAAACACTCCATTGGTTCAAGTCACTTCCGATTGGTTATAATTTAATCCGTCACCTTTTCCCTTTTCCAAATTCCAATATAAATATAAATATTAAAAAAACATAGGATTCTAGACTTCCAGCTGACCCAGTACATTTTGGAATCGAACTCTGTATCACGCAGACAAGAGCTATTCTAACTCGTATTAGCATGGGATATATATATAAGTCCGTGTGGATAAACTCTCCATTGACCGGTAGTTAGAGGGAGACGGATAAAAAAATGGATGGACGAAAAAAAAGAGCCTGAAATTTTGCCTCTTTATTATTAGGTATAGATAATTAATTGATTAGTTAATTCAAGATATCTACAAAATCAATGATTTAGATTTATTTGAAGTATTACCTCCTAAGAAGTAAAGGCTGTACCGTACACTACTTCTTCAGCCGGCTATAAAATCCCCTATTTTCAAAGCTGAGCTGAGCTAAATTGATTCGTGCACCCAAGTCAACAAGAAAGCGTGACACAAATAATCAAAAAACAAATTAACAAGTGCATATTCGCATTGCAGCATAATATCATTAATTATTATACAGATTCGGCATTCTACGTGTTAATTAAGACATGAGAAAAAGATAAAAGGTGGTCAAGGTGACATGCAAACAGAAGAGTAGTTGACTTTAGCCACACTCCGAAGCTACACACACAGCTATATGCATGCATGGGCCCCGCTCTCAGTGTTGCGAGCTGGGAAGATCGACCTCCGAAGCTATACACACGGCTGTCGCAGCAGGTGCATCGTGACGGTGAACGGGCAGTTCCCCGGGCCGACGGTGTTCGCGAGGGAAGGCGACCTCGTCGTCATCCAGGTCATCAACCACGCTCCCTTCAACATGAGCATCCACTGGTACGCACGCGCGCGCCGATTGATCGGTTTCCGGTGCAAAATTTTGCCGAGCTCGATCACTGCGCATTGTGCATTTGTGCTTGTGCCCGATCGATGCTGGTGCAGGCACAGGGTCCGGCAGCTGCGGAGCAGGTGGGCGCGCGGACGGGCCGGCGTACATCACGCAGTGCCCGATCCAGCCGGCCGGCAGCTACGTCTACAAGTTCACCATCACCGGGCAGCGCGGCAAGCACACATCTCCTGGCTCCGCGCCACCGTCGTCATCCTCCCAAGGCCGGCGTCCCTTACCCCTTCCCGGCGCCGGACAAGGAGGTCCCCGTCGTCTTCGGTACGCATGATCGACGACAGACGTCGCGCGGGTCCCCGTCGTGCTATGGAATGCTTTTCTTGTAGTGGTTTTGCCTTTCCAAAGTTTCTCTCGTCATCTGGTTAGCTGATGGGCGAAAGATCATGGGAAAGTTTATTGATCAGACGCCAGGCGTTTAATTTTGGGCTTCTCATTATTATTAGAATACAAAGCTGTAATCAGATCGTAAATTGGATAAGTATTTTAAGAGAAAATTTTATAATTAAGAAGAAGAAAAAATGGTATGCATGATCTAGCTAGCAAAGCAGATATTTGCCTTTTTTTTCCCCTTGTCAACGAAGAACACATCTCACCCACCGTCACGTCGGCACGGCCAGCGCCGATCAGAGGTCGAACCTGGCCCGGTGCGCTCTCATCCTTGGCCTTGTTTAGATCCCCAAATTGGGGATCCCCGAATCACTGTAGCGGCAATGTGCTGTACTGTAGCATTTTTATTTTTATTTGGTAGTAATTGTCCAAACATTGATTAATTAGACTCAAAATGTTCGTCTCGCAAAGTACAACAAAACTGTGCAATTAGTTTTTGATTTCATCTACATTTAGTACTTCATGCATGTACCGGCATTTTGATGTGACGGGGAATCTTGTTTTTGCATAGTGAAATTTAGGGGTGAATTTAGGGAAATAAACATGGCCCTTGTCTGGTTGTCTTTCTCTGACAACGAGGAGAATGGTGCAGCACCGTCGCCGACAGACGATGGCACGAAAGAGGGCCGGGTCCCACGCGATCTCTGGTATACCCCGCATCTCCAACAAGAAAAATGGAAACATGAGTCCACACGGGAAGAATTACCAAAATTTGGCTAGGTTTGTTTTGGCAAATTGGCAACAAATCAAGCAGTCCCGGCCAGAAACCCGCTCGTAGACAGGTTGCAAAGGGAGGAAAAAGGCCTCCGCGGTTTTCCAAAGCCAACCCACGGCAGCAGCCAGACATGGGTTGCTCACTAAGCAGAGGGTTTCCGCTGGAACCTTCCCGGATTCCCCAAAGCCGAAGCAAAACCCTAGCTCCTCCTCCTCTGCCGCCGCCAGGGTCTGCCGCTGGTCCTGCACTAGCTCCGACCATGCAAACCCACAACCCCATGACTCAGATGGCTACCGTCGCACCTGTCGAAGCAGATGCTGAGGCAGTGACCAAGACCGGCGACAAGTCCCCATCGACCGTCCTCGGTGGGGTGAACGCGTCGTCCGACACCGACACCGACACCGACACCTCGGATCACTTCTTCCAGGAAGATCCCGGTAGCAGGGGCGGACCCAGTAAAGGACATGGGTGTACACATGTACACCCAATAATTTTTGCAAAGCAATCCAAGTTAGTAGGCATATACATGCATATACACCTGTAATTAGATTAAATCGGATAAATTTTTGTATGTTAGGGTTTGGGCGCACGATTTTACCTATGAATTACGTTAAGGTTTGGGTGCACGGCTTCGCACAATAGGAAGGGAGGACCAAGGGGAGGGAATACCTAGTGTCCTGGTGGTGCTCGTCGCTGGCCAAAGTGGCGAGTGGCGAAGTAGGACAGCAGCGACGGTCGCAGGGACACTGGGGCTGCAGAGGGCGGACGCCGTGCCGGAGATGGTCGCAAGGACACTAGGCCCCAGGTGGTGCTCTACCGAGCGCATTCTCCTCTCCGGGTTGCGACGCGGCGAGCGGATGGAGGAGATCGGCCGCGGGTGATATGAGTCCAGGCGGCAGGCCAAGGGTAGAGCAAGGTTAGCGTGCAGGTAAGGGCAATTTAGTCCAAAAATTTCTAACCTTACCTCTCTCTCATCTTCTTGTGGCCAACTTCACGTGCGGGTACGGCACACGCCGGTCAGCTTGCCACCGCAGTGGTCGTGCAAAACGGGACAGAGAGGAAAGGGAGAAGAGGAAGAAGATGAAGGCAATTTAGTCTAGAAATTAGGATAAATAAATGCATGGAAGGGGTAAGTAGTGGTATATTTTGGAGATGTGTTAAATTATAATGGCACGTTTTTAATACCATAAATAGTAATGATATATCTTTCCAAACCGCAATATTTGTAATGGTATGTATCAATTAACCCTAGAAAAAATGCTAGGCGGTATCCATAGGTGACCCGTCTAGAGCTTTGGCGCGCCTAGACATTCTCTAGTGTCCTATACATCTACATATATTATTATCTTATTAAATAAATAAAAACAAGAAATTATGGACTTAAAGTTATATAGAAATAGAAGTGTTAAAAAAGGTCTAGTCCACCTTATTTGTTGCACCTTATCCTTCCTGACCTAGGTCAACACTCCATCTAACCTTATCCATCCACCTCCCCCAGTACCTGTCTCCTCTCGTCCACGCTCCTCACTTGCCAGCGCTGCCTCTATCTCCTTCAGGCTACAATAGTCGCCTATGCAACCTCGCGCCCATCGTATCTGCCCGCCCTCCTCCCACCATCCGCCAGCTGCCTCCAGTTGCGCCCATAGCGCGCCTTTCTCCTGGCCGAGCCTGCCGCTAGCCTCCTCCAAGCGCCCTTGCCACCTCCGCCACCACCTATCGTCCCTCCCTCAAGCAACACGGCCCTGGATCTGGGGCACGCCGCCTATTCTCCGTCTACCCCCTTAGGCAAGGCGGTGCCCCTTCGACTAGCACATAAGCGCGTCTAGGCGAGCACCCTGTGGAACATTGGGGCGAGCTCGGCCGTGAGGGGAGAGGAGGCAGTCGCCGCCCTCTGCAGATGGATCGGGAGTAGGAAGAATCAGCTAAGGAGAGAGAAGAAAGAAAACAGAAAGACGACTGTCAGATGGATCCACTTGTCAAGTGTGCCATCTCATGTTTTTGTTAACAAATTTGAGGAGCATCATGTGTATCCAAAGGAGTGATGTTCACGTAAAAAAATGTACGAGATGAAGGAAGAGCATAACTTGTCACTAGGGTAGGAGGCCAAGATGGCAAAGCATAAAAGATTTAAAGATAGTATCATACACGACTAATGGAGATAAGTATACATTAAATGCTAGTGCTAAAGATATCGATGCATATTTGTGAAACTTTCTAGATAAATAAAGAGTATACATGAGGCATGTTTGTCATGTTTCGTAGCAAAAACTAGGATACTCTAGGTCTAGATATTCTTGTATGCTAAAAATATCTAAGAAATAGATAAGTATTAGAAAAAACATATATTTGTAATACCATAGTGACCATGAGCAGGTATAAATAGGCATGTCCATTGATGTGTTTCATTCATATCCATAACAAGCCACCATAAATAATAGTCATAAGGGCAACTCCATCCAAGCCCCTACTTAAGGTCTCATTCCATTTTGAGAGCTCAAACACATGAAAACCCTCTCCTACCGACTCCTATTCAGCCCCCCGATGGATGAAGGACTCTCATTTTTCTCTCCTGGACTCTCAGAGATATAGGAGCCTTTCATCCTCCCCCTATTGCTCCTTTCTTTCTTCATGTAATTCTGACAAGTGGGCTTGATGAACGGAGGCCAATATAAAGTAGGGGAAATTCAGGAGATCGGTTGGAGTGCACTGAAAAGTAGGGAATGAAAATTTAAAAACTATTAATAATGTCATATGCATTGTTGTTAACATTTATTTATTAGACATAGTCTTAAGAATTTTTTTAAAAAAATATTATGTACACCCAATGTTACAAAACTATGTCCGCCATTGCCGGACAGTAATGTATTTGAAGCTTCCATGATCTCTATCTCCTTCCTGTTGGTCTCAAGCTCCCCTGCTGCTGCGCCACCTCTACAGTGATGACCTGCTGGCCCTCCTGCGGACTATCGCTACATTTATATCCGTTTGCATCATCTTCTTGATCTTCATATTTTCACCGACAATGTGTCTGTTCACCATCTTCTTCCACATGCCCTGCCCCGTCCTTCTGGTCATTGCCGCTGACAGGTTTGTTGGCCCCTATGCTGGATTCTTGATCATGCACATGGCGACAGGATGGCTGGCCGGCCTGCTTGGGTATGCCTATGCTGAGCACCTGCAGCACATTGGCCTGGAGACGACAGCCAAGCACATAACCCCTAACCTTCTTAACCGAGGAGGATGAGAGGTCCTTCAAGATAGCTAGTGGTACAAAAGCTGCTGCCTTTGGTTTACTATCTCTGTTGACGGCTACAGCCGGAGCTTTGCCATTGTGGTTCTTTCCTATGGATGTGCTTTCTATTTCCGTGGTCTTCCTTTCGGTTCTGGAGGGGGCTGCCATCTTTTCCTGGGTTGCTTTCGTTGCTAGGTTTGTGCTTCATGATGCCATCCTCTCCGAGCAACAGCTTGGCTACATCATGTTGTGCTATATTTGCCCATATGTGGCAATGGGCTACTTTGTACTACTGCTAAGCCACTTTTGCTTCACTGGCGATACCATTGGGGCTACGTTTATATGGTGCTTGATGCTGTCCATAGCTGGATTGCTTGGCTACGAGCTCTCTGTGCATGCCCAATGCAAGCAGATGATGCTCTCAAGGTAAACAACAGATATGCTTGTGTTTGCTTCTAGCATTAACATTCTGTTTATAAAATGATTCATCGAGAAGCTACGCCATATAGCAATGCAACCTAATTTTCACTATGCTTTGTGGCATGGCATGATTAGTAGGTAGGTGGGAGTTCTTTTGGCGCCATTTACGTTGTTACGGAATGTATTAATTAATTTGTTTGTTAGATAAGTACCTCAAATTCAATATCCATGTAAGCATGCTTAGTTTAACTACATTGTTGTATTTGCAGAGTGTGATGTCCATAGAGCTGCAACATAGAAACTTCGTTTATTTTGCAAGTAGTGTATGTTTCGAACCATTGCAGCTAGATTGCAAGTTCCGATGTTTCAAATGACATTTAGTTCCATGTTTAATGTTGCTATCTGAATTACTAGCTGGAATATTTTGTCATGGTAAACTAGTATCCTGATGAAGCAAACTGTCCCGCTAGTTTTTTTTATCCTTTTCATTTCATCCAACAATTGTCATGTGCTTGGTTCAGACATTAACATCAGTTCAGAAAATGGCATGATTTGTAGGCGCCTGGGAGTTGTCTAGCACATTGTTGGTTGTTAACAGATTGTAGTGTATTTGATAGATCCATAGACAGTGCTGCCACATGTCATTCTGGGGCAGTTTGAAAGTTTAATGTGTTTCCAAACAATTCTGGATTTTGATTCTGAGGTCCCAAATAAGATTTAATTGCCTTCCATGTTTAATGTTCTCTGAATTCATGTTTATTGGTTTCCTTAGGCAACAGCTGGGGCAGTGGGATGGCCTTGGTTCTGCAGACACTAAGATTGCCTCCAACTCCGACGTTTGCTCGGCTACGATCACCCTTCCAAGGTTTCAAATAACATTTAGTTGTTCCATGTTTAATGTTGCTATCTGAATTTGTAGCCGGATTGTTTTGTCATGGCAAACTAGTATCCTGATGAAGCAAACTGGCCAGCTAGTTTTCTTTTATCCTTCTTATTCCATCCAACAAATTTCATGTGCTTTGGCAAAATGGCATGAGTTGTCTAGCATTGACGGTCGGTTGTTAACAGACTGTCGTGTATTTGATAGATCCATAGTTTGAAACTTTAATGTGTTTCCAAAACTGTGGATTACTGATTCTGAGGTTTTCCAAATAACATGTAATTGTAGTGCACGTTTATCGTTGCTCTCTGAATTTTCTGACATGTTCATTGGACTCCTTAGGCGGGCACCGGAGCTTCGGGATGGCCTTAGTTCTGCTGCTGGGGAGAGTCCGACTGCCTCCACTACTTCTGATGACTAGACAAGGAGTGCTGACTGCCTCCACTACTTACTTCTGATGACTAGACAAGGAGTGCTGACCGCCTCCACTACTTACTTCTGATGACTAGACAAGGAGTGTTGATGACTAACTCCCTGAATTAGTTCTCAACGAATGTATCTGTGAATGATATCTAGTTATCCTGGAGTGCACTGTCCATCCATGAAACCAAATTTCTGTGGATCTAAGCAAGGAGTACATTGGGGTTACCCATTTTGCAAACAGGAAAGTGGCAACAGCTTCACAAGCCTGCCAAAAAAAAAAGCCCTCAACCTCTCTGGGCCCATACAAACCTGTTTGCAGCAAGGAACTTAAGCAAGAGAACATCTCAACATTAGCTAGCTTGCCAACTCAAGTTAAGAAAAAAAAATAGAAGATTTAGCCAATCCTAGCTCTCTGATCTCTCAAAGCGGTGATCACCCTTTTTGTGATCTCATTCGTCAGGTCTATCATCTCGGCCTCCTCAGTGCAATGAAGAACTTTCCACTGCAGCAAATTAGAAATGATTTGGAAAGGTAGTATTAGTGGGGAATAAACCAATTTCAATCTAAAGATCATGTTGTTTCTTGTGGTCCAAAGCACCCAGCAAATAACAAAGCAGTAAAAACTCTGATTCTTGAATGGTTCGTGTTGTTGATTAGAATTAAAAACACATGAAAATCCCTGGGTTCCTTGAAAGTTCTATGAATGTGTAATGTGGCCTCAGCCTATTTTTCAAAAGAAAAAAAAACTTCCTATCTGGTCTGACTAACCCTGGTTTTTTTGCTGGTTTATATATGCTTAAGTGGTCTCTTGTTGGTCTAGTTTCAGGTTTTCTCTGGTTGAACCGTCAGTCCACGGTTGGAGCCAATCCTCTAGTGTAGAAAATCAGTGCAAATTAGGGGGTGTTTGGAACTGCTTCGCTCCACGGTTTTCAGCTTCGCTCCATATTTTTTAGCCAAATGGTTTCAGTTCCACACACTTTGTTCAAGGAAAAAAGGTGGAGTTGTGAGAGCACCTAAAGAGGTGCTCCACAAACTCCAGTTTTTTGTGGAGCTGCTCCACGGTGAAGTCTGTAGAGCAGAGTTTGTGAAACAGTCCCAAACATCCCCTTAGAGCCCCAATTAGCACAACCGACGTTTTATGATGAAATGAGATGAGATGGCGACAACGATGACGATGACAGAGTACTGCCTCGCTTGGTGGCCATTACAAATTGCAGCAATTGATGATTCAGGAGGCAAGTTCTAATGAATCATTTTTTAAAAAAAGAAGTTCTAATCTATCAACCATATTCAGAACCATATTAGGGTATAGGTGACCGGGAGTTGGTAGCTAGCGCATACGCGCCTCCCCTAGGCGTGTTTCCTTATTTCGCCAATTATTTTTTTCACTTGCCTCCCCCTGCGTGTTTGTCCCGTTTGTCCCTTTTTGAACTTTTAATGTATTTCATAATCTAGATCTTTCAACTTAAATTTTAATCTACTCAAAATTCGTACTTAAATTTCAAAACTTCTGTCTTAAAATTCGGAACTCTCAACTCAAATTTTAAAAACTTTCAACTCAAAATTCAAAACTTGAATAAATCTTGAGTTGAAAGTTTTAAATATGGAGTTGAAAGTTTTCAAATTTTGAGTTATAAGTTTTTCAAATTTGACTTGACAATTTTCAAAATTTGACTTGAATGTTTTCAAGGTTCGAGTTGAAAGTTTTCAATATTTGACTTGCGAAGTTCAAATTTTGAGTTGTAAATTTTTAAATTTTGAGTTCAGAGTTGAAAATTTTAAATTTTTGAGTTGAAAGTTTTAAATTTTGGGTGTGACTTTTAATTTTCTAATAGAAAGTTTAAAATTTAATTTGGAAGCTTCAAATGTTATGTATAGAGTATAGTTTTTTAAAATTTTTAGTAAAACAAAAACAACCTAGAAAAAAGGAAGGTATCTTAATTACAATTATTGTCTAAAACTAACGCCATTAGTTATGCTAATCATGATACGACGACGACGACGACGTATGCCGTGTCTTCTCGGCCAAGTGGGCCGGCAATGTGGGCCTGTTTGGTTTCCTGGCTAAATCCTGACTTGGTTAGGATTGGAGCCTAGGTAGTGCAGGCCTAGCTCCAGCAACACAACATGGGTTTGTTTGGTTGGGCTGTTACACTTGGCATGGTTGAGATGAGATTTTGTTTGGTTGACTGGTTTAGTTCCTGGCTGCACTAGTGGAGCCAGCTGTGGGTGTGTTTGGTTGTCTGTCCACAGTAGTGTGCATTCACCCCTTCCTGGAATCGGTATCGTTACCACCTGAGACTGTACACGTTATAAACACACCCGTGTGTCTTGCTCCCATTCATTCACTCACCACTCACCGCTCTCTCCCGTTCCGTCTCCCTCACGCCACCGCGGCGGACGCCATGCCAGTGCGCCAAGCTCTTCAGCGTTGCAGCGGTGGCCCCCGTTGCCCGTGTGCCTCATCGTCTGCAGTTCATTCTCTGCCCTCGGGGTCACCATCGAGGAGCCGGTCAGCGAGCACTAAGAGCACCAACTCCGGCGACGTCGTCAATGACAGCGGCAGCTACCGGTTGACCGATTCCGAGGTATGTGCCGATTTCCCTTCGCGTCCTCCCCCCAGGGTTTACTCTGACTGACAAAAAGATGGTTCGTTAGGCAACAATTGGTAAGATTGTGTATCCTCCTAGACCTGTTTCGATGCTTATGTGTGCAGTTGTTTAACACATTGGTCGCGAAATTAAGTTCTCCCCCAAAATGGTACTAGGGCAACATGGCAAAGGAGCGTCACTGATGTGGGGCTAACCACTGACATGTGGGGCCCTGTGGGTTTCACCCTAATTCAGCTTGCCGAGTCAGCTAAAACCAGACATAGTACTGCCTAGGATCTCCGATGATCCCGTTTATAAATTAAAAAGACCTGTTATATATGTTCTTTCGGTTTAGGAATGAATATCAGACTCGGCGACAAATTAAATAACTAATTCCAAGTACCAACCATTTCGATATGTGACCCACGTAAGTTCGAGGCGTACATATAGATATAAAGAATAATTTTTACTTAAATGACTCTCTAAATGATGATTTAGAGAGTAAATTATAGAAAATTCAAGATGCTCTAATAAATAGTATAAGAACTTTTGGCCTGATTATTAATTTTTATTTTTCTATTAGTGGGCTCACATAGCCTCATCGAACGTTAGACCCACGTAAATAATCGTATAGGCATTTGTTGGTTTATATACGCTTATAAAAAGTTGAAGGTGATAAAATTTTTTTTTTGCAAATTTTAGATGAGAATGTCGCTGTCTCTTTTTTTTTGCAAAAATTATGTTTTTTATTTATATATAATGCTCACATTGCTTTTTTAACCCCGTCGGCCGGTTTATATACGCTTATAAAAAATTGAAGTTGATAAACTTTTTTTGCAAATTTTAGATGAGAATGTCGCTGTCTCTTTTTTTTTTTTGCAAAAAATATGTTTTTTATTTATATACTCCGTATAATGCTCACATTGCTTTTTTAACCCCGTCGGCCTCCCAACTCTTCCGTAGTTGACTGCAAACCCCCCATTGCTCTGCACCACGGAAGACGAAGCGCAGCAGCGCACGCACGCCCCGAAAAAGGCAGAAGAAACGCGGTGCCTCGAGCCATCAGATGCCCCACCCTACCGTGTTGAGCTAGGAGTCGGACGGCGCTGGGAGTCGCCGAGTCGGGCATGGCATCCATAGCCATACATCTATCTCCTTGCGGAGCCTGGGGCGGGGGGCGGTCACCACCATGCCCAATCCTATCGCACCAAGGAGGACTCTGCCTCGTGCTCCTCCTAGTCTTCCCTTCCTACCCACCCCTCCACGCTCCCCTTTCCTTCCTCGGTCCCCAATCCCTAGCCCTCCTCCTCTCCTCCGCTGCCGCCCGCCGGCTCTCTGCCCCCGCCGCGCCCGGAGATGCAGGTCGCCCGCCGCCGTTACCGCTGGGTGAAGGAGTGGTGAGTTGACCGCCTGCCCGTCCGATGGCTCCCACAGTCGCCCTCCTCCCCTCGTTAGCCCCGCTCTTCGATTTCCATCTGACCTGTTGTCTCGTCAGGGTCCCGCAAGATCTGGTCGTCGCCGGAGGCCCCTGCACGCTCTACAAGTGGGTGCGAGGTACGCTGCGCCCGCTGATTGCTTGCTTGCTGCTAAACGCAGCCTTTTATTCTGTGACTGTACTTTCATGTCATAGTCATGTTTTGTACTGAGAATTGCCCTCTCTGGTACTTCTTCACCAGCGATTCATCCATATCCATGCGAACTCCCAATTCCTTGAGAGGCCTGTATAAGACCGGTGGACCAAGCAAAGCCTTTTCATGTTTCTTGTACTGATTGCATCACATATTTCTAAATTGTAATACTTCTGGAGCGCACGGAAGGGATGATTGCTTAGTTCCACTCACAAAAATTGAGATTTCAGTAGAGGCAATGCATATATGCTTGTTAGTCTCCTAGTAAGAGTGGTAAGTTCAGTTGAAACCAGAGGAAAACTTAGTACATTCTATTTAGGGGGCTGCCATCAGCACACCAATGTGTTCTTTTGGATTGCTGACTCCTGACTGGTTTGGTTTGGACAATGTAACCCAACTTACTCCCCCCATTCCAAACTATAAGACGTTTTAGCTTTTCTAGATACAATAATATTTGTTATGCATTTAGCTATACATTATGTCTAGATACATAGTAAAAGCTATGTATCTAGAAAAGTCAAAACGTCTTATAATTTGGAACAGATGGAGTATTTATGAAGAGTATAAAGTTCTCATGCAATTTGCTGACAAATACACACAAGAGGCAGAATTCTTTGTTGGATATTTGGAATTTTTTTGTTGGATATTCTGATTGTTTTATTATTGTTAATAACTATGAAGTAGTTAAATTGTTTCTTCTTCTTTCAGCCTAATCTTTTCATTCTGCTGTTAATATTATTACTGGATTTATTTACAGAGGATAGACTGACCGCTTTGAAGGCTAAAGACAAGGAGCAGGGGGCCGAGTCTGCAACGCCTGAACCGAACTCCGAGATTCTTTTCCTATGCAGCTACGAAGGATGTGGGAAGACATTTTTTGATGCAGGGGCTCTTAGAAAGCATGCTCATGTTCATGGGGAAAGGCAATATATTTGTCACTATGAGAACTGTGGCAAGGTATTGGTTATCATTCCTGCTCACATCGTTGACTCTCCAGAGTAATCTTCAGTCTGTAAAGGCATGGTTCTATTTTAGTTGCTTGACTAATCTTTTTTTTCTGCTGAATCTGATTTTGCAGAAATTCTTAGATAGCTCTAAGTTAAAGAGGCATTTTCTTATCCATACAGGAGAAAAGAATTTTGTGTGCCCGCATGAAGGTTGTGGAAAGGTAATCACACTTTCCTTCCATTGTGCTTGCTATTCATTTCCTGACGGTAGTTTCTTCTAATCATGTGGCAATTTGTATTTTTTTTCCTAGCATGTTACTAGAAATGCTTAATCATGAATTAGAAATTTGTACTGAATATAGAAATGTTTGATGTTTGGTTTCTTTTTCCGGTGCAATCATGTTCTGTTCTAAAGTTTGGATTTTTTTTCGTTTTGTTCCATTTGCTGCGTTAAGATTCAGTTGTGGTCCCCTTTTCTGGAAAAATGCATTATTTCATACTTCACAAAGTTTTTGACATATATACTAAGAAGAAAATTAATGTTTAGACAATGGTTGTACTCATAATAGTTGTTTTGCAACTACCCTGGAGCAGATACGTAGTGCTGTCCTTATGCAAAATATTCTACAATGCTTAAATGATTCTTAGAAAATACTCTGCTATTGTCGGGGTAAAGAAAAATCTCAAGCAGAGTGGTGCCAACATTAGACTCTTTGTTGGTGGTATGGTATCTTTGCATGGCTCATTAGAAGCTTTCTAGGATGCATGTGATTTGCCATATTCCTAATTGGAGCTTTTGGCATTTGTTATTATTATTATTTATCTAGCGATATGTGTTATTAATATCATGTGCCCTGATTATTGTAGGCTTTTTCGCTGGATTTTAATTTAAAGGCACACATGAAAACACATTCTGCGGATAACTATCATGTGTGCCAGTACCCAGAATGTGGCCGAAGATTTACACAAGAATCAAAATTAAGAGCTCATATCAGGCAACAACATGAGAAAGTAAGATCTCTTACTAGTTACTGTGTGTGCATTTCTGCTTGTGAAAGAATTTTGTAATGAGACAAATATAGGCTGTTGGCCTGCAGAATCCAAGTGTGTCGACGATGAACCACAGTGCAATTGGAGATCCACACCAGCCCCCTAAGCCAGCAAAGGTCTCAGCAACACCTCCAGCTCCCTCAGCTGAGCGCCCTTACGTCTGCCCCTACGATGGTTGCGACAAGGCATACATCCACGAGTACAAGCTGAACCTCCATTTGAAAAAAGAGCACCCCAACCACTACCAGGATGGTGGCCCACAAGGCGCTGCCTCTTCAAAGCGCAGCATCTCAAAGAGTTCCCACAGGAGCAAGCCAGACATCACCTCTAGGATGCAACCGGCCAAGATCCCCAAGCACAAAGGAGGGTATGCAGCGCCGTCGGCAACTGTAAACCTCCCTGATGAGCAGCAGTGGCCGAGGAAAGTGATGTACGAGGATGACAGCGAGGAGACCGAGGAAGAAGCAGGGAACAATGTCGAGGATAGGTGGAACTACAACAGAGCTGCTAGCAGCGACGACGAGGAAACCGAAGACGAAGAATGAGCTGCTAGCAGGCATTCTTTGTCTGTAGTTGTGCAATGTGCATATACCATAATTTTTAAACATTGGGGGTTATAGAGTTTTGCATACATGTACAATTTTAAAATAAGGCTGGCTTATAGTAGACAACAGAGGTTGTAGCTGCCTGCCCCTTCTTAAGTAGACATGCCATTAGTTGAGAAAAGATAATGGATCATTGTTCTGGTTCGGTTCGCTTGTGTTTGTGTCTGCCTTTTGGTTTGTTATCACAAATGAGTTATCAGTTATTGTAGCCCTGATTGGTGGTTGGCAATCAATCTTGTCAGCCTTACATTTGTAATATGAACGTGCCATGTTTGCTTTGACAAAGTAATGTATCCACGGGTTTCAGAGTAAGGAAGTGTGCGAGAGTGTGTTCATGGATTTCAGAGTGAGAATGGATGCTGTACTTGTGAATAAGAAGGTGGCCCCGAGCTCTTTCATGAGTTGAGCGAGATCAGCGCGCCACACAATCTTGGTGACCATCGGCTCCCTGGTCCTATTGGTGCAACTCCATGCCACCCAACTTATACCCTGGGTCAGTGGAATGAGAGCATCGTGTGAACACAAACAACGAGAGATTACCTATTCCATATGATCAAACAAAGAAACATAACTACTTACAAAAAATATTTTTAAGTCAGAAAAATCTAAATATTGTTATAATAAAAAGCTAGCTATATGCGCTATTGCATAATTTGACCATTGGTATCTAGTATTTTAATATAGATCGATACACACGATTAACATTATGAAATTCATTACAAATATAAGTGGAGTTATAAGAAAGTAGAGGAGATGGGTGCATGGGCTGTGGGTGTCACTGGCCATCACCGATGATTGGCGCCTGACGGTGCCCAACCTCGGACAAATCCGCTAGGCAGAGTAAGGGGGTGTTTGGCACGGCTCCTTCTGAGGAGGCAGAGCCGTTTTGGAGGTGTGGCTTCTTCAAAATGGTTCCGTCTCCTCTGCTTACTAAAAAACGGCTTCTCTAGGAAAACGTTTGGCAGGGTTCCTTTGGAGGAGCCAGCGCCGGAGTCGGAGAGGAGCCCTACCAAACATGCTCTAAGTGAGTAATGGTGGTCTGTGGACCAGATCACATTCATGTGGACAAGAGATCATCCTCAGATTGACAGAATCGAAACTTCTCCGAGGCAGCTGCAGCACGAGATCATATGGACAACGTTGCTTGCCACCGCAGGGTCCATCCTCCTAGCACTAGTATGGAAGTTGCGTAGGCAGCCACCTGCCCTACTTGATTCGGTGTCTAGCTATGCACAAGTCTTACGTTCGTCTTTGGCATGTTGATTGACCACTGTTTGAGGTAGTTCACCTTTGTATACACATGTTAGCACTTGGTTGATTTCCTGCTTATACCTGCTATGTGCTATCTTTAGTGGTGAACTTATTCCTTGAAACTGCTTAAAACTGATCCAAATGTTTAAACATCACACTTTGTATCATATGATCAGTTTGAGCATTTGCTAGCACCATGGATCTCTCGCTTTACTCCTAGGACAACGTGGACTTTGAGCATCTTTTCATTCTGGTTGCTATACCCCTGAAGCTCCTGCATTTTCTGCATCCCCGTGCATACATAGCATATTTTAAGGGGGAGTTGCGGTTTGAGAGGCTTGCTGAGTGCATGTATCAACAAGGGGGAGAATTAGATATACACAAAGAATCCACCTAAGGGGAGAGCACCCTAGGAGGAAAACTTGTTGAGAGTGCATTCATTTGTGAGAGTTTGCATTGGTCTAGGGAGAGTTGCATATTTGAGCTGTTTTGCTAGATGTGTTTAGTCTTTGCCTCTTCTGGAGGGATTAGCAGTGTTTTAGGAGTTTTCAGAGTTGCTCTGATTTCTTGCTAATGGTATTGAGCCCTTTCTGCCTCTTCTTGAGGACTAGCTATTTTTGCTTGGTTCTGTCGAGCCGTTGCCCATATCTTTGGGACCAAGCTTTGCTCATTTCAAATGACCCCACTTTGGCTTTTCACTGGCTTTATGTCATTTGAGTGAGTTCTTTGTTTTTATTTTTCTTTTCTTTTATTTTTTTGTGTTTGGCGTTGGCAATGCACTCTCAGGGGAGATTGCGAACACATGGTTGATATGTGCCCATGTAGTTCGAGTTGTGATGAGTGATTGTCATTGAGAGTAGCATCTTGGGTTGAGTTGTTGAACTAACTGATGCGTGAGTTGGGTTGTGCAACATGTCTCTTGACTTGTGCTGTGCAGGTGTGGAGCTCGGAGGCAATAGTCAATGGCGAAGGTAAAGGTCATGCGGGTTCATGCTGATGGACTAGCGGTGAAGAACGTACGCCGGGCATGGACCGAGGGACCGGAGAAGCTCCAATGAGCGTAAGTGTACATGGAGTGGACCATGTTGACCGGGTCAAGATGGTGTCGAGCAAGTAAAGCGGAGGTGTTGGGGGACTTAGCGATCGAGCAGTCAAGGACAACGGTGACATGTGTAGTGATGGTTACCCGCGAGCAGTTTGGTGGTTTGGGCCTCAAAACCACTGACAGGACGGTTTTGGGGTTTGGGCCTCAAAACCCAGGTGCGGTGCCAGCGGGAATCGAGGGCGGCACTTGGCGTCATCGCGAAGGTTACGTCAAGGCGAAGCAAATATGTGAAGAGAGCTTGGCCGTCAGATCGACAAAGAAAGAGTTGGACCATAATGCCCCCTGGGGTTTAAGTGGTTCGCTCCATATCTATAGGCATTTTATGGATGTGTAATAGGTCCTATAAATAAGAGGATGGCTGCCCCTAAACAGCCTATCACTCTAGTTGTCATTTCTCATAGGTTTTCCTAGTCTCTAGTTTTGATGTAGTGATCCGCGGATGTTCAGATTCAATCATTTATCTGTGTAACTTGTTCCATGGCGCCCAAAACCATATAATCAACATCGATACCCACAACAATATATGGCATGTTAATTAAAGGAAAACATGTATAGATTTGAGCAACTGACTAAAATATGGTAGTAAGCAAGAATGAACATGAATTGTGCAATAAATAAATTGGGTTAGCTTTTCATGTTGAATTGGTGCTATGTTTGATTTAATTTATATGAGTAGTTGCAGTTAGCAGTAATAACCATATACTTACGTGCAAGTTCTTCATTGTTAGTAAGTCTAGGGTCTCCGCCCTGCTTTTGGGTCACAACCGTGTAGAGCCCAATCAGAATAACCATTGAGCCACATATTTCAGGGATGATTAAATTCAACTCATCTAGGAAATTATCACAACTAAATAGGTGGACTAGCTCTTGGAAATAGGATGATGCCACATCAAACCAAATAGAGGTTGGGTGAAAAGCATCATAGAACACAATCTCCCAGTCGGTGGTCAAGTGGTACCCCATCCTACAATTATATGAGCATTGACACATCATTAGAAAAAAATTAAACAAAATTACAATGGTGCTCTCAAACATATCAATTAAGCATAGGAAATTGCAATCCTCAGAGTATTTCGATGTAGTAAACCACGACTAAGCCAACAATAATCGAAACGAACTTCGCCAGCGGTGGCGTTGTCTGCAGCGCCAGCTAGATCAACCTCAGTGCCGACTAGCAGCAGTAGTCAGTAGTGGTGGATGTAGTATAGGTGCGTGGGGGTACAAATGTTACCTCCAAATTTTTTTTGTAAAAACACCAAGTGTAACACCCCAGGTGTTTATCACCAATTAGGTAGTGGGTTTGAGCTCAAACATGATAGATTAAGTGGAGATGACAATGTCAAGGTCAACCTACGAAGAAGAGCCTAATCTAAACTTGGATATTGCACCCTTGCTTACATATAGGCGCAATTAAAAGATATATGCTTGGGTTTTGTTATCAAAGTATCTTCACATGTCTCACATCAATAACTATCTATATTGATCCCTGGAAAAGTTTCGTAAAGTTTGGAATCAAAAAGTCACATGAAATGATAAGTTATATGCTTGTTTGGATTATGACTAAAACCTGCCTTACATCCCATGGGCGCTAGTGTTGTGCAACATACCCATGCAATATGTGCAACACATCTGGGACACATGTGGAACACCCTAGTGGAACATGTGTAGCATGTATCTTGAAACAACCACATGAAATGACTATAGCATTTCACTTGAGTTCTATGTTTCAAGGCATGTGAGGCCTGCACTTTTGTGCAACCTATGCATGGTGGGTATGTTTGGCCTCTACAACACCTTAACTACACTTAGGACACTCCATGGAACAATGTTCATGTTGATCATTTTGCCTAAATGTGCTTCTAAGTGATGGTTGACCATGTATGGACCCTGGAACACTTTTGTTTGACCGTTTCAAAAGTGTAACCTAGAAGCTTTGCATGACTGTGCACCCTTTGACAAAGTCATAGAGAATTTTATAAGGAACAAACTTTGTTTAAGAGTCAAGTCATGAAAATGTGTGGAACATGATCAAAAAGGGCCCACAAGTCAGTTTTGGGACTGTTTCCAACACTTAACAATTTTAAAGCCCCGATTTCAGTGTCTTCGACATTGACATCCCGCGTTCTCAAGTTTTTACTAAGTAACTTAAATTGGTCCAAAAATGAAAGTTGGAAATAGTTTGTTGGAGAACAACATGTAAAAAGTTGGGATCAATTTGACCAAGTTTGGCATTGCAAAATCCTGAAACCGAGCCCTAGTTTAACATGTTGACACTGGTGATTTAGGGGCTGATTATCTCCTAATCTGTGGGTCTTATGACCTTGGTGCTTAAACGAAATTTGTAGAGTATACTGAGATGAACAACTTTGCTATTGGACCCAATTCAAAAATCGGCCTGTATCGAGCCCAAAATGGCGCCCCAATATGGCCTCACCGAAGCCCGCCACGTGCTCGACAGCTGTTCCCTTAGGGGAGGGCGTGGCGACCATGCACCTGTTCGCCTCCACCATGGAAGCCGCGTGTCGTCGCCTCTGCCGTGTGTCCGTGCCTCGCTCGGTTTGGTAGAGCACCAGAGCGACCGGCCCGAGCCCTCCCTTTCTCCTCACTCACTCGCCCCCTTCCTCGCGGCTGCGCGCGCACGCCATGGTGGCCGTGGCCGCCATTGCCGAGCTAGGCAAGCTCCACGCCACCGCACCTCGGTCCCTCCTCATGCTCAACGGAATTCATCACCACCATCGTCGCGCCATGCCGCGCGCGCCGCATCCTCTTCCCGGCCGTGACCGTCGCCGGAGGTAGCTGCCACCGGGCCGCCGCCGTCGCCATCGCCTGCTCCCGTGGCTGCGACACCACGGGCCTCCTTGGGCCGAGCCAGGGGCACCAGCTGGGGCCGGAGGTCCCCTGGTGCTCGTGCCGCCCTCAACCGCCGCCGCCGATGACCCCTCGCCGGAGACCGACCGCCCGAGCCGCCTCCCTGCTCGCTGTCGGGAGGTAGAAGACGGCCGGCTCCCTCTCTCTGTGTGTTCTTTTTCTTGGTGAATGACAGGTGGGGCTAGGTAGTCTAATGGGTCCCACATGGCAGTTATGAAGTGACGAGTCTGGGGTGTGTTTTCGGGTACGCCTAGCATATTCGGTTAGGTATGGATAAATCCTGTTTTTGAAATTCAGATTTTATGTAAATTTTCTAAAATGCATATCTTTGCTAGGTAAATCCAAAAATAGCAAAAGTAGACTTTTTGGAAACCTTGGGAAAAGATCTATGCAGTGGAGTCATAATATGTCACATGTTGTAAATATTTTCTGATGTCTTTATTTAAGCCTTAAAAATGCTCCAAAAATGCTTACCAACTTGAGCAGAGCCATATCTAGAGTTTTAGAACTCCAAAAATGATGATTCTTGTTTTGTTAATTTTGTGATGACATGTACTTGCTAGTAAAAATATTAAACACCCTAGTTGTTCACTGTTTTCTTAGGGTTTTGATTTGACCTTGTTAAATAAGGAAAATTTCATTTTATTACTTGTCATTTTATATCTTGAGTTGTGATGCTCCAAATGATATGAAATTTTTATGGTAGTCTTGCCATGATATGTATGTACTGTGGTATAAATTGCTTGGTCACTACTTATTGGATGATCTAGTTATTGATTTAACTTGTTTAGGGCTTGATAAATAGCTTATAAATAATATATATATGATAAAATAGAAAATGTTGTCCCATCACCTTATTAGGATGTTGCTCTATGGTTTTGGTTCATTCTGTGGCCATGTATTCATAGAAAATATTGAGTTTTAGGTTTTACCTGTTCTCACATGATTTATTTCAATAGTTGATTGTCTCTTTCGTAGAGGTTGATGTACTCATCTAAATGGCTTGAAATTTGTACAGTAGACTTTTGGGAGCATGTGTAGGCCACTGTAATTTTGGTAGAATTTATTGTGCACCTTGGATATGTGTTCATAATTCCACCTAATTATCTAAATAAATTAAGAAAATGCATTAAAAGAATTTATTTAGGAATGGACACTATGTTTTCTGGTGTTCATTAGTCATTTATGAAATGTTGGTAAAGTTGGTTTTACACAATTATATGTTTGCAACATATGTTAATAATTATTTCTTGCAATTACTAGTTTCTGGACAGTTCTGGGGGCAATGTAGATTACCCCATGTTAATTATGTTTTCTGAGCACCTTGTCTATAACAAAGTTGTATATAATTCATGTATCTATCTTGTGTTAAAATTTGGTGGCATTTGGTCAAGTAGGTTTTGAGTTAGAGATGTTTAAAGTCAAGTTCCAGATTTGGTTGCTCTCTGTTTGGAGCAGACCAGAGTCTGTAGCTTTATCTTTTTGACCAATTAAACTTGGGAATCAGGCTTAGTGGATATTAAATGAATTGTAGACAATTTTATAAGCTTTCCATAATGTCTTCTTGCAAGTCATTTGGAGTTGTAGATCTCCAGTTATGATTAAATTACTTAGCTGTTGGTCTGACGTCCAGAAGGTAGCAATTTCTAGTTCTAGTACTTTGATTAACTTTGTCATGCTTGGGTATTGAAGTGTGACTCATATCTTTGATGATACTTGGGTGGTACCCTGTGATCTTGTGAGACTTGTTTCTTGATTGATGTGCTTGCCCTCTTCTATGTTATGTCTTAATGAGGATTAAGTTAATTAGCTCTAGGGTTTATGTAAACTTTGGTATGCTTGCATGATTACTTTGTTTATTGCACTTCTATGCATTCATGCATATGCATTATTGCACCTCATTTAGGTACGCTAGCTGAAGCACGTGAAGGACCTGATGTGGAGCCAAACCCGAAGATGGAGTTGGTGGATCTATCCCGAAGATAGAAGGACCGGACAAGTGATAGATTGGGAGATGCCCGTCAAGTGAATTCATCTGACATACTCTAACTTCAGTCGGATCCCAGGCAAGCCCCGGAGCATTATAAGCCTCCTATCTTCAAAGCAATTAATTATATATATATGTTATAAGTATTGTTGCATTAAGTGATAGGAGTTGGTTGGAAACCCTTGCTGCATTATATCATTCCTTGTCCAGATATATGAATTCTTGAATCCTACATAGACTAGGATCGAGTAGATGCTTAGCCCTGCTTTAAGCGGTAGAAGTCAGGTGATTTCCTGTCACCTGCGAGATGTAGGGATATTCATATATGGCACGGTTGGCTATATTGCTATCGTGGAATGGAACCATGGGTTAATAAAATGAAATGAGACCGGGCGGGATGACGATAGTGAAGCAACAAGGCATGGAGGTCTTGGGTGTGGATCTATCCCCGTCTGAGTCGTTTAAGGACCGATTCGCTGTACGTCCTTGAGTCATGTTGAACGCAGTCTAACACTTAGTTGGCCGGATAAGTCGTTCCGACCGCGAAGCCGAGTAATATGGTTCAGGCAGGGAATCGAATGGTAGGTTGCTTCTTGGAGGAGAGAAAGGATGTGCTTGGGGACATTGGCGTGAGACCAAGGGGGGTTAGAGTCCCTATCACCTGGCAGAGTGTCGCCCTTGGGGTCGCGACATCATTCAGACCCGCGATTTCTGAATCATATGAAAAGGTGGCCTGTGCGACCCTGGCAGGGGTCTGCACGGTGAGTGTTAGAAATACCCCTCCAGCTGGATAGGAATTCGATTCGAATCGCCGTCGCTCCCGGTTAGTGAGCACTTGACTTGAGCAGCGGCAACGTAGATTCCATTAAATTGAACGGATGGTTAATTGGATAACGATGGAAAGGTTGCCTCAATTTATACCTGCTATGGTTAATATTGTTTGCTCCTAATAAAGTGAGTGCTCTAGTATAGGTTTTAATATAGATGACAGGGTAATGATAATTAACTTGATGCTTAAGCATTAATGATTACTTATTCATAATAAGCTTTTATGCAAAATGTCGTCGAGCTAGCCCACTTTATATCAGCCTTGCATGATCCTTGGTGTCACCTTATTTCTGGTTTATGATGGGTAAGTCTAGCTGAGTACCTTCTTGTACTCAGGGTTTTATCCCCACTTGTTGCAGGTTGTGATGTATCATGGCGACTGCAAGAGTTGGTTGGCTCCTGCCTTAGAGGCGGAGTGTGATCACGGGCATGATCCTTCTGAGTTATCTTCTCTCTAATGCTTTTGTTGGAAGTCGACCTTGGTATTGGCATGTATTTGAAATCAGAGTAATGTTAGTTTCAAATTACTTTGCTTCCGCTACTTTTCAACTTAAGTTGTAATAACTTTATTGAACTCCGATGTATATTGAATTACTTATGAAATGGATGTAACATGTGACTTGTTATGTTGAATCACTACGATCTTGGCTTGTATGTTGGTTGGTTTGAAATCCCTCGTGATTTCATTGGACTACCGGAGTTATATGAGCTCAAGTGCGAGAATTTGATCACTTCGGTGATTGTTTTTGTACTTGTGCTCTTATAATTTGGACGGTTCCGTTACAGCTGGTATCGGAGCAAGATTCAACATTAAACTTGTCGTATGTGTATTGAAAACAAAGGTTTTGTTTTATAAAATCAGTTTTATCAACTTATAGCTATATATAGGTTTGTGAAAACTAAATTCTAAATCTAAGTATGCCAGTGGTCAATTTCCTTATGCCCATATAAGGATTATTAGGTGGCTTATATAAGTACTAACTTGGAGGTTTTCATTTATGCATCTACGCCCAGACCAAGGTATGTATGTGTGGTGACTCTCCCACACTATGCTACCCGGTGTGTTAGATTAGAGGTAGCCTTCATATATGAAGTAGCCATATATGTCATTAGTTTACTTTTATGCAACGTCGCACCTACGCTCAGGTAAGTGTGAGTTGTGAGAGTATGACCGTACAACCTGCGGTCTAGGGGAGAGCTAGTTTTGGTTACTGGATTATTTACATGTTACACACATGTATATATGAATGTACTTAATTGTGGGTGATTGATGATTCGGGTAGTTTTGGTGCTACATATATATATATACGGGGGTATATGTATATGGGAGTACTTAGAAGTTTACTTTCTTGCTTTCATTATGTGCTATATTTGGGGAAATGTTGGGCTGCAATGAAACTTTTCTGCAGGTACGCTAACCACGAATACGTAAGTCGAATGTAGCTGACGACTAGATATATATCGAGAGAGTGCGTGTTATGCCACCGACATAGAACGTGATCGCCACCTTAGGTTGGCAATCTTGTGAGGACGAATAGGACGAAGCATGCATATTCATGATTGTTGCCTTATACATGGCTATGTTCCTCTCACCTTTCTTCAAATGATAAGTAACTTGTGATCAACGTAGTACACTATCTTTCTTGTGTGAAGCTAAACAAGAATGCTTTACTCCATGTTGCTTGAGAAAAGTGTGTGCTTAGTCTTGCTAGAAATAAGTGTGGTTATATGCTTGAAACGACAGATGTACTCTAGCTTAGCCTAGTGGTGGATATGTTGTTCACCTAAGTGTTTGCAATTGCCCTAGACCTCACTTAAGTAATTGTGATTCTTATTAATGAATTAAATTGGTTGGTCTAAGGTAATAATGTTTAGAGCTACTAGGATGATATGGTGGTGTGCTCTCTTGTTAAGTAGAACAAAGGCAAGCTTTGTTTTGCTTGTCGAATGTTGACTGCTAGAACATTTTCTGTTGTAGTGATGCTTTCGTGACCATCATGGTGTTTTCTGTAGTTATGAAGAATACCAAAGTTGTAGCTAACTTACTTATTTGTCTTGTCCTTAAATTTCATGACCCTAGGCCTTATGGTTTGGGAGTTATAAATTTTAGAAGTTTGTTGTCAGAATCTGCCCATGTCAGAACACATCTGAATGTTTGGTTTGTTTGACCTGTGTGCATATGGAATCATGTATTGGAGATACTAGAAGAGTGTAGTACTTTTTCTAAGATTTCCAAAATGTCTTATAGCACTAATTGTGGTGGTCTAAATATCTAGTTATGAGATTGCAAAATGGAATGACAGAATCTGTCCAAATCGGGGCAGAGATGTCTTCTTTGTCTTGTTTGGCCTTGTTGGCTATAAAATCATCTTAATATGATAATAATAAAGTTATAGACAACCTAATAAGCTTTACATAAAGTTAAGGCTCAACCTTGTTGGGTCCCTAGAACTCCAGTTATGCATTTTTGAAGTTCTTGTTAGTTTTCTGTCCATATTGGTACAGATCTGAAACATTAGCATTTTTGGTCATGTTAATCTATGAATTTGCTTTTGGTATGAATAACTAAAGTGTAGTCATCTTCCTAAGCTTTCTAGAAAGTCTAGGATCACCTTTGTGGGATGTCTACAACCTCAGTTATGGTTGAAACAAGTAACTACTGTGCTGCTGTCCAGATTCTATGCACATGCTAAGTTACCCACCTTAGCTAGCGTTTGTTTTGGGCTAAACTTATAGTTAGTTCGTGCTTGAGATGAATGCTTATTTTGGGTGAGCCTTGTGCCTTGTATTGGTTGCTTAAGCCCATTCATTCGAATTTTCTCAAATGTTTGCTTGACTATGATGTTGTATGGATGCTTGTTATCTAGGTAGTGCCCTAGTTGTCACTTCATTTGTCCTCGGTGAGCATACGAGTGTCGAATAGCTTTATCCTAGAACAACATTCACGTTATGTAATTGTATGGTTGTTGTCTTCAATTAGGTTTTTCTCTCTTAGGAGCCTGAGCCTGTAGACTTGGTGGTTAGCCCTTGAATATTTGTATCCATGCCTTTGCTTAACCGAAAGTCCAAAGTTTAATTCTCCTATAGGTTTGCATAAGCCGTGGATGTTTCACAACCCTTTTTGTGAAGACCCTTATCGACTGACCAACCAAGTTAACTTTGATCAACGCTAGCCTTTGACCATGGTTCGTACGTTACCAGTTGTGGAGACCGTACCCAAATCCATGTTGGACCTTCCGGTTACCTCTCTCAAAGGTTAGCTAGTGTGACGTAACGTCTCTCTGATATGGTCTCTAAATCGTGTGCTTGCAAATTCATGCGTCTACCTTATCAACTCAATCTCTGACTACATATCGGTTTTTGCCCTTGAAGTCTGCTTAATTCATCCCCAACCTTCTCAGTCTCGAGATGTTTATCAGTCTTAATCTCATGTTGTTGCCCAACATGAATGAATCTCCTATTAATCTTTTATCTGGAACTCACTTCGGTGGACGCAAGTCGTGCATAGAATTTAAGCAAGAGTCCATTGCTTAGTTGTCTTTAGGAATTGAGCTATGTTCCTTTGTGGTGTGTGTTAATTTTTGGATCGCCTCCTCGTTTATTCTAAACCTTGTGACTACCTTTACTTGCTATCCCTCCTTGGTATGGTGCTTGTTCGGACAACCCAATCTGTGCTATTTGAAATTCCTCATCGGGTGTTTGTTTAGTAATGGTGTTATGAGTAGCAACTAATGGTGCCGCGATGAAACCGAGAGCCTCCTGTGGGTGCACACACAAGGTTGTGCTGCTTGGCACGCGCTGGTATCATGGTTTCTAATCATAATCCATTGCAGAACAACACTGATGTGATGTTCACGTGACCTTCTTCCTTGGTTGTTTTCTCATATCTTATCAAAATACCCTTATATCGTATCGTAAGATCTATATCTTAGAACGAAAGTAGTGGAGTGTCCTTCTGAAGTTGCTAAGAGGATAACCTTTGAAGAACAGGTCACCGACATAAACATTAAACAGACTATAATAGGTGGTAGACAAGTAACTCTACTTAGTTGTCCCAGTATGGAATAACGTCATCTAGTAAGCAAGTATCTCGTCTCTATTGGATAGAAAGGACACACAACACTTAATGTTGGACAAGTTATCTGTGGGATGAGAATCGATTGTTGCATTGTGCATATGACCAGAGCTATCCAAGTCGCAACCTTGGGTGCATAATGACCATACAATCAAAATCAACCATCTCTAGAATAACTTCGTATTTGCTAACTTCGATGTCAACCATTCGTTTTGCGTCAACCATAGTTGTTGTGGTCAAGAGTGAAGATTTGGAACTTTTTAGTGTTGAGAGACAACTGATTAGTTACCAATAGGAACGTTAATCTCCAACTAGGTAATGACTCCTTGGTAGCTACGAAGGCTATGTCTTACAAAGCAATAACCAACAATAAGTTAATCAACTGGCCAACAACTTGAGTGATACCCTATCTTCCACAGCCATTGTGACCAAGTCAATTCCATCTTGGACAATCACACAGATAGTGCAAAGTGTTCTATCAACTAAAGTGAAGAATTAGAGAAAATATGCCCTAGTTTTGATCAACATCCTTGTGCCCTTAGGTGCCACAAACGGTTTGTCCATAACTATTGGACAAAGTGTTGAGGAATATTTGAAAGCAATCTGAGAAGTGTCAAACAACAGATTTTCCATCTTAGAGCTACTCTTTGATCCCAAAGAGGAAGCCTCAAGGTGAAAGTTGGCCTGACAAAGTTGCTACGCTGCAAGTCAACTCAACTTACAGTACAACTAAGTCACCAAGGAAAATTTTACTCAATCGCTTGGTGGTAGACTACTCCCCGTGGTTTAGTAAATATTACAACTTTTGTTGTCTTTAAGGCCTCGCTGCATCTTTCTTTGGGAATTATTTTCCAATGATGACATACTTTGGTACCTTATACATGTTTTTACCCAAGAGGTTGCATCTGATTCAACCCAGATAACTGTTGTCTTTGGATAAAAGAATCTTATTAGATAACTGTTGGCAGAAATAGGAAGCCAACAGAGTCAGCTATCACATTCATTGACCATCGATAGACTCAAATAATATAGTGTTGTCATCAGAGAAAGAGAACTGCACACATGGAACCGTAAGTAGTTTTCCATTAGTTGGTGTCTAAATGAATGAACATTTACGACCAACATAGACCTTGTCTATTGGTTAGTCAGTATCCTATGGCCTCAGAGAATGTTTGTCGTCTATGATCTCACCCTTTTTGGAAGGTTGTACTCAAGCCATTTTGGTAGAGAACCACTTTTCAAAACTGTGTGGATATAGAGTCATTTCAACGAATATACTTCTGAATATTTCGGTCTAGAGTCAAGTTCATATGGCCTATGTTGTGGTCATTAGAAAGTCAGATACTTGTGAGTGGTTCACTCATGGACCAAATGATCTCAGTACACTGAGGATGCAGTATGTGCTATCTTGGATTCCTCCTAAAGTAACAATGCTTCATGGAAGTCAATGAAGGAAATTCTTCAGACAAATTTTACCATGAAGAGTAAGTATCAGAAAGTGCCTTTGGTCAAATTGTTCACCGATGTTGAAGCTTTTAGTTGAATGCTATAGCAGATATTGGAAACTAGATAACGTGTCTCTCTTCCTTAAAAGGTCTACCATTCCGAATCTCGGGACGCGATTCTTTTAAGGGGGGAGGGTTGTAACACCCCAGGTGTTTATCACCAATTAGGTAGTGGGTTTGAGCTCAAACATGATAGATTAAGTGGAGATGACAATGTCAAGGTCAACCTACGAAGAAGAGCCTAATCTAAACTTGGATATTGCACCCTTGCTTACATATAGGCACAATTAAAAGATATATGCTTGGGTTTTGTTATTAAAGTATCTTCACATGTCTCACATCAATAACTATCTATATTGATCCCTGGAAAAGTTTCGTAAAGTTTGGAATCAAAAAGTCACATGAAATGATAAGTTATATGCTTGTTTAGATTATGACTAAAACCTGCCTTACATCCCATGGGCGCTAGTGTTGTGCAACATACCCATGCAATATGTGCAACACATCTGGGACACATGTGGAACACCCTAGTGAAACATGTGTAGCATGTATCTTGAAACAACCACATGAAATGACTATAGCATTTCACTTGAGTCTATGTTTCAAGGCATGTGAGGCCTGCACTTTTGTGCAACCTATGCATGGTGGGTATGTTTGGCCTCTACAACACCTTAACTACACTTAGGACACTCCATGGAACAATGTTCATGTTGATCATTTTGCCTAAATGTGCTTCTAAGTGATGGTTGACCATGTATGGACCCTGGAACACTTTTGTTTGACCGTTTCAAAAGTGTAACCTAGAAGCTTTGCATGACTGTGCACCCTTTGACAAAGTCATAGAGAATTTTATAAGGAACAAACTTTGTTTAAGAGTCAAGTCATGAAAATGTGTGGAACATGATCAAAAAGGGCCCACAAGTCAGTTTTGGGACTGTTTCCAACACTTAACAATTTTAAAGCCCCGATTTCAGTGTCTTCGACATTGACATCCCACGTTCTCAAGTTTTTACTAAGTAACTTAAATTGGTCCAAAAATGAAAGTTGGAAATAGTTTGTTGGAGAACAACATGTAAAAAGTTGGGATCAATTTGACCAAGTTTGGCATTGCAAAATCCTGAAACCGAGCCCTAGTTTAACATGTTGACACTGGTGATTTAGGGGCTGATTATCTCCTAATCTGTGGGTCTTATGACCTTGGTGCTTAAACGAAATTTGTAGAGTATACTGAGATGAACAACTTTGCTATTGGACCCAATTCGAAAATCGGCCTGTATCAAGCCCAAAATGGCGCCCCAATATGGCCTCACCGAAGCCCGCCACGTGCTCGACAGCTGTTCCCTTAGGGGAGGGCATGGCGACCATGCACCTGTTCGCCTCCACCATGGAAGCCGTGTGTCGTTGCCTCTGTCGTGTGTCCGTGCCTCGCTCGGTTTGGTAGAGCACCAGAGTGACCGGCCCGAGCCCTCCCTTTCTCCTCACTCACTCGCCCCCTTCCTCGCGGCTGCGCGCGCACGCCATGGTGGCCGTGGCCGCCATTGCCGAGCTAGGCAAGCTCCACGCCACCGCGCCTCGGTCCCTCCTCATGCTCAACGGAATTGATCACCACCATCGTCGCGCCATGCCGCGCGCGCCGCATCCTCTTCCCGGCCGTGACCGTCGCCGGAGGTAGCTGCCACAGGGCCGCCGCCGTCGCCATCGCCTGCTCCCGTGGCTGCGACACCACGGGCCTCCTTGGGCCGAGCCAGGGGCACCAGCTAGGGCGCGGAGGTCCCCTGGTGCTCGTGCCGCCCTCAACCGCCGCCGCCGATGACCCCTCGCCGGAGACCGACCGGCCGAGCCGCCTCCCTGCTCGCTGTCGGGAGGTAGAAGACGGCCGGCTCCCTCTCTCTGTGTGTTCTTTTTCTTGGTGAATGACAGGTGGGGCTAGGTAGTCTAATGGGTCCCACATGGCAGTTATGAAGTGACGAGTCTGGGGTGTGTTTTCGGGTACGCCTAGCATATTCGGTTAGGTATGGATAAATCCTGTTTTTGAAATTCAGATTTTATGTAAATTTTCTAAAATGCATATCTCTTGCTAGGTAAATCCAAAAATAGCAAAAGTGGACTTTTTGGAAACCTTGGGAAAAGATCTATGCAGTGGAGTCATAATATGTTACATGTTGTAAATATTTTCTGATATCTTTATTTAAGCCTTAAAAATGCTCCAAAAATGCTTACCAACTTGAGCAGAGCCATATCTAGAGTTTTAGAACTCCAAAAATGATGATTCTTGTTTTGTTAATTTTGTGATGACATGTACTTGCTAGTAAAAATATTAAACACCCTAGTTATTCACTGTTTTCTTAGGGTTTTGATTTGACCTTGTTAAATAAGGAAAATTTCATTTTATTACTTGTCATTTTATATCTTGAGTTGTGATGCTCCAAATGATGTGAAATTTTTATGGTAGTCTTGTCATGATATGTATGTACTGTGGTATAAATTGCTTGGTCACTACTTATTGGATGATCTAGTTATTGATTTAACTTGTTTAGGGCTTGATAAATAGCTTATAAATAATATATATATGATAAAATAGAAAATGTTGTCCCATCACCTTATTAGGATGTTGCTCTATGGTTTTGGTTCATTCTGTGGCCATGTATTCACAGAAAATATTGAGTTTTAGGTTTTACCTGTTCTCACATGATTTATTTCAATAGTTGATTGTCTTTTTCGTAGAGGTTGATGTACTCATCTAAATGGCTTGAAATTTGTACAGTAGACTTTTGGGAGCATGTGTAGGCCACTGTAATTTTGGTAGAATTTATTGTGCACCTTGGATATGTGTTCATAATTCCACCTAATTATCTAAATAAATTAAGAAAATGCATTAAAAGAATTTATTTAGGAATGGACACTATGTTTTCTGGTGTTCATTAGTCATTTATGAAATGTTGGTAAAGTTGGTTTTACACAATTATATGTTTGCAACATATGTTAATAATTATTTCTTGCAATTACTAGTTTCTGGACAGTTCTGGGGGCAATGTAGATTACCCCATGTTAATTATGTTTTCTGAGCACCTTGTCTATAACAAAGGTGTATATAATTCATGTATCTATCTTGTGTTAAAATTTGGTGGCATTTGGTCAAGTAGTTTTTGAGTTAGAGATGTTTAAAGTCAAGTTCCAGATTTGGTTGCTCTCTGTTTGGAGCAGACCAGAGTCTGTAGTTTTATCTTTTTGACCAATTAAACTTGGGAATCAGGCTTAGTGGATATTAAATGAATTGTAGACAATTTTATAAGATTTCCATAATGTCTTCTTGCAAGTCATTTGGAGTTGTAGATCTCCAGTTATGATTAAATTACTTAGCTGTTGGTCTGACGTCCAGAAGGTAGCAATTTCTAGTTCTAGTACTTTGATTAACTTTGTCATGCTTGGGTATTGAAGTGTGACTCATATCTTTGATGATACTTGGGTGGTACCCTGTGATCTTGTGAGACTTGTTTCTTGATTGATGTGCTTGCCCTCTTCTATGTTATGTCTTAATGAGATTAAGTTAATTAGCTCTAGGGTTTATGTAAACTTTGGTATGCTTGCATGATTACTTTGTTTATTGCACTTCTATGCATTCATGCATATGCATTATTGCACCTCATTTAGGTACGCTAGCTGAAGCACGTGAAGGACCTGATGTGGAGCCAAACCCGAAGATGGAGTTGGTGGATCTATCCCGAAGATAGAAGGACCGGACAAGTGATAGATTGGGAGATGCTCGTCAAGTGAATTCATCTGACATACTCTAACTTGAGTCGGATCCCAGGCAAGCCCCGGAGCATTATAAGCCTCCTATCTTCAAAGCAATTAATTATATATATATGTTATAAGTATTGTTGCATTAAGTGATAGGAGTTGGTTGGAAACCCTTGCTGCATTATATCATTCCTTGTCCAGATATATGAATTCTTGAATCCTACATAGACTAGGATCGAGTAGATGCTTAGCCCTGCTTTAAGCGGTAGAAGTCAGGTGATTTCCTGTCACCTGCGAGATGTAGGGATATTCATATATGGCACGGTTGGCTATATTGCTATCGTGGAATGGAACCATGGGTTAATAAAATGAAATGAGACCGGGCGGGATGACGATAGTGAAGCAACAAGGCATGGAGGTCTTGGGTGTGGATCTATCTCCGTCTGAGTCGTTTAAGGACCGATTCGCTGTACGTCCTTGAGTCATGTTGAACGCAGTCTAACACTTAGTTGGCCGGATAAGTCGTTCCGACCGCGAAGCCGAGTAATATGGTTCAGGCGGGGAATCGAATGGTAGGTTGCTTCTTGGAGGAGAGAAAGGATGTGCTTGGGGACATTGGCGTGAGACCAAGGGGGGGTTAGAGTCCCTATCACCTGGCAGAGTGTCGCCCTTGGGGTCGCGACATCATTCGGACCCACGATTCCTGAATCATATGAAAAGGTGGCCTGTGCGACCCTGGCAGGGGTCTGCACGGTGAGTGTTAGAAATACCCCTCCAGCTGGATAGGAATTCGATTCGAATCGCCGTCGCTCCCGGTTAGTGAGCACTTGACTTGAGCAGCGGCAACGTAGATTCCATTAAATTGAACGGATGGTTAATTGGATAACGATGGAAAGGTTGCCTCAATTTATACCTGCTATGGTTAATATTGTTTGCTCCTAATAAAGTGAGTGCTCTAGTATAGGTTTTAATATAGATGACAGGGTAATGATAATTAACTTGATGCTTAAGCATTAATGATTACTTATTCATAATAAGCTTTTATGCAAAATGTCGTCAAGCTAGCCCACTTTATATCAGCCTTGCATGATCCTTGGTGTCACCTTATTTCTGGTTTATGACGGGTAAGTCTAGCTGAGTACCTTCTTGTACTCAGGGTTTTATCCCCACTTGTTGCAGGTTGTGATGTATCATGGCGACTACAAGAGTTGGTTGGCTCCTGCCTTAGAGGCGGAGTGTGATCACGGGCATGATCCTTCTGAGTTATCTTCTCTCTAATGCTTTTGTTGGAAGTCGACCTTGGTATTGGCATGTATTTGAAATCAGAGTAATGTTAGTTTCAAATTACTTTGCTTCCGCTACTTTTCAACTTAGTTGTAATAACTTTATTGAACTCCGATGTATATTGAATTACTTATGAAATGGATGTAACATGTGACTTGTTATGTTGAATCACTACGATCTTGGCTTGTATGTTGGTTGATTTGAAATCCCTCGTGATTTCATTGGACTACCGGAGTTATATGGGCTCAAGTGCGAGAATTTGATCACTTTGGTGATTGTTTTTGTACTTGTGTTCTTATAATTTGGACGGTTCCGTTACAGCAAGTACGTTTACATATAATATATTATTATCTAGAACACACTATCAAATAGTAACAATCTCTTGAACTCAAATAGTCATCCAAGAGGGACTATATCTCTTTAATTTATTCTGAATAAGCAAGAAACTACTATGCTTATGAAGACCTTGGCAATGACTATTTTTTTATACTCCTACATGAATGTTAATGAATTGTATTCTTAGGGCATCTCCAATAGTCTATCCAAAATTTACTCTCTAAATCATTATTTGGAGAGTTATTTGATTGAAAATCGCTCTCTATATCTTTGTACATTCCAACAATTTTTTATATCTTGTGGGCACTCTAGAGAGCCATTCTCGCTCCCCATCTTTGGCTAGTGAGAAATCTGAAAATTCAGAATAAAAGATGTTTATATTTGGAGACCCAATTAAAGAGGTTACTAGAGGGCATTTTTCACTAAAATCTTTATTCCTATAAATTATGAAGGGTATAAAGAGTCTCTTGGAGTTGCTCTTAGCAAACTGCGTCACTAGGTTGTCATTTTATATCGTTAGCGAATTGCGTCACTTAGGTCCGTACCCCCATGATTGAAATCCTAGATCTGCCAATGGCAGCCAGCAACGCCTTCGCCTTCTCCTGCCGCTGCATGCCTAACCATTGGCCCGACCATGGCAGCACGCCACACCACCCCTGGCCAACCATGAGCTCCATGACCATGATGATCCGTTTTGTCGCATCGATGAAACAACCAAACCAATGTTGCCCTTCCCCCGAGCGCGCTGCATGCCCTCCGACGAAAACGAATGAGCCTGTTGAGCAGGGCGGGGCAGCTCGCGCGCATTGGAGTCCCCCGTCCCCAATCCAAAAGCGGCGGTAGCTCGCAACGCTACACGCTACAACCACCCCACAGGCCTATAGGCGTAGCCACCGGCCTCGTCGGCACATTTCCCACACCCACATCCACATGGGTCATCGAGTTCGAGCCATGCGGAACCAGGCTAAGCCAAGTTTAACCCTCTACCCTACCGAGTCCTAAAAGATCGGAGAAAAGGAACAGCAAAGTTACATCAAGCTGCTAGATCTTTGAGCTAGAAAAAGAAACCACTCTTATAGGTAGTGCATAGTAGGCAGTCTCCCGGCCACGGTGCGGAGACGTGGTGGCGGCGGCGGCTTTGCGTCGCGCTCCTCAGCACCACACCCCGCGCGAGGGAGAGGAGAGGAGGGGGCGGATGAGCTCAGAGTGGAGCTGCCCATGGCAGCCTGCCTCACCGGACTGACTTCCGTCGACAGCTTTTGGACCACCAACGAGGTCAAGGGTCGTGGTGGCAGCTACTGCTGCCACGTAGTGGCATTCCCACCACCTGGATCTGGCCACCTGGGGCCCACCCGCACGGGATCCAGCCTCCTCCGTGGGCTGTGGCGGTGGGCGCGCCCGAACGCTGGCTCCCGCGAGCTGGGAGGCCGCGGTGGCAGCACTAGGCCCCAGCGGCGGAGGAGGGGGAGCGCACGGAAGGGGGAGGAAGGGGAGGGAGGGGCAGAGGCGGCAGCCGTGGCCGGGGCGACAGCCTGCGTCGGCGCCGTCGATGACGAGGTTTGGGAGGGGTCGCATGGCTTGGAGGTGGTGGCTCGTAGGGGAAGGTAGGGGGCGGGGGAAGGGGGAGGCGAGCGTCGGCGCTAGCGGTGGGGGTGGCGGTGTCGCCAGGGGCTAGGGTTTGCGGGGTGGTCGCCTTGGTTCCAAATATGATCCCTTCTGAGTTGAACCTCTTCACTTCAGTTAGCATTCCTCGTAGAAGTATTCTGGAAATCTGGCTCGGTTGAAGTAGATTCTTCCTTTTTATCACAAAAACCCTTCCCTAACTACACAAGTTTCTTCCAAAGCATACGGCTTTCTAGATGTATATGACAATCTCTAGACTTACTGGAAAGAGGATCTTCCTCACAGTCATAGTAAGAGTATCATGGGCAATAGTGACAACATGGACGCTTTGACTGGACTTTTTGGCGATGATTCTGCTATAGATTTTGCCCAAAGTTGTTGATATCGAGATAGCCAATCATGATAATATAGAAACTGAGGTCGATGTGGCCGCAAATAGTTGAAGGCACAAAAAATAGGTAATGTGATGGAGTTGTAGTTGATGACGGATGGACTGTCAGTCACCTGTGCTCATATTGAAAAACAACTGCGTGTGAGATTCGATGGACTATCCGACGGTGTCAAACCGACTATCCATCCAGACCTCAAGAGATTTTTAGAGTATATAAGTTCTCTGGAATGCATTGACAAACTGTCCGTTAGTGCGTGGTAAATAATTCCAACCTGAGGACCCCTAATTACAAATTTCCCCTGAAATTCTATAATTTCTGACATATGACCGAATTTGTAAACCTGACCATTCAGCACACATTTGGGAAATATCTGGGAATTTTCTTATTCTTTCTATGGTTCCGTTCATCTAGCTTATAATCCATCTTTTTCAGCTTATTTTTTCAGCCGGAACAGTATTTTTCTCTCACACCAAATCAGCCAACAGTGTTTTTCAGCCGGCTTATCAGCACAGCCGAACGAGGCCTATGTTTTAGTTATATCCCTTTGAGCACTTAGACACCTGCAAGAAGTTTGGTTTCAATCCCCTTGATAGTATGGTTTCCCTAATACTGGAGATAAGTTCAAAAGAATTTATAAAACAATGGAAGAGGAGAAGACATGGATCAAAATGATACATATAAAATGGTCTGTTCAGGCACCTTCCAAAACATAAAGGTAATGTTATGAAGGATGTCTTAGGACTGCTTGCCAACAGGCACTCAAGTACCGAAACATCCCTGCATCTCATGTGTGACCGTTGCGGCAGGGAAGAAACTGTGGAGCATGCTATTTTGACATGCCAGTATGCATCTGAGGTTTGTTGTGACATGAAAAGGTGTTTTGGCCTCAGACTGAATATAAAGTACTTGGTTTCTATCAAGCAGTGGTAATTTGATTTCTTAGATGATCCATCCAATAAGCAAAAGACCACTACTTTTGCTTTCATTGCTTGGAATATTTGGGAGACAAGAAATGCAGTATATCCCAAGGTAATTGCAGAAAAGATGATAGGTTATTATATACATATGTCTTTGCTGCACTTATCTAAAATACCAACAAGACTTACGTTCAAAAAAAGATACCAACAAGACATAGGTGTGGATCTAATTACTCTATCCAAAAATGGATTCCACCGCCGAATGGGTGGTTGCTGATCAATGTTGATGCAGCAATATTAAAAAAAAATCCTTCCTGCATGGGGTTTGGAATAGTGGTATGTGATCACAAAGGTGCTTTCAGTGAGCTAGGATCCTTAACTAGCTGAGGCATTTGTAGTCAGAAGAGCTTTTTCCTTTCTTATGGAGCATAATCTCAGATAGGTCACTATAGCTTCTGGCTGTAAAAGTGTTATCAAGAAGATAAACTCCAAGGGGGTTGATAGATCTCATGTTGGCGTCCTCATTCAGGCCTTGTTTAGTTCCAGGGGTGTAAAGTTTTGGAGTGTCACGTCGGATATTTTATAGGATGTCGGAAGGAGTGTTCGGATACTAATAAAAAAACCATTTACATAACTCGCCTGTAAACTGTGAGACGAATTTATTAAGACTAATTAATCCATCATTAGCACATGTTTACTGTAGCACAACATTGTCTAATCACAGACTAATTAGGCTTAAAAAATTCGTCTCGCAAAATACATGCAATCTGTGCAATTAGTTATTTTTTTAATCTACATTTAATACTTCATGCATGTGTCCAAACATCCAATGTGATAGGGTGTAAAGTTTTTGGAAGGAACTAAACAAGGCCTCGGGATGTTAAAAATCTGATTAGTGTAAATCCTTCTGCTTCTTTTGTCCATGTCAGTAGGATGTGTAACGAGGCAGCTCATCTTTTAGCTAAGATGTCCGCTCAGTTCAATGGTGTAACTTGGTTGTATGAGCCTCCGGAGATAATCCACAAATCGTAGTCTGTAACGAACAGTCGTGTTGATGTAATGCTGCCTTGTTTTAAAAAGAAAAAGAGCAGAGGTGGTGGGTGGTGCCGACCATTTTGCACAGCAGATCATCCTGGTGGAAGGATACACAAAAGAGGCAGGTGCAGTAGCAGATCCACATGGACAACGCTGGCAGCCACGCTTATTTTGCACAAATGGATCCATCCTCCTAGTAGTAGCATCAGAAGTATGCAAGTGCCGGAACAGACCCTGCCATTACTACATTCCTTTGTCTAGCTAAATATACTCCTACATTTTTATGGTTGGGCACAGGATACATGACTGGCTGACGACATGGACGGTTTTGGGAGGGAGCAGAAATGCCGCTGTCCTCTTGTGTCCACCGACCGTAGACGGTTAGGATCCTGATCTTCGTGGCCGTGACAAGTACCAATCCAGTCGTACTGCTTTTGGTGGTGCACGAACGAACGATTAATTGCCCCGGAGTCTGTACAGTAGGCTATGTAGCTGCATAGCATCAGCAGCATGTGTCGCCTTAGGCCGTAGCATGTCTAATCTGTAGGACCTCTTCTGTCGGCATTGGCATAGCAAAATGCCAAAATAAGGGGAGGTGTGCTGTTACACGGCTGACGGCTTATTAAGCATGGATGCTTGCTTGCCTTGAGAATCAATATAATGCAACTCGTGTGAGCAACAGAACAGAGCATCACAGGTTTCCTGTGATCGATCCCATTGTATCTGGGATATGCTATATTTTAGGTGCCTAAGATTTAGCATTTGTTTAGGAAACCGCTAACAACCATCAAATCTCCATCCAACGGTCCGAATCTATTAGCACAAATCACAATAAATAAAGTGTAATTTTTTCTATAGAATGACAAACGCAAAACTACCCAGGGTGTGTTTAATTGGTGAAAAGTGGATGAAAAGTTACTGTAGCATCTTTCGTTGTTATTTGGCAAAATTTGTCCGACCATGGACTAACTAGGCTCAAAAGATTCGTCTCGACATTTACAGACAAACTATGCAATTAGTTATCTTTTTTACCTACATTTAATGCTTCATGCATGCTTTCAAAGATTTGATGTGGTGGGTGAAAGAGAAAATATTTTAGGTTTGCATGGGAAGTGAACACACCCTCAGGCGCCAGGAAATGTGGGTCTATATATACTGTCTAGTCAGTGAGTGATCCTTGGGCGTCTCGCGTCTGCTACACCGGCACGTACTCTGATCGACGACGACGACGACGGTGGACGGTGGTGGTTTATATAGGTGGCCCCCCATCACGATAACGTACGTAGCCTTCATCGATCAGTCATGGACGCCGCCGGACGACGCGCAAAGAAGGTGGACGCAGCGGCGCTGGTGGCGCTGGTGGCGCTGGGGTCTTCGGTGTTCGCGCACGCGGACGCCGTCGACGTGGCACTGATGGTGCTAGGCCTGGTCGGCGCAATAGGCGACGGCATGGCCACGCCCCTGCGGCTGCTCGTCGCCAGCCGCATCGCCAACGACCTCGGCAGCGGCCCCGATCACCTCCAGCAGTTCACCTCCAAGATCAACGCGGTAGGCCCCGTTTTCCGGATCTTTAAAAGAAAACTTCCAAGCTAGCCGGCATCTCATATCGTCCCTGACGTCAATGAACTCATGTATTAATAATCCTTACAGAACGTGATCAGAATCGTCTACATTGCCTGCGCCTCCTGGGTAATGGCGTTCCTAGGTATGGTCCCTGAGCACAGCTCTACACAATATATGCAACGTGTCAGTTCATTCGTCGCGTCTGATACGGTTGTGCCATACGGGCATACGTATACGTACGTACGTGCAGAGGCCTATTGCTGGGCACGGACGGCGGAGCGGCAGGCGTCGCGGATGCGGGCGCGGTACCTGCAGGCGGTGCTCCGGCAGGACGTGGAGTTCTTCGACCTCAAGCCGGGGTCCACGTCGGAGGTGGTCACCAGCGTGTCCAACGACAGCCTGGTGGTGCAGGACGCGCTGAGCGAGAAGGTGCCCAACTTCGCCATGTACGTCACCATGTTCGCCGGCAGCTACGCCGTGGGCTTCGCGCTGCTGTGGCGGCTCACGCTGGTGACGCTGCCGTCCGCGCTCGTCCTCATCATCCCGGGCGTCTCGTACGGCCGCGCCCTCACGGGCCTCGCGCGGAGGATCAGGGAGCAGTACGCGCTCCCGGGCGCCGTCGCGCAGCAGGCCGTCTCGTCGGTGCGCACCGTGTACGCCTTCGTCGCCGAGAAGACCACCATGGCCCGCTTCTCCGCCGCGCTCGAGGAGTCGGCGCGCCTCGGCCTCAGGCAGGGGCTCGCCAAGGGCATCGCCCTCGGCACCAACAGCATCGCCTTCGCCATCTACGCCTTCAACATCTGGTACGGCGGCCGCCTCGTCATGTACCACGGCTACCCGGGAGGCACCGTCTTCGTCGTCTCCTCCCTTATCGTCATCGGAGGCGTGTACGTTACTTTTTTACTACCGTCACATAGGAGTATATACATACTTAGAGATGACAACGTCACTAACGAGCACATGCAGGTCGCTGGGGTCCGCACTGTCGAACGTCAAGTACTTCTCGGAGGCGACCGCGGCAGCGGACAGGATCCTTGAAATGATACAGCGGGTGCCCAAGATTGACTCCGAGAGTGGCGCCGGCGAGGAGCTGGCCAACGTCGCCGGCGAGGTGGAGTTCAAGAACGTCGACTTCTGCTACCCGTCGCGGCCAGAGAGCCCCGTCTTGGCCAACTTCAGCCTGCGGGTGCCGGCTGGGCACACGGTGGCGCTCGTCGGCCCCAGTGGGTGTGGAAAGTCGACGGCGATCGCGCTGCTGGAGCGGTTCTACGACCCGTCGGCCGGGGAGGTGGCGCTGGACGGCGTGGACATCTGCCGGCTCCGGGTCAAGTGGCTGCGCGCGCAGATGGGGCTCGTCAGCCAGGAGCCAGCCATGTTCGCGATGTCGGTGCGGGAGAACATACTGTTCGGCGAGGAGGATGCTACAGGGGAGGAGGTCGTCGCCGCAGCAATGGCGGCCAACGCCCACAGCTTCATCTCGCAGCTGCCGCAGGGCTACGACACGCAGGTAACAACCTGTATGATGAATTGATGACAGCTATCTAAACTTGGACTAATAATCACTAACTCCGAATTCCGATACCGATACTAATCATGTGTGAAACGAAAACGAAAACAGGTGGGTGAGCGTGGTGCACAGATGTCTGGAGGGCAGAAGCAGAGGATTGCCATTGCTAGAGCAATCCTGAGGTCACCCAAGATTCTGCTCCTTGACGAAGCAACGAGCGCACTGGACACAGAGTCCGAGCGCGTCGTGCAGGAGGCGCTCGACGCGGCCTCCATAGGCCGGACTACCATCCTTGTTGCACATCGCCTCTCCACCGTCCGAAATGCCGACAGCATAGCTGTCATGCAATCTGGCGCAGTCCAGGAGCTGGGCTCCCACAGTGAGCTCATTGCCAAGAATGGCATGTACTCATCTCTTGTCCATCTTCAGCAGAATAGAGATTCAGGTGAGGGCACCGAGGTTGGTGGAACTTGTGGTGCATCTCCTAGTGCAGGGCAATGCAGCAGCAGCAACAATAGCAAGATGGTCTCTTCAGCTAGCAGGTCAAGTTCAGCATGTCCCATTATTGGTGATGCAAGAGATGGTGAGAACGCTGATGAGAAGCCAAAGCCTCCTGTGCCATCCTTCGGAAGGTTGCTTCTCCTCAATGCACCAGAGTGGAAGTTTGCACTGGTGGGGAGCTCATGTGCAGTCTTATCTGGGGCAATCCAGCCTATTTTTGCATATGGCATGGGGTGCACATTCTCCATCTACTACTCGACAGATCATGAGGAGATCAAGGACAAAACAAGGATGTATGCTTTCATCTTCCTCGCTCTCGTTGCGCTCTCATTCATGCTCAACATTGGACAGCATTATAGCTTTGCTGCCATGGGAGAATGCCTGACCAAGAGGATCAGGGAGCAAATGCTTGCGAAAATCCTCACTTTTGAGATTGGATGGTTTGACCATGACGACAACTCCACTGGCAATATATGCTCACAGCTCGCGAAGGACGCCAACATCGTAAGTACTGTACTCAGAAAAATACTATGTACTATAGCTTATGATCATACTTGCAAAAGTATAGTCATACATACATGTTCATATATACATGAACATATATTTGTGTTGCAGGTAAGGTCACTGGTGGGCGACCGAATGGCTCTGTTGATCCAGACGTCTTCCATGGTGGTCATTGCTTTCACCGTGGGTCTTGTCATTTCTTGGCGGTTGGCCCTTGTCATGATAGCACTGCAGCCGTTTATCATTGCTTGCTCCTATGCTCGCCGTGTCTTGCTGAAGAACATGTCCATGAAGTCAATACAGGCCCAGTCCGAAACTAGCAAGCTAGCTGCTGACGCTGTCTCCAACCTCCGCACCATCACCGCCTTCTCATCCCAGGGCCGCATCCTACGCCTCTTCGGCCAGGCGCAGGATGGACCACACAAGGAGAGCATCCGGCAGTCGTGGTTCGCAGGTCTAGGGCTCGGCGCCTCTGTGGGCCTCACCATATTCTCATGGGCCCTCAACTACTGGTACAGTGGCAAGCTCATGGCCGAGCGGCTCATTGCTGTGGAGGCGGTCTTCCAAACCAGCATGATTCTAGTCACCACAGGGCGTGTGATAGCAGATGCATGTAGCATGACAACAGATATCGCCAAAGGTGCCGAAGCGGTCTCTTCAGTGTTCACTATTCTCGACCGCCAAACGAAGATTGACCCCGACAATCCTCAGGGCTACAAGCCAGAGATGCTCATTGGAGAGGTGGAAGTTGTAGGAGTTGATTTCGCATATCCATCCAGGCCAGATGTGATCATCTTCAGAGGATTCTCGTTGAGCATGATGGCAGGCAAGTCAACAGCCCTTGTCGGGCAAAGTGGCTCTGGCAAGTCAACCATCATCGGGCTTATAGAGCGGTTCTACGACCCACTCAAGGGCGTGGTGAATATAGATGGTAGAGACATCAAAGCATACAATCTCCGAGCTCTGCGCCGACATATTGGACTTGTCAGCCAAGAGCCAACATTGTTCGCCGGCACTATAAAAGAGAACATAATGTTGGAGGCGGAGATGGCGAGTGAGACAGAGGTCGAGGAGGCGGCAAGGTCCGCCAACGCGCACGACTTCATCAGTAACCTCAAGGATGGGTACGACACCTGGTGTGGAGACCGGGGCGTCCAACTATCAGGGGGGCAGAAGCAGCGCGTCGCCATCGCCCGCGCCATTCTCAAGAACCCAGCCATCCTGTTGCTAGATGAAGCTACAAGCGCACTGGACAGCCAGTCCGAGAAGGCGGTGCAGGAGGCACTGGACAGGGTGATGGTTGGCCGGACAAGCGTGGTCGTGGCACACAGGCTCAGCACCATCCAGAGCTGTGATATGATAGCTGTGCTAGATAGGGGAGTCGTCGTAGAGAAGGGCACGCATGCGTCCCTAATGGCCAATGGTCGCTCTGGGACCTACTTTGGCTTAGTCACTATGCAGCAGGGAGGCAAGCAGCACTGAGATGTTTGGATTTTGCCTGCGAGTGCAAGAAGGAAGTCGGCTAAATACAGAGCAGTAGCCGACCTTCGTAGGGTGCCTGGATGTGCAATATTCAGAGCTAGCACTTGGCACCTGCTCATATGTATACTAATTAACGTCTTTAAGAGTTGGTGAAAGGGTAGCTACGTACTGATCCAGTTTCTTATTGTAATTTGTAAGTCTATCCTATCATCCAGTTTCTGATTGTAATTTGCAATTTGTAACTTCCATGGGAACTGGTAGGACAATGAGTGAGTTCCATATAAGTACATCCCAACTCGACTTTACTGAAGATTGAGTTTTGTTTATAAATGAGTAGCCTTGTAATGATTACGATACTGAGCAGATTGATTAATTGGCTAAGACTGACACCTTCGACACGCAGTAGCCAACACGGCAATTTCCACTTGGGAAAAACAACAAACAGTGAGGAGCATGGTGTGACTTCCCTCACCTTGAGCAGGACGCGTCGGCTCTTGAGCCACACGTCCCGCGGCGAACAGAAGCTCATACTCAGGCCCGAGCACACCGAGTAATCTCTGCGCGGCGCGCGGCGCGGGGCCAGATCGCTCGACCGTCGCGGCTGCCGCCGCCACCCCTGCATACGCTGAGTTGGCTACTCGTATGGGTTGCTCACTGCCCCGTAGAAAGTCTGTTGGGCCTCGTTTGATGCCAAAGTTTGGGGCAAACTTTTTATATTAAACGTCACGTTATACCGTAGGAATTTTGTTTTTATTTGGTAATAATTGTTCAAATATTGATTAATTAAGCTTAAAATATTCGTCTCGTAAAGTACAATAAAACTGTGCAATTAGATTTTTTATTTTATCTATATTTAGTACGTTATATATGTGCCAGTATTTTGATGTGACGGTGTATAGTGAATTTGGTGGCAATATCCGGCCTTGGATTCACACTGACACCGACGTACTCCCTCCGTCCATCTAAACATGCAATTCTAGGGTGGAACCATTGTCCACGAAAACATGCAATTTTAGAGTCACAGGCCTACGAACACGCAAAGTCGAGTGGTTTTGGAGCTGTCGTCCATGTCTGTGGGTCCCACCGTCTAAAAAAATCTCCTCCCTCACCGCAACGCAACCACACATCTCCGATCTCATCCTCATCCACACGACGCACTCCCTCGGTCTCTCCACAGCTCGCCTCCCCCATCTACCGCGCGGGCGCGGCCTCCCCACGACCGTGCCGCATCTCCCTCCCCCTTCTCCATCCAACTGCGTCACCTCCCCCATCTCCCGCTACATCTCCATCTTCCCCTTCTCCATCCAGGGATGGCCGGATCTCGACGCCGCCGTTTCCCCACGCGGGCGAGCTGGGTCGACCGGGTTAGACGCTCGACGCATCGAGGTGCGAAGCTGGCAAGTAGCAGCAGCGATGGGAGCCCGGAGCGCCCAGTAAAGGTGGTGGTCATTGGCGATGCGGGCGGCGGCGGTGATGGGAGGCCCGTGTGTGTCCCTGCGTTTGGGGGCCGCGGCGGAATCCCCAAATCCTTCGACAAGATCGAGGAAGGCGGCGCCAGCTCCGCGCCGCTCAAGCTGGGGGCCGGCGGCGCCAGCTCTGAGCCACTCAAGCTGGGGGCTGGCGGCGGAATCTCCAAATCCATGGAGAAGATTGGGGAAGGCGGTGCCAAATCCACGCCAGTCAAGCTGGGGGCTGGCGGCGACGGTGACGGGAGCCTAGATCGCGTCGTCAGCATTGGGCGCAGTCGCCTGCGCGTGGATCACCTTGGGCAGTTCTATGTCCTTGACTCGGAAGATGAAGGCACCGACACGGAGGTGGGCACGGTCGTCGATCCAGCTCGAGAGGTGGCCAAGGTCGTGGATCCGCCACGTGCGTCGCCCACGGTCGCCGATCTACCTGCCAAGGTGGGAACTTCCGGGGCTCTAGTCGTCGAGGGTACCACGGTCCAGGCTGCTGTGGACGTCCCTGTGGGGGCTGCCACTGCCGATGAACTACACCCAGAGGTGGATCAGCTCTTCAAGGTACTGCTTGCCGGGATGGATCCCATCTTCCATGAGACCTATGTCAGCTTCCTTAAAATTTGTCTGCCTGCTTACTTTCGACCCTAGTGAGATGTGCGTATCTGTGATGATGAAGTGCTGCTTTTGTGTTGATCTCTTGGTCATGTGCATATATGTCATGATCAAGTAAGTGCTGCTTTGTGTTAAGTAGGTCATGTCTGACAATGAGACGATGTGTGATGTATGCTTTCGTTTGAACTTGTTGCGAAGTGTTGGCTTTTGGGTACGAATTATGCTAGTGATCTTAATGTTGGCTTTAGTATGTGCTGACCAGCCTTGTCGATTTAGTTGTAATTAAGATGGGGATTGTTTTCTTGTGATGAGCAACCTTGGCTTTACTTTGTGGTGACCAGCATTGTGCACGTAGTTGTATTTGTGATGAGTTGTTTTGTTGCGAATTATGCTACGACAACCTGTGAATCATGTGCCAGATATTAAGATTCTCAAAATTGTCATCATGAATGCCAACAGAAAAAAAATTCAAACCTTATGCTTTATTTTCTACTTTCGGTGGCAACTATATGTTTATTTTTAGTGTATTTCTCTGTTTGCCTCTCCAATTGATGACATGTTAGTAAAGATTTTATTCCAATATAGCCCTCAAGCACGCCACCATCATAAAGTCACCAACCAGCGGGTAGTTTTGTCTGTGGGGACATTAGAAATACTTGTGAACATGTGTGCTCTCTTCTAAAATTAGTAAGGTTTGACCGTGCTAAAATTAGTAAGTAAAGCATCCATCGTTTTCTTCTCTAATACAACTTCTTCGTGCGTTACCAGAGAACACATACAAGTACTAGTACATATATACAGGTAGGGATTACATGGTCATCACACCAGGACCAAACACCGTTGTACATTCAACACACTAGCAGCAAACACCTTTTGTACAAGCAGGACACTAGCAGCAAACACCTTTGTACAAGCATCACACTAGCAGCAAGCACCTTTGTGCACACAAGCACTACATTGAGCAAAATGACCCGAGTTCTTTGCACCAGTAGCAAACACATTTGTACATGTACACACCCCGGCACTACATTGAGCAAAAATAACCTAGTTCTAAACATTAAGCAACTAGGCATGTAGGGACTCCATCACACTTTGATATAGTTCATGGTCACAATTTAGGCTCTTTGGAAGAATGCCTAGGGCGTCCAGCCCATCTTTGTTCATGTGAGGGATCTTGTATTTGTTCCCTCCACCAGCCTTCATTACCTCAATCATGCAACCTTGCAGTGTTAGGAAGACATTTCGAAGAGATCGAGGATCATAGTTTGCATATTCATTCTTAACATTAGCAATTAAGTCTTTCATATTGTTAGAGATTGTTGTGTATGTCAACGACTGTAGAGATGCAAAGAACCCCAAATCTAAGACATTCATATCAGGGGAGTTAGGGGGCTGGTTTGTGAGGCGGATGTCGAGGCCAGTTTGGGCTACTGCTCGGGCAAATTCTGCATCATCAACCGGGATATGAGTCCTAGCATTGTCCTGCTGAATCCAAATTGTTTGATGGCGTTGATCTCGTGGCCAACGATCTCTAATTGCTGGCAGCAGATAAGAAATCATATAGGACCTTATTGTGATTCTATCAACCTTCATTGTCTTGTGCACTGGTGTCCCCCTTGGTCTATTATCACTTCTTCTCTTTGCTGGTTCCTCTCTTATAAATGGCCATATGCCTAGCTTCCCATCAAACGTGTAGTTCCCTTCCTCATCATACTGAGGATTCGCTACTGCACACAAGAACATTATTTTTTCAATGTAATTCTTGTTCCGCACTGTCCTGTGTGGGTCCTCTTCATCATGAGTCATGTAGTAGGTCACATGATTTCTAGTGGCGTTGAACCACTTCTCATCTTGGTGGATGATGTTCTTCATTTCTTTGAACTTTGGCTGAGTTTGCAATGTATGCTCATCTAACATGGAAACACACCACTGCAGCCTTTCCTTTTTGTTTTCTTCCCTTAAATACGGCTTCAATGAGTTGGAGTGCCGTCTTAGGAACCCATCTTTGAACATCTTATGTACTGTGCTTTTGTTCATACCTAGAGCATGAGCTAGAGACCTGATGGTACACCTTCTGTGCAATGGAATTGTCTCTACTTGTGAGAGGTCCAATTCAACCCTTCTGCGTCCACTATTCTTGACCTTTCTTGAACTAATGTCAACTGGCACTCCATTAGCACGGCATTGTTTAGCTTGCCGCCAAATACGCCACACTGCATGTCGATTCACATTAAACATTTGGGCAACCTCATTTGTAGTGTTTCTCTTTAGTTTTCCTCGGTTGCTTTTCTCTAACAATGCTTCATATATCTGTTGCCTTTGAGCCGCAGTAAGATCTTTTGACCTTGTCCTTGGATGTTCAGTTGCTGGTTGATAATCTTCATCACTTGACTCAGATAACTCTTCCTGATCAAAAATGATGTCCACTTCATTGGAATAGATGCCATACTCATGCATTTCCTCCATGGTTGGGATGTAGTCATCATTTACTACAAAAAATAGGTGCTGATTGTGGTCATCTAGAACAAAACAAGTTCACAGCGAATTATTGTTTGATGCATTAATTTAACTCGTTTTTAATCATTGTTATGCTTGTGTTTCTAATTTCAAAGTATATGTGATGACTGATGCCATATCTTTTTTATTAGATGATGTACCCCGTTCACTACTATGTTATCTACATTTGTGGAATGTGAAATTTATGAAGAACTGATATCTAAATGTAGTTACTCATATATTTTGCAGAAAAATTTGTACTGGACATGGTACTATATGCAGTGTGTGGACTGTTTGGAACTACTGTGTAGGTAATTCTTCTTCCTTAGGTCTGCATTGGACATTCTAAATTGCTAATAAATGCGGTAATATTGTGTATGTTCATGGTGGCAAGAGAATAGCCACATTGATCACTAATTCATCAAGAAATATACCTTTAATATGTAGTAAATTATCTCTAGTACAATTTGGAATTGTTGCTTTGAGCCACTTAAAAATGTCATATATCTTGCAGTAAAATGTCATATAGTCCTTTGATTTAGTACCTCACATTGAATTTATTCCTAAGCATGCATGTACGTGCCCAATGACATAGAAAGGATCTTAACTTGTTTGCCATTGTATATTCTAGTAGGAAATCATCAAAAAGTATGAAGACAAACTATGGAACAACATACATTTAGACAAAACACTTACAATGTTCTAGATTTGGTTGATGATCAGCATGTAAGTTGAGATCGAAAAGATGAGCATGACCATCAAAGTTGGCATTTCCATCTGCATTGATTCCTTGTTGCCTTGTAGCTAGGTTATCATCTCCAACAAAAACATGGAAAGGGTCTTCATCACATGCAGGCTGCACATTAAGGTCTGGTATGGCTTCTCTCCCATCTAGTAGGTGTTGTTCATAAAGAGGAGGCGCTGGTGTGAGGTTGGTGTACTGCAAGAACTTGGATAAGTCAAGAGACAAGTACCTGGGCTGATTCTTTGGTTTTGCCCTCCAGGTATCCCAACTCCAACAGGATCTTCTTGATGTGCATCATGGATCTGGAATAGATCGGCCTCATCTTCATGCTGCTGCTCATTGAGGTCTGGTAAGGCCTCTCCCTTGTCCTCGTCAGGTGGTGGATTGTTCAAATCTAAAGCCATGGGCTTCATGGAGGGAGGGGAAGAAAGATGGGGAAGAAAGGCAGTGAGCCACTGGTTGCCAGGCTTTTATAAGCTATCAAAGGAGTAAAGGGCGGCATCTAAAAATTTGGAATTGTTGCTTTGAGCCACTTAAAAATGGCGCCAGCTGAAATGGCGCTAGCTGAATTGAGTTTTCGAGGTTAAATTATGCTTTGTTGTGGTGTCGTGAGGTTTTTGGCAGTATTCAGTTTCCACGAGGGACACTTTAAATTGCCTGTGCATACATGGTGTAATAAAAATATTGTTGTTGCATGGTCCATTTGCTAACAATAAAATATTGTAATGATTTTGTATTGTGTTCTGGATCCTATCATTTCTATGTCTGCATTGCAGTGGTCGTGCGCTGCAGTGAAATGCTTTTATAGGGGCACATGCGTCATTTTATCCTATCCTTAGTTCTGTCTTGGGACGGTAGATTTGCATGTTTAGATGGACGGAGGGAGTATTGACTATGCGACGCCGACGCTGGCCTTGGGAACTCAGATGCCGCGCCAAACACAAGGCTGCCCGAATCCCGCGGCCCTCTCCATCTCGCGGCATCGTCGCCGATCCCGGGGAAGAATTGAAGATTGCGGTGCTTCGAGCTTCGCTCGCTTCACGCAGGCTGTTTATTGGCAGCTGCCAGTCCACGGCGCGCGTGCCGTGCAGGAGTGAAAAGGGAAAAGCGAGCGGGAGATGCCCCTCGTCTGACTTTGGCACTTTTCGTGCTTCGAGCTCCAGAGTCTAGGCCTGGTTTAGATCCTAAATTTGGGATGTAAATTTTGCATAGTATATGTCCCGTCACACTGTAGCAATTTTATTTTTATTTGGTAATAATTATCCAAATATTGATTAATTAGGCTTAAAATATTCGTCTCGTAAAGTATAACAAAATTGTGCAATTAGTTTTTGATTTCATCTACATTTAGTACTCCATATATATGCCGACATTTTGATGTGATAGGGAATCTTCTTTTTGCATAGTGAAATTTAGGGTGGAATTTGGGAATCTAAACAAGGCCCTAGAGCCACCGCAAACTCGGCTCGGGGCCTGTGCCTGAACAAAGGAATGCAAAATGGAGGATAGAAAAAAAAAACGAAGAAACGAGCTGCAGGTGTTATAGGAAAATAGAAGAATAAAAAACACACAAAAATGTAAATAAAAGTGTTTGGAATGTGGAAATTATAACGCAGGATTCTCAAACACATGAGACGATTAAAAGGCATAAATATTTGTTTTATTATTCAAATATTTGTAATTACAACGTCAAATTTTAATTAACAAATAAACATATTTAATTCATTTGGGGATTTAGGTGCTTTTCACTAATCATTTGGCATAGTACTTTTGTAATTCATCTATCTTTGCCTGACCGTTTTCTCTCCATATACTCCCTCTGTATCCCTTTTAGATGTCGTCCTGGCCACTCACCAAGTTTGAGCAAAAGACGTCGTTCTGCACTCAGAGCCCTGTTCTGGACGAGAATACCCCTGGTTCTTCGATCGCCGCACGACGGATTTGATGCAGGCCGCCGCTCCGCGCATTGCCCAAGTCGCCTCGATTCCCATCCGCACCGCGTCTGCTCGCCTCTCGCGTCGCGCGTGCGCACGCGCCACCATCTAAAGCTGCTGGTTGCTCGTCGCTCATTCGCTGGCCGCTCGCGCTCGTCCGCTCTCGTCGTCGCCGCTGGCTGCTCGCGCTCTTCCGCTCGCCGCCGCTCGCCCTAGTCCGCTCTCGCCGCTCGCGCTCGTCAACTCTCGCCGCCGGCCGCTGCATGTTCTATAGAAAAGAAAAAACAAACTCATTCATCTATTAGTAGCCACTGCATGTTCTATAGAAAAAAAAGGACTTCTATTAATAGGCACGGCATGTTCCATAAAAAATACTAGCTGTGCAAACTGTGCAAAAAAAAAAAATAACGTGGAAAAGGCAGTCATAGCACTACTTGTTCACGGCAAGATCTAGCTAGAAGGAAAAAAAAAACAAGCATCATGGATCTTCACGGCCAACAAAAAATAATGGCCCTGCAGGGCATGGATCTTCACGGCCAACAAAAAAATAATGGCCCTGCAGAGGACTCAAGTCTCGCTGCGCTGGCCGTTTGAGCCTTTGGTTGTTTCTCAAAAAAATATACACCCGCCACCGTATTTATTAGGGACAAAGATGGAAAACTAACCCCTAATTAATCACTCCTCGATAAATACAATCATGTCCTAAACGACTTCTAAATCTGATATGGAGGGAGTACGTATTTAATTTGCTGTGACGACCAAGCGACCAAGAGATAAGAATTCCCTTTAGTTCGACTAGATGCTTTTTTCCTGCGTTTTGTACAGCATAGGAATCCTTTCCTTTGGAAGGAGATGTATTTTTCCTTCAATCCAAACAACAATCTTCGAAAACTTTCTACAGGAATACAATCCTTTGAAATTCCTTTGTAATTCCTTCAATCCAAACAACCCCTTGGGGCTTGTTTGGAATGCAGGAATAAAAAACATAGGAACGAGAGAAAATATAGGAATATGAAAGGAATGTGGTGGTAAAACAGAGAAATAGAAAAACACAGAACTTTTGTATGAATGAGTGTTTGGAATGCAGAAATGAGATAGTACAAGAATCTTATTTTATTTGAACTAATGATGTGCCCAGTGGCAGATCCAGGATGGAGACAGGGGGGGCTAAACAATGGAGATGTTGATTTGCAATGAAGATTTAATAATGATTTGAGGTTGCTACTACAGTGATTTAGTGGTGAAATCAAGCTCCTAGGGCTACGCCCCCTTTGGATCTGCCACTAGATGTGTCTGTTTTACTAACCTTGGTAGCTTGAGATTAGCATGGGTAGGTCAATGGAGCACTGGAGTTTGTGCATGGCGAGAACACAAGTGGCGTGAATGACCAATCACGCATCAAGTCACAGGGAAGTTTCCCTTAGCTTAGACCGGATGTTTTCTTTTCCTTCAAAATGCATGGGTGAAGGAAACTTTCCACAGGAAAGGATTTGCTCAATGCATTCCAAACGCATGAACAGTGCAAAAAATAGAGGAATCTTGATTCTTGTACTTTTCCTTTAAAAATCCTACAATCCAAACATGCCCTTACAATTTTTAAGGATTGGGGTACGGTGGTTCCAATGGGTATATGTGGTTGTCCTCTAGTTTAACTTAACAAACTAATTAGATAAGGTCGTGTTTGTTGGCGTCCGAACCTCGCCGCATTGCGCCGTAACTTTTGCACCGCAGTATTGACGCGCATTTGGATCATGCCCATGCCAGTTCAGTTTCCACGCCAGAGCTCACCAAATGTGTGGGGACCAAATCGAGCACCGTAGTTTTGGCGCCGCCTACGTTGCGGCTCGGCAAGTGGAGGCGTCAACCAAACACGCCCTAATTCTTTCGGTCTAATCTCCACTATTGTTTGAATCCTACCTTTGCACAATTGTGGAAGCTGCCCAACATCCTATTCTCTTACCTCTTTTCTTAGATGCAAGCTCACGATTATGTTAATAATAGCGTCTGATTAGCATGCGAGATGGGAAAATAATAACCGGTAAACAAAAGCCAACTTTTAGGATTACTCCCACTAATAAATTTTCAAGCGGTGAATCCAAATAAGTATTTTGATAAAATAGGATTATATTACTAGTAACTAAACATAATAAATAAAATAGAATCTGTTGAACGAACGCTAAGTGTTTTGAGCTTCTCCCACACTATTTCTTTTCTAGTGCTCCTTGATGCGCTGCCACCCTTGCCATGGCATGGTAGTGTCTCGCTAGCATGGCGTACTCCTCCTATTTGAATCTGAGTTTGAAACCAAACAAACTTATCAGGAGGATAGATGGGGCGATTCTAAGATCCCATGTAGATTGAAATTTCTATTCACTCGTGGGATCCGAGTGGTTGATTGAGGGGCACCACAACTCCTCTCTTCTCCAGAATCCATACATCCCTTATCAATGTTTGGGGAGCTATCTCTCAAGCACATGTTGAGGTTTGTCCTCAATAGAAAAATAGAGCATCGCGGAGCTACGATGAGACCCTACCACGCCCGCGGAGACCTGCTTCTTACCCTTCCCCCACCGCCATCATGGCTATGGTCGCCCCTGTCCGAACCTGGACCGGCCACCTCCACCACTGCCTATTACGACGGCATCGTCATCGTCTCCGTCTCACTGCCGCCTCCCCGTCCCCACTGTTGGACCTACGTGTCCGCCATCCCCGATCCCTTTCTGAGCCCGCGCGGAGATGGAGAAGAAGAGAGAGGGTGTAAGGTCCAAATGGCTAGAGGGGGTGAATAGCCTATTTAAAAATCTATAAGCTTCACTAAACAACCACATTAGTACAAAAGATGGCTAAGCTAATTCTAGCACTAGCTCAACTATACTATGCAAGCCACCTATACAATTCTAGTGAAGCAAGGCTATGATCTCTAATACACACCAACAAGGCTAAGTCACTAAGCTACTTACTCCTATGTGATAAAGGCTACACTAAGCAAACTACACAAGGACTAGTACAAGAAAGTAAAGAGCAAGTGACTTGATTCTTATACCAACGATGTAGAGAAGAAATGCACTCGAAGAATCAATCACAATGAGCAATCATAAGAGAAATCCTCGGCAAAGAGATGACACAAGATTTTTTTTACCAAGGTTCACTTGCTTTCTGACAAGCTACTCCTCGTTGTGGTGATGCACCGACTTGATGGATCACGAGCTAATCAACTATCAAGAGTTGAACCCACAGCGGGTGCCGCACATCCACTCACAAGATAGGGATCCTCTAAGCCACGAGCTCCACTAGAGTAGCCAATTCGTGAACTCCCGTGGGGAAGGCTCAAGAACCCCTCACAATCAACTTGGTGAGGCTCGAAACAATCTCCAAGGTTGAGCTCAACACCACCGCTGCTCCAAGCCGTCTAGGGTGTCGAAAAACACCCAAGAGTAACAAGCAACCCGCAGCAAACACGAAGATCAAGTGTCACTAGATGCAACTCTCAATGCAATACACTTGAATCTCACTCAATCTCTCTACAGTATGCAACCAAGCAAGGAGATGAGTGCAGGGGAAGTTCTCTAGCTCAAAGTGTGTCTCAATATCTCAAATATGTAAGAGAGAACCCTCAAGGGCCGGCCACCTCTTATTTATAACGTTTCACTCAAGAGCTAGCCGTTATACCCTTCACTAGGCAATTTTCGGGGGCGACAGACGCTGCACAGTAGCGTCTATCGTCAAACCGACAGACGCTACAGGCGCGTCTGTCGCACCACCGAGCGACCACGTGTCCCGACTGTTGGAGTTTACCGCGCTCGCGCTCTACGCGTCAGATGCGTACTACGCTTCGCGACCCAGCGTCTGTCCCGGGTGACAGACGCGTCCGACGCTCCGCACCCTCAGCGTCCGTCGCGCGACAGACGCGGTCCAGTAAGGATGTTTTCGCCCGAGTTCGTCAGATGCGTACGCCGCAAGGCTGACAGACGCGGCGTCGAGAGTCTGTCGCTCACGCAGTTCCACAGCGTCAGACGCTGGAATAGTGCGCGAGGCCGCGTCTGTTGCCTTCGCGACAGCGCGTCTGTCGCGCCCACGCGCACAGGCCGAGCTAGGGTAGCCCGACAGACGCTGACGTCAGCGTCTGTTGCTCCCGACTCGCGCGTATGTCGCGTGTATCTCGGCGACACTTCGTCGTTTTCTAGTTCCGCTTGATCGCCCTTGTCACTTATAAGCCACTCTCCATATGTGTATCGCTAAAACACATGTTTTAGCTCATGAAACACCTCCGTGCTTTCACCACTTTTTAACCTCCGGCGCAATAGAAAATAGGCATTTCATTTCCCAAAAACGCCTGAATCCCGCAACCCCAAACCCATCACTACCGCTCAAACACCGCCGCCTTCGCAAACGTGCCAACACCATCATGTGAAAATCACCATGTGCATGTGTGTTAGCATTTTCACAATTATTTTCCAAAGCGATATGTTAGCTCTCTACTAGATCCTAATGCATATGCTCAAGAAGATGACCTAGTAGCACTTGATTCCCGAGCTAACCGTGATTGCCCCTCTTGATAGTCAACTATGTATCCTAAACCCGGTCAATCACTTCTCTACTTATCTTAGACTGACAAAAGAAAAATCCTATGATTATACCTTTGCCTTGCGCTCTTAGATCCTTCTCCTCTACTTGATCATCATGTCCATCATTTTATGTGTATTCCTTCATGATCTTGCTCATCATTTCATGCACCAAATCATGTGGTCTTGTGGTCATCTCTCCATGCCATTTCCACCTCCATCACATGTTGCTTATGCCTAGCTTAAAACACTTAACACATGATATTAGTAACTTGGTGTCATTAATTACCAAAACCAAACTTGGGTTTTCAGAGGGGAAAAGAGAAGAAAAAAATCGAGGGTTCAAACACTCTATTGAGGTGTATCTTTTCTGATAAATAAGCAATAAAAGAAATAAATAAAAGTAAAAAATCTGACGGTCTCCCTGTAGTCCTTAGACTACCCGCAGTGGGTACTCTAAAATGATACTCTAAAGCTTTAGAATATGAATATAGAGTAAAAACTACTGTACTGGGTATTCTAAAACGATACTCTATCCTTTCTCTCACTCTATATTTAGAGTGGTACAGTGTTTACTCTATACTCTATAGTAGCGGGCCCCACTAACTAAACAAAAGAAAAAATGCTATAACTCACCAACCAAAAATCCAAATTAAATTTCGATTGCACCATTAAATTCGTCTCAATAAATCCTTCAAAACTAGATCACACATGGATATAGGCCCTGTTCATCTGGCTTATAATCCGTCTTATTCAGCTTATTTTTTCAATCGGAACAATATTTTTCTCTCACAAAAAATCAGCCAACAGTGTTTTCAGCTGGCTTATAATTCTAGCCAAACGGGCCATATTTAAATAAAGTGATAAGTAGGTTCCACAATAGATAAAGTGAATATAAGCCATGAGAACCTCGGGTTTCCCCTGCCTTCCATGTAGTTCCCTTCCGTCGCACTCGCACTCCGCCAAACACAGCGAGAAAAACCGAGACGGCCACCGCTCCGCGCCGGCCGGCCATTCCATCCGGCAATGGCCTCCGCCGCCGGCGCCGTGTGCGCCGCCATCACCCTCCTCGTCCTCCTACCCCTCGCCGCCGCCTCCGACTCCGACCACAAGGTACTCGACGACTTGCCCCCATCTCCCACTCTCGCTCCGTCGAAACGAGCACACTACATGCGGTCGGAAAACAAAACCCCCCTTGGTGTCGTGCCTCCCAGCGGCAGCGGTTGGCTCAGCTCGCGCGCTACACTCCGCGCGCCGCTAGATCCGCGCTCGCTTGGGGCCAGATCTGCGTGGCGCCGGCCCGGGCCAGCGGGATCTCTGTGTAGTGTGCGCCGGATCGAGCTGTCCAGCGGTTGCTAGATCTTACCTGTATTACTGGCCGATTGCGGCTAGGAGTGCAATGGGTGGGGAGAAACAGCAGTGTGGAGGCATTCAGGCCATTGTGTCGATTAGTAATCTTCTGACGTTAGACTGATCGAAGTGCATCTTCTATGACTATTTTTTCTTTGCTGCATTCAGTTCAGGTGCCTATTGCTTGTGATATGCTCCCTCCGTCATAGAATATCTGTCGCCGTTGGTGTGCGTGCCACAAATTTGATTCGATTTGTAGAAAATGCGTGCAACATTTATATCTCCAAATAAATTTATTAAAAAACTAGATTCAAAGATCTTTTTAATGATACTAATTATGTACCATACATATTAATATTTTTTAATATATATTTTGTTAAAGTTGTTTCTCGGGAAGCGTAAACGACAAATATTTAGGGATGGAGGGATCATAGTCTAGTTGGTCTGCAATGCCTTGCTTTTGCCTCCATTGTGTAAGTTGGGTGAATTTTGTGCCCAGCGCTAGACAGAGGATTTTTGACGTTTTGCCAAAAAGTTGTTTAATCCTTCTCATCCTTACGGTTGCTTTCTGCTGCTGTTTATTTATTTTTAGTACCAAGCAGAGGAGCCTGTGACGCTCTGGGTGAACAAGGTTGGTCCGTACAACAATCCCCAGGAGACATACAACTACTACAGCCTCCCATTTTGCCATGCGTCAGAAAACCATGTGCATAAGTGGGGAGGACTTGGCGAGGTCCTTGGTGGGAATGAACTCATTGACAGCCAGATTGACATAAAGTTCAGAAGTAAGTGATCCTTGCTTCTGTCCTGCTTCAGTACTTCAACATTGAAGGGGTAAGGTATATGTGATGAGACCGATGACTAAAATTGGTCATGCTTTGTCTCAGAGAATGTTGATAAGGCTACAATTTGTTCACTAGACCTGGATCTTGTCAAGGCTAAGCAATTGTCAGATGCGATTGAGAACTCATATTGGTTTGAATTTTTCATTGGTGAGTTATCTGTTTCCTCTTTTGATTAACTCGTGTGCATGCTCGCCATTTTAGTAATAACTAAATCTGTATGCACTATACACTTGATGTACTGACTTAAGATTTCCTTTTCTGGATACGCTGCCCCCTGCTATTGTGCTACAATCAAGATGATTTGCCTTTGTGGGGTATGTATATACTCCTTATTCTTTTCTTTATGTGCTCTCTGTAAGACCTTCTCTAGGCTTACCTTTTTCAAATCTTCAGGTTTTGTTGGAGAGGCAGACAGAAACAATGATAACAAGTATTTCCTATGGACCCACAAGAATATCGTCATCAGATACAACGGCAATCAGGTTTGTGTATCACGAGCTATTATCACCTCACATAGCCATTAGTATAGCTTATCGTCCTTGCTACTTCCATGCCATGCAGATTATCCATGTTAATCTTACTCAAGAAAGCCCAAAGCTTATTGATGTGAACAAGGCATTGGACATGACATATTCTGTCAAATGGGAACAAACAAACATAACATTTGCTCACCGCTTTGATGTGTATCTGGACTATCCTTTCTTTGAACACCAGGTAATATAGGTATATATTTTTGCAATTAAGGAAATCTTTGCAGCTTGGCTCCTCATAATTACAATACAAACTTCACTCTAGTTGCTTCCCGTTAACTGTGCCATACATGTTTGAGAGGACCTGAAGCATACCTTCTTAATTTCTAGTTATTTCTTGTAATTGCAGATTCACTGGTTCTCAATTTTCAATTCGTTCATGATGGTTATCTTTCTCACTGGACTAGTGTCAATGATACTGATGCGGACTCTAAGAAATGATTATGCAAAGTATGCCCGTGATGATGATGATATTGAAACTCTGGTGAGTTTCTATATAGATGATATTCACATAGTGTTATTCCAGTAGTGTTTTAGTGTTTATGCAGGTTCTAATTTTTAATTATTTTTACCTCGTATCCTTTGCTGATATACATTAGCTTGTATTAGGAACGAGATGTCAATGAAGAATCTGGATGGAAGCTTGTACATGGTGATGTTTTCCGGCCTCCTTGCAATCTAGTTCTTCTTTCAGCTCTTGTTGGCATTGGTACACAGTTGGCAGCACTGATTCTACTAGTGATTTTATTGGCAATCATTGGAATGCTGTACATTGGGTATGTGAATTTATTATGTTGCTTCATAAAACATCATTCTTTTTACAAGCCACTTGTAGTACTTGGTAAAACCTGCATTTTAATGGAGCTGCCTGAGTGACTCTTGTTTTATGACACTTTGCATATACATTTGATATTATAAACATAAAACATACAGTTTATTTTTTTCTGAAACTAGTACTTTTTAACACTATAGTTTGTGTTGCCTCATCCTAGTGATGTAATGTTTGAAGGCAATGCATCAAGAAACATTTGATTCTTGGATTTTGTGTATGTAGGGTAGGAATCACAAGCAACTGCAAAAACAAAGCATTCTAATTCTACTTTGTTTTCTTGAAGGATAACTGTACTTTGTTATGCTACTCAAAATGTCACTCACTATGTGTACTTATTCTGCCAGGCGAGGAGCTATTGTCACAACATTCATTGTTTGCTATGCTCTTACTTCATTCATCTCTGGATATGTCAGTGGTGCACTATACTCACGGCATGGAGGTATGGGCTTATTTATCATGTAAAATTGAACTGCGTACCTATAATTCTATAAGGTGCTCACTTGTTTCAAATCCTTCTGGGGGAGCAGGCAAAAACTGGATCAAGGCGATGGCCATGACAGCATCACTTTTCCCATTTATGTGCTTTGGAATTGGCCTAGTGCTTAACACTATTGCTATTTTCTATGGATCATTAGCTGCCATACCATTTGGTACGATGGTGGTTGTTTTCATCCTGTGGGCTTTCATCTCTTTCCCTCTTGCCCTTTTGGGAACTGTTGTTGGTAGAAACTGGAGTGGCGCCCCAAACAATCCGTGTAGGGTAAAGACTATTCCTCGTCCTATTCCTGAGAAGAAATGGTACCTCACACCATCTGTCATTGCGCTTATGGGAGGACTGCTTCCTTTTGGTAGTATCTTTATTGAGATGTACTTTGTCTTCACATCCTTCTGGAACTATAAGGTATGGAAGACAAGCCTGTTTTTTTTTTTCCATCTCTAAGCTTCATTACTAAGGAGGCATTGGAGTTGACATTGATGCCTCTTCTTTTTTGATCAACCACTGACAGGTCTACTATGTTTACGGGTTCATGTTGCTGGTCTTTCTAATCCTCATAATTGTCACCATATGTGTAACAATTGTTGGAACATATTTCTTGCTAAATGCGGAGAACTACCACTGGCAATGGACTTCATTCTTCTCTGCTGCTTCCACTGCTGTGTATGTTTACCTCTACTCCATATATTATTACCACATGAAGACCAAGATGTCAGGATTCTTCCAGACAAGCTTCTACTTCGGCTACACTCTAATGTTCTGCCTAGGTTTAGGAACACTATGCGGTAAGCTCTTCTGCAATCTTGTGGTAGACAAACCATGGTATTGTTAGTTTAATACTGCTTGGTGCTTTTTCTAGGTGCCGTTGGATATCTTGGATCTACATTGTTTGTGAGGAGGATCTACAGGAACATAAAGTGTGACTAAGTGAGGATAATATCGCCCCATTTTGGGTCAGTGCAGAGAAACTGTGTGGCAGAGCCTTATTTGATTGAGCGATAACTAATTCTACAACCAAGAAGCCAGGGCATTGTGTGGAATCTGATCATTGTTTGGTACCGAGCTGAAAGCCATGTTTTTCTATTCTATTCTTGTCCTTTTTGTTTCTCTCCGATCTCTTCTGGACTTGGGCGGGCAACAAATTTTCATGTTCAATTAGTTATATACAGTAGTAATTGTAGTTGTTGAGTAGTAGGTCTGTAGCATATACCACAATTGTTATCCTTGAACCCAATGATACCTCAGATTGATGGGTCTAAACTGTAACATTTTACCTGATGTTTGACGATGAACACAGTTCCAAAAGAATCATGTTTGGTACTGGAGGGTCGAGATTTTTTAGAGGCAAAGTCATCAAAGAAAAATGCATCACGTTACTGACGCGGAACATTATTAGATCATAAATAAATGTCTCATGCATTAATCTGAAACACCATACAGTATAAGCTTGACATTACTGGAACGGAACATTATTATATCATATATATATATATTTTTAAAAAGCCTGCTGGTATTATGCCCCGAAAGAGGCCGTGATGTTAGACTGACTGCACTGCACCCTGTATAGGGTCCGGTAAACCCAGACAGAGGAGCATATACCGTAAATTCCAGCTGTAGCGCAGTCCGCCAAGTTGTCTGCTACACGCACGAACGTGGCGCGTGGGGCCCGCCGCCCTCGCTGCTCCCTCCTCCCTCCACCTCCGCGGCTCGCCGGGGCCGGAGAAGGCGGCTCGCTGGGGCCGGGGCGGAGCGAGGTCCACCGCCACGCCCGGGACTGGGCACGAGCGAGGTCCTCCTTCGCCGCCGGCGTGGCCAGGCACGAGCGGACCTCCTTTACCGTCGGACGCGGGCGTGAGACGAGGCAACACCAGCCGTCCTGGCGCCGGGCCCGCCGGAGGGAGCAGAGGAGCCCGCTGTAAGGTCCTAGATGGCTAGAGGGGGGTGAATAGCCTATAAAAAATTCTACAAATACCACTCAGCAAACTTGTTAGAACAACAAACGGCGTAAAGCGAGTTTTGCTTAGCCAAAGGTTGTGATGCAAGCCTCCTATCCACAAGTCTAGTAGATTATGATCTCTAGTTCACACAAGAGCTATGTCACTAATCTTACACTAGAGAACAAGCTAAACAAAACTACTAGCAAAGCTACCACTAGAGCTACACAAGATAATCTAGTAAAAGTAAGTGCAAGAGAGGATTATGATTCTTATACCGACGGTGGAGTGAAGATGTTGCCAATCACCAAGATGATATACAATCAATCAATATTGACAACAACACAATATGAAGACCAATCACCGGGAGACAAGAGACACAATATTTTTATTCACCCGGTGTTCACTTGTGCACCGACAAGCTACGTCACCGGTTGTGTCGACCAACACTTAGATGGTTCCCCGTGTGACCCTCAAGTCACTTGCCCCTCAAGGCACGCCCCGCAAGGCACCGCAAGACACCACTCTCAAGTGAGGTAACTCAATGACACGCGGATTCCACTAGAGTTGCTTTTGGCGTCCCGCCGAGGAAAGCACAAGAACCTCTCACAATCAACCGGAGGTGGCCAAGAACAATCACCTTCTCTTGCCAACGCCTCCAACAATCTCCAAGCCGGCTAGGAGCGGTACTCTCCAAGAGTAACAAGAAATCCACCGGCTAAACCACCCACAAGTGCCACTAGATGCCCTCAAGCTATGCAATGCACTTTGGGATCACTCAATCTCACTTTTGATTTGCAATCAAGCAAGAGAGATGAGTGGGAGGAGATGCTTTTAGCTCAAAGGATGCACAAGAGTGTTAGAAATGCCAAGAGACCTCCCCAAGGGCCGGCCAACGAGTATTTATAAGCATCCCATGCAAATAGAGCCGTTGCTACTCCACTGAGCAATTTTTGGGACGACCGGACGCGGTGGTCAGTAGAGTAACCGGACGCGGTGGTCAGTAGCGTGTATAAACTTGTTTTGACCGGACGCGGTGGTCAGTAGAGTGACCGGACACGGTGGTCAGTAGCGTGCTCCAACGGCTAGTTTTCGCGCGTATAAACTTGTTTTGACCGGACGCGGTGGTCACTAACGGGACCGGACGCGGTGGTCAGGTTCCAGTAAGCTCCCGAAGTGACCGGACTCGCTGCAGCGTCCGGTCACTTTCGCCCACGAAAAAAACACTGACCAGACGCGGTAGTCGACACTGACCGGACGCGGTGGTCACGAGTCCGGTCACAGACCACTCTCCGGTAAAACGGCGATATCTCTTAGCTCCGAACTCCGATTTCGATGATCTTGGACATTTTGGAAAGCTTACTCAGAGGGATACACAACCCACTAAAGCACTTGATCCAGTTCACAATGGATCAAAGCAGTATTTCACTCCAAGAGCCATCCTAGTGTCCGGAAAACACCAAAAAACCTCTCTCTTCACCAAGTTGATCAAAATCAACTCCAACACCTTCTCCTTTGCAAATGTGCCAACACCATCAAGTGTACAACTCCATGTGCTTGTGTGTTAGCTTTTTCTCAATCATTTTCAAAGGTTTTCCAGTTAGCTCACTAGGCCCTACATGCAATGCACTTCATGAATTCACCTAGTGGCACCCATGCGTCGAATAACCGATAAGACTTCCCCTCTTAATAGTTCGGCTATCGATCCTAAACCACTCACACCCTCTATGGTCTTGAGTGTAAAACAAAATGGCCCTATGGTTATACCTTTGCCTTGAGCCCATTTTGTTTCTCCAAATGATATGATCCACTTCATATCATCACATGACCGTCTCGATCCATCGACCTTGACTTCACTTGCTCTTCACCGTTGCATCGGTCCATCGGCGCCAAGTCTTGCTCAAGCTTCACCATCGCATGGTCCTTCGCTTCGAAGCCTCGACTAGCCCTTCACCTTCACAACCGGTCCATCGAGCCAAGCCTCATCTTGGTCTTCACCATCTTGGTCATATGAGTCAATGTCATGTCTCATATTCAATGAGCACCTTTATCTAAATCATCCACTTAGATACAAAGGTTAGTCCTAGGTTTCATCAATTAACCAAAACCAAACTAGGGACTTTCAATCTCCCCCTTTTTGGTAATTGATGACAACCCTCACAAAGATGATTTTGATAATAAAAGTTTTGAACTTGTCATACTTGTCCAATCATTTTGCTCATAAGTAAAATTTGGACAACTATCACAAGCTCGGTTTTGGTAGCATTAGCTCTCCCTACATATGTGCATAGAGTTTGGATTGAAAGCTTTGCACATATGCATAGATAGAAGTGTTGGGAGAGTATTCTACCAAAATGATGCTAAGGTGTAAGAAATGGACCTTTGAAGCGTGATACCAATCGGAGTTGCCTTTTACACCATTCTTAGCATCATAAAGTAACTAGACATCCAACAAAACTCAAGAACCTCGTGAGATCAACATTATATGTAAAGGTTCTTGGACCACTTGTAAAAACTTTAGGCAAGTCTAGATACCACGTGTAAACTATTCCTATGCATGCTAGTAGATCATTTCATCATCTAAGTTCTATACTAGCATTGCACCACACAAGCATGTATATTGAATTTAAATACATGTGCAATGAGCAAGTCATATGAAAATGCACAAACAAATGCAACAACTTTGTTTATGAGCTTGCTCCCCCTACTTGTGTGCATCAAAAATTTTATTTACCCCTTTATCATGTTGAATCATCTTTTTCTCTCCCCCTTTGTCAACAACTTACCCAAAAATAGGATCAAATTGTAGAGAGAAGAAAAAAGTTTGATGGAGTAGGTTAAAATTTATCAAATTTGGTTCAACCTAGAACACTTGCCAAAGATATTTAATTCGATTTGAACCAAAGACAAGCTTCTTCACACCTCCTAATAAGGGTTATCTTGCCTATGTTGAATTAAACACTTATAGCAAATCTTCTAGATTCAACACTAGGTGTGCAAGCTCACAAACATGTCATATGCCACCACTAGATCAAAACAAATATAGAGGCAATAGTGGTAACATATATCCATCAAATTTATTTGATTTATCATGAATGCTCATGCATACCACTTAATATGTCTACATGCTCTAGCAAGTCCTTAGCATAGGATGAATGACATGTCAATCAACTTTACCTTGCAATGTCGAAGGAGAGGCATGTCAATAAGTGGATGGAGTGCATTCAACTCATGTTTGAGAAATCAAGAATGTTCAACTCATTCCTTAGCTTGCAAAACCTCTTTTCATCAAGTGGCTTAGTGAGAATATCGGCAAGTTGATCATCGGTGCCAATACTTTCAATGGCAATATCTCCCTTTTGTTGATGATCTCTAATGAAATGATGCCTTATATCAATATGCTTTGTTCTTCCATGTTGAACCGGATTTTGTGTCATCTTGATTGCACTTTTATTATCACATAGCAATGGCACATTCTTGAAGTTGAGGCCATAATCCTTCAAAGTTGATTTCATCCATAGTAATTGTGCACAACAACTCCCCGCACTCACATATTCGGCTTCGGCGGTAGAGATTGCCACACTATTTTATTTCTTTGAGGACCATGACACAAGTGATCTTCCAAGTAATTGACATGTGCCACTTGTGCTCTTTCTATTGATCTTGCAACCCCCATAGTCGGAGTCCGAATATCCAATCAATTCAAACTTTGACCCCTTGGGATACCATAGTCCAACATCTCTTGTTTGCTTCAAGTACCTCAATATTCTCTTTGCGGCCGTGAGATGACTTTCTCTAGGTGAGGCTTGATATCTAGCACACATGCAAACACTAAACATGACATCCGGCCTTGATGCGGTGACATAGAGTAGACTTCCAATCAAGGACCGATATTCCTTTTGATTCACCATTTTGCCATCAAGATCACTATCCAAATTTCCATTTGTACCCATTGGAGTTGAAATTGGCTTTGCATCTTGCATTCCAAACTTCTTCAACATATCCCTTATGTATTTCCCTTGACTCACAAATGTCCCATTCTTCAATTGCTTGACTTGAAGACCAAGGAAGTAGCTAAGTTCACCAATCATAGACATTTCAAACTCTTTGGCCATCATAGCACCAAATTCTTCACAATAAGCTTGATCGGTTGATCCAAAGATGATGTCATCAACATATATTTGCACTATGAATAGATCATTCCCAATCTTCTTGGTGAATAGAGTTGTATCAACCCTGCCCATCTTGAATCCCTTAGAGAGAAGGAAATCCCTTAGCCTCTCATACCATGCTCTAGGTGCTTGCTTTAAGCCATATAAAGCCTTCTTCAACTTGTACACATGGTTGGGTTTCTTGTCATCTTCAAATCCGGGCGGCTGCTCAACAAAGACTAACTCATTGATAATCCCATTGAGAAATACACTTTTGACATCCATTTGATATAGTTTGATGTTGCGTGCACAAGCATAAGCCAATAGAATCCTTATTGCCTCCAATCTTGCCACGGAAGCATGTCTCATCATAGTCAAGACCTTCAACTTGAGTGTAACCTTGAGCAACTAGTCTTGCTTTATTTCTCACTACAATGCCATCTTGATCTTGCTTGTTTTTAAACACCCACTTGGTTCCAATCACATTATAGTCATTTGGCCTTTCTACCAACTCCCAAACATCATTTCTTGTAAAATTGTTAAGCTCTTCTTGCATAGCCATGATCCAATCGGCATCCCTCAAAGCTTCTTCTATCTTCTTTGGTTCCATGGTTGACATAAATGATGCATGTTCACAAAACATAGCCAATCTTGATCTTGTTTGCACACCACTTCTAATATCACCAATAACACTATCAATTGGGTGATCTCTTGCAACATGTTGTGGTTGGAGTACTTGCACTTGATTGCTTGAGCTTGGTTGATCACTTGATGTATCTTGATGAGATGAACTAGCACCATGATCTTGCACTTGAGAGTCACTAGCTAGCTTGAATGGAGAATTTAGCACTTGATCTTTATCATCATCTTGAATATCAATTACTTGTTTTGCTCTAATGTCCCCAATGTCCATGTTCTTCATTGCTTCCACTAATTGAGTTCCACCAATATCATCTAGATTTTCTTCTTCATCTTGTGACCCATTTGTTTCATCAAATTGCACATCATGGACTTCTTCTAGAATGCCACTTGAGTTGTTCCAAACTCTATAAGCTTTGCTTGTAGTTGAATAACCAAGTAGGAACCCCTCATCACATCTCTTGTCAAACTTCCCCAATCTAGTGCCCTTCTTCAAGATATAGCATTTGCAACCAAACACCCTAAAGTAAGAAATATTGGGCTTTCTTCCATGAAGTAGCTCATATGGGGTCCTCTCTAGCAATGGATGACAATATAGTCTATTGATGTAGTAGCAAGCGGTATTGATTACTTCATCCCAAAAAGATTGACTCACATTGTACTCATAAAGCATTGATCTAGCCATATCAAGCAATGTTCTATTCTTCCTCTCAACTAGGCCGTTTGATTGTGGAGTGTACTTGGCCGAGAATTGATGTCCAATACCATAGTGATCACAAAGTTCTTCAATTCTTGTATTCTTGAACTCACTTCCATTGTCACTTCTCACTTTCTTGATTCTAATCTCAAACTCATTGTGAACTCTAGTGAGACATGTCTTGAAGGTGTCAAACACTTCACTTTTGTCATTTAAAAAGAATACCCATGTGAATCTTATGAAATCATCCACTATGACAAAGCCATACTTGTTGCCACCTATGCTTGTGTATGTTGTTGGTCCAAATAGATCCATATGCATCAAATCAAATGCTTTGCATGTGCTCATTGTACTCTTCTTTGGATGTGAGCTTCCAACTTGCTTCCCGGCTTGACATGCACTATAAAGTTTATTCTTCTCAAAATCAACATCTTTCAAACCATTGACAAGATTATGAGTTGTAAGCTTCTTCAATTGTTTCATGCTAACATGACCAAGCCTTCTATGCCAAAGCCAACCTATGCTTGATTTGGAGATTAAGCAAGTTGTCAAAGAAGTTTCTCTAGCATTGAAGTCAACTAGGTAGAGATTCGCATATCTAAAGCCCTTGAATGCCCCATTTGAACCATCCACACTAATAACTTCTACATCATCAACCCCAAAGATGCATTTGTAGCCTAGATCACATATTTGTGCCACGAATAGAAGATTGAAATCCAAGCTTTCAACTAGCAACACATTAGAGATACTCATGTCATTTGATATTGCAATCTTGCCCAAACCAATAACCTTGCCTTTCTTGTTATTGCCAAATATGATAGAATCAACACCACTATCATTGTCATTGATTGAGTCAAACATTCTTGATGTACCGGTCATGTGTTGAGTGCACCCACTATCAATAATCCAATGCCTTCCTCCGGCTTTGTAATTTACCTATAAGCAAGTCAATGAAGCTTAGGTACCCACTTTTGCTTGGTTCCTTGTAGGTTAGTAACTAAGCTCTTTGGTACCCAAATAGCCTTCTTCTTTGGGCCCACAATTGGTGTACCAATAAACTTAGCTTGCACACCCTTCACACCCTTGGTAAGCACATAGCAAGAATCAAAACGTATAGCATTAACAAGGTTCTTGCTTTGGTTCTTTTTATTGCAATTATGCTCTAGGTGCCCAACTTGCTTGCATCTATTGCAAAACCGACCATTGCCCTTCACAAAGCTAGGCTTCGGAATTGCAAAGGCCGACTTGCCTTTCTTGGGGGTGTAGCCCAATCCCTCTTTGTTAAGAGAGAACCTTTGGCTACCCAAGCACTTAAGCAAGCGGGCCTCACCACCATAGGCCTTGCCTAGGGCGTGAGTGAGCTCATCCACCTCCTTTTTGAGAGTCTCATTCTCAACCATTAGTGAGGCATCACAAGTGAAACCATCACTAGTAGTGAAAGTAGAGTCGGTGATGGTGAATGAAGAGCTACAAGAAGGGTTAGCATTTGACATGATGATAGGTTCATAGAAGGATTCATCAATTATATCACATGTAACGCCTATATCACATGATACAACAACCTCCTTCTTTGCTTGTTGCTCAAGTAGCAATGAGTGAGCCTTTTCAAGCTTGGAATGAGCCTTACCAAGATCCTCATGGTCTTCCACTAGACTCTCATGAGTGGTCTTAAGCTCACTAAGGACTTTCTCAAGTATTGCTACTTTCATTGAAAGCTTCTTACACTCCTTGTCCTTGGCAATGGCTATGTCTCTAGTTTGTTGCATCAAGTCATATAGTTGTTCTTTAGTTGGTTCATCATCATCTTTTTCATTTTCATTATCACTATCATGAACATATTCCATTTCACTTTCATTATCACTCTCATCATATAATACCTTAGCTTCTTTAGCCATGAAGCATGAAGAGGATGAATCAAATAGTGATGGCTTCTTGTTGATAGCAATGGAAGCAAAAGCCTTGTTGGATGATTCTTCTTCTTCATCATCATCACTTTCCCAAGTGACCACATAGGCACCATTTTTGCCTTTCTTGAATGTCATCTTGGCTTCTCTCTTCTTCTTCTCGAACTTGTCCCTCTTGTTGTTCTTCTTCTTGTCATAGGGACATTCGGCTTGAAGGTGTTCGGTGCTATCACAATTGAAGCACTTCCTTTGTTGCTCATTTCTTTTGAAGTTGTCATTTCTCTTCTTAAAGCCTCTTCTCTTGATGAACATGTGACCCATCTTATTGACTACAAGAGCAAGTGCCTCATCATCAATTTCAAATTCCTCATCTTCATTGTTGTCTTCTTCTTCTTCAATGATGGTAGCTTTGCCCTTGGAGGAGGTGGCCTTGAATGCCACGGTCTTCTTCTTCTTCTCATCTTCCACCTTCTCCTTGTCATCAACATCTTGATCATATTTGTCATAGGTCAATACTTCACCAAGCAAATCATTAGGCTTCATTGCTTCAAGCCCATCTCTTTGCAACATCATGATCAACATCTTGAATCTTCTAGGTAAGCTCAATAAGAACTTGTGACAAAAATCTTGATCTTGAGTCTTGTGCCCTAAGCTCTTGAGATCATTGACTATCACTTGCAATCTATGAAACATTTCAATGATTGTTTCATCATCCTTTTTCTTGAAGTTCTCAAACTCACTCTTGAGCCCATATAGCTTGGCACTCTTCACAACCTTAGTGCCTTCATATGTCTCACTCAACCTTGTTCATACTTCACTAGCCAATTCCAAATCCTTGATGCCCTCAAACACTTTTGTGTCAATACCATTGTAGAGTGTATTGAGAGCCATTCTATTGCATGTTCTATTTGCTCTATCCTCATCGGTGAGATGATCGGGATCAATGATAGCAAAATCATTCTCGGTGACTTGCAATACTCTCTCATGAATAGAACCAAGGTACATTGTCATTTTTCTCTTCAAATGAGCAAAAGAACTAACACCATCAAAGAACGGTGGCTTGCCCCCAACATGATTGAACACAATTTGAGCCATTTTTCACACCGAAGGATGTTAAGCCTTGATTGAAACGGTGACCACGGCTCCGATACCACTTGTAAGGTCCTAGATGGCTAGAGGGGGGTGAATAGCCTATAAAAAATTCTACAAATACCACTAAGCAAACTTGTTAGAACAACAAACGGCGTAAAGCGAGTTTTGCTTAGTCAAAGGTTGTGATGCAAGCCTCCTATCCACAAGTCTAGTAGATTATGATCTCTAGTTCACACAAGAGCTATGTCACTAATCTTACACTAGAGAACAAGCTAACAAAACTACTAGCAAAGCTACCACTAGAGCTACACAAGATAATCTAGTAAAAGTAAGTGCAAGAGAGGATTATGATTCTTATACCGACGGTGGAGTGAAAATGTTGCCAATCACCAAGATGATATACAATCAATCAATATTGACAACAACACAATATGAAGACCAATCACCGGGAGACAAGAGACACAATATTTTTGTTCACCCGGTGTTCACTTGTGCACCGACAAGCTACGTCACCGGTTGTGTCGACCAACACTTAGATGGTTCCCCGGTGTGACCCTCAAGTCACTTGCCCCTCAAGGCACGCCCCGCAAGGCACCGCAAGACACCACTCTCAAGTGAGGTAACTCAATGACACGCGGATTCCACTAGAGTTGCTTTTGGCGTCCCGCCGAGGAAAGCACAAGAACCTCTCACAATCAACCGGAGGTGGCCAAGAACAATCACCTTCTCTTGCCAACGCCTCCAACAATCTCCAAGCCGGCTAGGAGCGGTACTCTCCAAGAGTAACAAGAAATCCACCGGCTAAACCACCCACAAGTGCCACTAGATGCCCTCAAGCTATGCAATGCACTTTGGGATCACTCAATCTCACTTTTGATTTGCAATCAAGCAAGAGAGATGAGTGGGAGGAGATGCTTTTAGCTCAAAGGATGCACAAGAGTGTTAGAAATGCCAAGAGACCTCCCCAAGGGCCGGCCAACGAGTATTTATAAGCATCCCATGCAAATAGAGCCGTTGCTACTCCACTGAGCAATTTTCGGGACGACCGGACGCGGTGGTCAGTAGAGTGACCGGACGCGGTGGTCAGTAGCGTGTATAAACTTGTTTTGACCGGACGCGGTGGTCAGTAGAGTGACCGGACACGGTGGTCAGTAGCGTGCTCCAACGGCTAGTTTTCGCGCGTATAAACTTGTTTTGACCGGACGCGGTGCTCACTAACGGGACCGGACGCGGTGGCCGGGTTCCAGTAAGCTCCCGAAGTGACCGGACGCGTCCGGTCATCACTGACCGGACTCGCTGCAGCATCCGGTCACTTTCGCCCACGAAAAAACACTGACCGGACGCGGTGGTCGACACTGACCGGACGCGGTGGTCACGAGTCCGGTCACAGACCACTCTCCGGTAAAACGGCGATATCTCTTAGCTCCGAACTCCGATTTCGATGATCTTGGACATTTTGGAAAGCTTACTCAGAGGGCTACACAACCCACTAAAGCACTTGATCCAGTTCACAATGGATCAAAGCAGTATTTCACTCCAAGAGCCATCCTAGTGTCCGGAGAACACCGAAAAACCTCTCTCTCTTCACCAAGTTGATCAAAATCAACTCCAACACCTTCTCCTTTGCAAATGTGCCAACACCATCAAGTGTACAACTCCATGTGCTTGTGTGTTAGCTTTTTCTCAATCATTTTCAAAGGTTTTCCAGTTATCTCACTAGGCCCTACATGCAATGCACTTCATGAATTCACCTAGTGGCACCCATGCGTCGAATAACCGATAAGACTTCCCCTCTTAATAGTTCGGCTATCGATCCTAAACCACTCACACCCTCTATGGTGTCTTGAGTGTAAAACAAAATGGCCATATGGTTATACCTTTGCCTTGAGCCCATTTTGTTTCTCCAAATGATATGATCCACTTCATATCATCACATGACCGTCTCGATCCATCGATCTTGACTTCACTTGCTCTTCACCGTTGCATCGGTCCATCGGCGCCAAGTCTTGCTCAAGCTTCACCATCGCATGGTCCTTCGCTTCGAAGCCTCGACTAGCCCTTCACCTTCACAACCGGTCCATCGAGCCAAGCCTCAGCTTGGTCTTCACCATCTTGGTCATATGAGTCAATGTCATGTCTCATATTCAATGACCACCTTTATCTAAATCATCCACTTAGATACAAAGGTTAGTCCTAGGTTTCATCAATTAGCCAAAACCAAACTAGGGACTTTCACCCGCCCCCGCATCGTGCTCACCCGCGCCGCCACGACCGAGCCCGCCTTGCTCGCCCGCGCCACCGTGGCCGTGCCCGCGTGGGGCCCGCTGCCCTCGCTGCTCCCTCCTCCCTCCACCTCCGCGGCTCGCCAGGGGCGGAGCGAGGTCCACCGACGCTGTGGAGAGAGAGATAGAGTCGGGAGGGAGTGAGGTAAAAAAAGGAAAAAAAATCAGAGGTGTGGGTCCCACCTTGGTATAGAGGATGAGATAGAGTATGGATAGGTGCGGAAGAATTGGATATAGAGGAGAGAATCTTGATGACTATGATGTATAGAGGATGAATATAGAGGACCATAAGTGCGGATAGTCTTACTGGGGAATTTGCCTGGCATTGTATACAGAGGCGGAACGGGGGGCTACCAGGGGCCGTGGCCCCCCCAAAACACAGTAGATTCATTTAAATACCTATATAAATATTTGTATTTATAGCATAAAAAATATTAATTTCACCTATTTCTTTATTAAAATATGATGATTTTGGTTAGAAATAGTGTAGATTTTTTTGAAAATTTGTTGAAACATATAATTATATATATTTTATCACACTAAAAAATATGATCACATTTGTCCGGCCCCCTTAATCAAAATCGCTGGTTCCGCCTCTAATTGTATACTGTTAAGTTGTAAAATCGAATAAGTTTTCGAGTCATGCGTCTGTCCCGTGACTCCTGTCCAGATGCGCCTCATTCACGGACCTCATCTTAGTGTCGCATGCCCGTGGGACAGACTTCATTCGGACAGACTTCGCTCGCCCGTGCCGCCTCTGTTTGGTCAGACTTCGCTTGCACCACTCGCTGGCGTTGCCCCCGCCCGCACCGCCTGCCCGCTGTCCGATCTTGCACCTCTTGTTGTAGCCATGCTCCATTCGCCTACTGCGGCCACTGGCGAGGTCCGTGCAACTGGCGATCTTTGTATCGGCGACCTCCGTGCACTCCATGGCAACGAGCTCCACGTCAGCGTCGAGCTTCATAAGGACGAGCTCTATTCGTCCAAGTAGTAAGGTGACATTGCGCTGAAAGCACATATTGCAAGTGTATGTTTCGAGTGTTTTAGTTGTTTCAGAGGTATGTTGCAAGAGTTTCGTATAGATGTTGTAAACGTAAATTAGAATGTTGCATATGTTGCGATGGTTGTACACTTATGTTGCAAATATCTATTCCCAATGTTTCATCTGTTTTTCATATTTACGTTGCAAGCGTGTTTATCTAGATGTTGCATATATTTCATACATATGTTGTAAGTGTTTTATTTGGATGTTGCATACGTGTTGCAATGGTTTTCAAGTGTTTCATGTGTTTTTTTAAGTGTTTCAGACGCATGTTTCATCTATCTTCATATGTATGTTGCAAATGTTTCATCTGGATATTTCAAAAGTAGATTGAGCGTTGCACATATCACATGGCACTTGGCTGACGGACACTGCCTACCATAGGGCTTCAGCTCCTACCTCGCACCTTCCTCGCACGACGCGTCTCGCCCTCTCCTCTCTCTCCCTCCCCCTCCCTTCCTTTCCCTTCATCTCACCGCGGTGGTTCAAGCTCGGTGAAAAACCTTTAAACCCTACCCGACGAGTACACAAACGCTCACGGAGGTCGATGGCAGCGTGATGCTTGTGTGGTGGCCTCGGAGCAAGCTATGGTCTGCGCCATTCGCTCGTTACGCACGGGAAACCATGAGCCGCTGGCGTCCGTCCGGGCGCCAGTAAGACTGTCTCCAATGGATGACTCATATGGACACTAAAACCTAAAATGGGTTTGGATGGTACCGTATCAACCTCTAACAGAGTACCTATATGCGAGACCCATTTTGATTTGCAGTACAAGCACAATCCAAATATAAGTATCCTCTCTCTTGGAGACTCATTTGCAGAAAGAGTTTTTTTTATTATGTTGTTGGAGAAGACAAAAAAAAAAGAGTAACCTTTGTTCGTAGGGCTACCTAAATATAAAATGAGCCTTGGATTTTAGGTGATATCGTTGCAAGTAGAATGAGTTTTCTGCACAAATCCTAGCGCGCGCTGCCTAAGGGGGTGTTTGGTTTGAGGAGTTAAAGTTTAACAAACACTGTAGCACTTTCATCTTATTTGACAAAAAATTTCCAATCTTGGACTAATTAGACTTAATAGATTCGTCTCGTAAATTACTCTTAATCTGTGCCGACATGCATGTAATTAGTCTTCATTTATATTTGAGGAACATTGATGTGACGAGAGTTAAACTTTAACGTACTCAAACCAAACGGGCCTAAATATAAAATGAGCCTTTGGGTGATATCGTTGGAGGCAGAATGAGTTTTCGGCACAAATCCTAGCGCGCGCAGTAGCTTGTCCGCTCGTTGCCCATGCCCGCCCACCGCCGCCTCCTCTGCGTCCTCCGCGCACTCGTTGGGCTCCGCTCCATCGGCGCTGCCACTGCCGCCGCTGGCTTCTCCTCGGCTCCTAGCCGCGGGTGCCCACTCCACGCCGCGCTAGCGCGCCGCGGCGCCCCCGCAGCCGCCGCGCTCGCTCTCTTTTCCCGCATCCGTGCCGCGACCTTGCCGACCCCCTACACCTTCTCCCTCCTCCTCGCCTCCCTCGCCGCCTCCTCCTCCTCCCGCTCCCCCACCACCTCCGCTGGCTTCTGCGATCGACTCGCTGCCGCGGGGCTTGCGCACGCGCAGACGCTCAAGTGTGGTGCGCTCGCACACCCCGTCGTCACCAACTGCCTCCTCAAGCTCTACTGCGCGCTCGGCATGCTCCCCGACGCGCGCAGGGTGTTCGACACGAGCGGCGCCACCGCTCTGGACGCTGTCTCCTGGAACACGATGGTGTCTGGGTATGGCAAGTGCGGCGACCTAGAGGCCGCGCGGGAGGTGTTCGACAGAATGCCCGAGAGGGGCCTGGTTTCCTGGAGCGCAATGATCGACGCTTGCGTGCGTGCCGGGGAGTTCAGCGAGGCACTGAGGGTGTTTGATGAGATGACGGAGAATGGGTTCAGGCCAGACGCCGTGGTGCTGGTGAGCGTGCTCAAGGCTTGCGCGCATCTGGGCGCTCTTGAGAGGGGGCGGTGGGTTCATAGGTTTCTCAAAGCAGAGGGGCTTGGGGGGAGGCCAGGGAATGTCATACTTGAGACGGCGCTTGTCGATATGTATTGCAAGTGCGGGTGCATGAATGAGGCATGGTGGGTCTTTGATGGAGTTCAGAGCCACGATGTGGTGTTGTGGAATGCAATGATTGGTGGGCTTGCAATGAATGGCCATGGAAAGCACGCACTTGAGCTGTTCAGAAGGATGCTTGATAAGGGGTTTGTGCCGAATGAGTCAACGTTTGTTGTTGTCTTGTGTGCGTGCACCCACACAGGTCGTGTGGATGAAGGGAAGGATGTTTTCAGGGCCATGCGTGACCATGGCATTGAGCCACGGAGGGAGCACTATGGGTGCTTGGCTGATCTCCTTGGACGTGCAGGGCTCATGGAAGAAGCCGAGGCTGTGTTACTGGACATGCCGATGGAGCCACATGCATCACAGTGGGGGGCACTAATGTCATCATGCCTGATGCACAATAACGTTGGTGTGGGTGAACGTGTAGGAAAGAAACTTATTGAACTAGAGCCAGATGATGGTGGACGTTATGTTGTTCTGTTCAATCTATATGCAGTCAATGGTTTATGGGAAGATGCAAAAGCTCTACGTAAGATGATGGAAGAGAGGGGAGCCAAGAAGGAGACAGGTTTGAGCTTTATAGAGTGGAATGGTTTGGTCCATGAGTTCAGGTCAGGTGATACAAGACACCCCCAAACAAGGCTGATCTATGCATTATTGGAAGATATGGAACAGAGATTACAACTGATTGGCTATGTCAAGGATACCAGCCAAGTGCTAATGGACATGGACGACGAGGAAGATAAGGGAAATACCTTGTCCTACCACAGTGAGAGGCTTGCATTAGCATTTGGTATTCTAAACATTCCCCATCACATGCCTATTCGAATTGTCAAGAATCTTCGAGTGTGCCGCGACTGCCATGTCCATGCCAAACTTGTGTCCAAGCTCTACCAACGTGAGATCATTGTGCGTGACCGCCATCGCTTCCACTTGTTCCGTGGTGGGGCTTGCTCCTGCAATGACTTCTGGTGACAGGGCTACTGACTATTGGGTATGGCATAGTTATGGACATCATTCTGAAAACAGCAACTAGAAAGGATGTTCATTCTGAAAACAGCAACTAGAAAGGGTGCGACATGAGAGAGAATGTGGTAAACTTTCTCTATCCATAATACTTTTCCTAATACCACATCATGGATAGTGTTTTGTTTAAACAATGAGCATTTTGAGGATTTTTTTACATGTAAATGGCTTCAATTGTTGCCTTCCTTTTTTCTCCCTCTTTTTTTTCTGAAGGTTTTGTTATATGCTGCTGTATAATTTTTATTCATTTTGATTTGTGAAGGTTACTGCTGCACTTAGAAAAGCTGGCCCCACAATGTCAAATCTGATTCTTGGTATTGACTTCACGAAAATAAATTGATGGTCAGGTGATGGTTACTTCTGTAATCCCATTTCCTTTTACCTCTTGGCTTTGTAACAACTTTACTTAAGGTCATCTCTTTTTTTTCTCAAAAGAAGTTTAAAGAAGTGCTCTTCTGAATTCTGCAGGTAGGCGCTCCTCTAGAAGAAAACTTACTGGCATCCTAAATTCATATGAGCAAGTTGTCACCTTTTGGTTATGATAATTTAATACCAGGTATTGGATTTGGCATTGGTAAGCATACAGTCTTTTTTGCATCTTCTTTGGATGAGTGAATAATAACCTTCAATTTTCTTTACAGAAGACATGCATGGAATGTGAACCAACTTTATCAATCTGTTCAATGTGCTGTGTGCCGATACAAAAACCGGGGATAGCCTGTACGAGAGGTCAGTGGAACAGATGAGATGCTTGTGAGGGAGGAAGAAGAGGTCGGGGATAGCCTGTACGAGAGGTCGATGGCCGGTGAGGAGGAAGAGGCACATCAGCGAGCCATGCCGGTTAGCAAACGGACGAGGTGCACTGGTGAGCGTGCAGGCCGAGATTGAGGGCGCAGAGCCTAGCCGCGCTGGCAAGGAGCCAAGGAGGAAGAGGCACGGGCCGGCGTCGCCGACGGGTCGAGGTGCGTGGAGGCGACAACGGAGTCGGAGAGAGAGGAGCAACACGATTGGTGTTTATTTTTTTTTCTTGTGATGGCATTGAAATTAAACGATTGGTGGGAAGATATAATATAAATACACACCTCCTAAAGGCCAGATGCCTGAAATTAGATTACTTATCAGGCGATCCAATATATCACCAGTGCCAGACGGAAGAAGACGATCTATGGCCTGTTCGATCAGAAATGGACGTTCCAGATTGGTCGCCTGAGCAATAACTAAATTCTCAGGCGCCTGGAGAATAGCATTTCCCATATAAATAACATGCTGATACATGGAGTCTACTTGTCACCAATACTCCTTCAACATCTAATGTTTGTAAAACAAATACAAAACTTATGTCTTTCTAAAATTTACTCTCTAACTAAATCATTATTTAGGAAGCCATTTAAGTAAAAGTCGTTTTCTATATTTGTATACCTTGGCGTACATTGCTCTCTATTTTTGCTAGCGAGAAATCTAGAACAGAGTGTCTATATTCGGAATTTAACTAAAGAGATTGTGATCCAATTAAAAGATGATGTTGGAGGATTTTTTTCACCAAAATCTATATTCCTATAATTTACTCCCTTTATTCTAAATTATAAGGCATTCCAATAATCTTAGAGAATCAAAGCATCTTAAGTTTGATCAAAATTATAGATAAAATTACAAAAATTTATAACATCAAATAGATATACTATAAAAATATAATTAATAAAGAATCTAATGATACTTAATTGGTGTCATAAATTTTATTATCTTATCATATAAATTTGATCAAACTTGAAATCCTTTGACTCTCCAAGATTCTTAGAATACCTTATAATTTGGGATGGAGGAAGTAGGAAGGAAGCGAATCTTAGAATTACTCTAACCAAAACTAAATAAAAGCAACTCCAATAGACTCTTTATATCTTTAATTTATATTGGAATTTTTTTTTGAGAAAAAACTCTCCAATGAGGCAATGACCTCTTTAATAATAATTGAATCTTCGAATAAAGACACACCCTGTTCTAAATTTCTAGCTACATCAAAATTAAAGAATGAGAATAGCTCTGTAGAGTACGCCGTATAAATATATAGAAAACGATTTATATTTAAATGACTTTATTTATTAGAGAGTAAATTTTAGAAAGATCGCTGAGATGCTCCCCGGCCATTTCTAGTTGTCTCCAAAGCAAGGGATATTTAACTATTTGCCACCGATACGGTGGCCACCTCTCCATTTGCCAGCTTTACGGTGTCAACTACAACTTTGCCACCGCAAACAGGATGTTGCCTACGTTATCGCCATTTTTGGTGACGTGGCCTCCCAGATGACCCCTGCCGCTCGCACAGCCGCGCCAAATGCCTCATTTGCCCCCGCCGTCCGCGACATAACGAGCGTCGTCTCCCCCCGTCTCCCTCAGTCGCCACGCCCCCCGTTTCCCCTTCTTCCTCCAGGCGATTCCGCGTGGGGAGCGGCGGGAGCCCGAGGTCGGTGGACGAGGCCACGGCAAGTCGGTGCTCGGAGACGGCGGCGGCAACTCGCTGCACGGCTCGGCGGCCTTAAAGGTTAGATCTACTTCCTTCTTGCGCTGACAGTGTGGTTGGGATATGTCGTTGCCTGTTCATGCTTGGTTAGGGTTCCTGATTTGGGGATCCCATTGATTTGCAGTCCTACGTGTGTTGATGTACGAAATGCGGATGTAGAGCAAACCTTTAGACAATATGGTGTTATCTCCGTGCCCCCCGTGGTATGTTTGTAGGGATCCCATGTTTCAATGTTAATAATGCCATGTATGTGATGGAGTGTGCGGAGTTGGATCGGTCCTAACTCCCCTTTGTTTTTGGTGTGTTTGTTAATGTCAGGATTCCTCCTGGCAATGCATTTAGAGTCCATGTTAGTGTTGATAAGTACACGCTGGTTAATGACTATGGAGTGCTTGACATAGAAGCCCAAGAACATGATCTGTGGTTTGACAGTAGCAATGTTTACACATTGAATGGATTTATAGATGACATGGGTACAAAGATCATTTGGGGCCCGGGCCAGCAACTACTACTTTGGGGTGTTGACACAGAAAGTGAAACAGAGTGGAAAGTTACCAGCAATGAGCAGTTTGAGGAGATGATTATGTGCAGAATGGATGAGAAGGTTATGCATATTAGCTGTGATGTTGTGCAGAAAGATGTAGCTGGACTAAATGATGTGATTAGGAGGGATAAGAAAGGGGGAGGGTCTTCAGTTGGTGCCACATCTGGTGTAACAAATGCAGGACATGGAACACATGCAGAAGGTGTAGATGACACTTGCAGCAGTCCTGAAGAAGGTAAAGCAGAAGGAAATATTGTTGATTGGAGCACATTGACTGTAATCCCAGATGGTGACTGTGATGGGGAGGCTTTGGATGTGGTCAATGAGGATGAAATATATGAGGCTTTTGGTTTCAAGCAAGCAGATGAGGAGCAAGTAGATGATATTCCAATTCCTAACATACCACCTGAAGTGGAGGCAGAAATGGAAGAGGCAGCAATTCCTGTTAATGACAACATAGATGCAGAGCCAGTGTTTGTTTGGGATAGAGATAACCCTGACATGACTGTTGGCACATTGTATCCATGCATGAATGATTTTAGGATGGCAGTGAAGCAGCATGCAATTGTGAATGAGTTTGAATTGGGGACTGAGAAGTCTGATAAGAAGAGGTTTAGGGGCTTCTGCAAGGCAAAGGGGTGCCCTTGGATAATTAGAGCTAGGACAAAGAAAGATGGCAGTGTCAGGGTAATAATGCTAACTGTTGAGTAGTAATGATTAACTATTTGTTTTATGTTGTGCATATTTGATTAACTGTTTCTGACAATTTAATAAGCTATTTGTTGTGTGTATGCAGATACAAATAAACAAGGGCACCCACCAGTGTCCATCCAGAAGTAGAGTTGTTGGAAGGATGGCATCTCAGGCCTGGATTGCTGACAGGGCAATACCACTGCTCAAAGATAATCCAGAGATGGGTCCTAAAGCTGTGAAGAATGAGCTAGAGAAGAAGTACAATATCAAGATTCCATATCAAACTGCATATTATGGTAGAGAGAGAGCTGCAAATAAATTATTTGGTAAGTGGGATGATTGTTTTGATTGGTTATTTAGATTCAAGGCTGAGATAGAGCTAAGATCACCAGGGTCTGTAGTTGAGATTGATACTGTCAATGTAGATGGAAAGGTTCATTTCACTAGATTTTTTTGTGCCTTCAAAGCTAGTATAGATGGATTTAGAGATGGCTGCAGGCCCTATATTAGTGTAGATTCCACTGCCCTTAATGGTGAGTGGAATGGTCACATGCCTGCAGCTAATGCAATTGATGGCCATAACTGGATGTACCCACTTGCTTTTGGGTTTTTTGAGTCAGAGACCAAAGAGAGTTGGACTTGGTTCATGGAACAGTTAGGTAAAGCACTAGGGCCAATGGAACACTTAGCCATTTGCACAGATGCTTGCAAAGGGTTGGAAGCAGCAGTAAAGAAGATATTCCCTGGTGCAGAGCAAAGAGAGTGCTTCAGACACCTCATGGAGAACATGAAGAAGAAGTTTACTGGAACTGCTTATGGTAAATACATGTGGCCAGCAGCAAGAGCATACACCACTGAGAAATTCAACAGACTGATGGACAAAGTCATTGAAGCTCATCCTGATGTTGTACCATGGCTGAAAGAGCATCACAGTTTGTTGTGGGCCAGAAGTGGATTCAAAGAAGAGATCAAGTGTGATTACATAAATAACAACTTGGCAGAAAGCTGGAATGCATGGATCCAAGAGCACAAAGGCCTGCCAGTAGACATGCTAGCTGATGCTATCAGGCAGAAGACAATGATACTGTTTGAGAAGAGGAGGAAGATATCTAAAGCTTTGAAAGGATTCATCCTACCAGCCATAGTGCACCAACTAAATGCAGCTTCAAAAGGCTTGGCCCATCTGAAGTCAACTAAGGGAGGTCCAGGCCATGCAGAGGTGACAGTCATCTACAATGATGAAGTGGTGAAGAGGCATGTAGTTTACCTGGACCAGCACATGTGTACATGTAGGGAGTGGCAAGTGAGTGGCAAACCTTGTCCCCATGCACTGGCAGCAATAACAACTGAAAGGCAGGCAGACATGGAGAAATATGTGGATGTTGTATACTCAGTGCAAAAATTCCAGGCAGCCTATGTAGGCATGATTCCTGTGATCACTGACAAGAGCCAGTGGCCCCAAGTTGACAAGGGGTTCAAGGTTCTTCCACCAATTGGTAAGAAGAGGGGACCAGGAAGGCAAAGGAAGAAGAGGATTCCAGGATGTCTTGAGAGAACTGGTAAGGCCACAAGACAAGTCACATGCAAGGGCTGTGGTGAATTAGGCCACAGAAGAACCAGTTGGAGGTGCCCACTGAGTGGAACCAAGAAAAGGTATGTTCTAACAACTTTGTCATGTTATAAGAAATTTCATAACACTATCATGTTCTAACATATTTTGATTGCAGGAAGAGGTCTAGGAAGACAAAGACCAAGGTGGGGAGGAAGAAAGCCGAAAAGAATGACAAAGAAGCCCCTGAGGCAGCTCCAGTTGCTGATGAGGTTGAGGAAAGCCAAGCACCACCTGCTGCACCAACACCAAGGACACCAAGAACAAGGGGAGCAGCAGCAAGAGAAAGACAGGAAGCTGCAGCTCAGGTTCAGGAAAGCCCAGGACCAGTAACCAGAAGGTAATGCTATACTAAATAATGTGACCTTGCAAACCATTTTGTAACCAGCATTGCAAATTGATACACTAAAACCTGCAGGAGGTTGAACTTGGAAGCTCCACAGCCCCTGGAAATGATCATTCCACCCCAAGCCAAGAAGATAACTCCTAGGAAGAAGCAACTGGCAACAAAGGTCAAGAAGGTTTCACCAGCAAAGGAGAAGTAATGAGAAGCATACCTTGTGATGTAATTCCTAGACATGCATATTTTGGGTGTTATGAATGACAAACTGCTAGACTTGTAATGGTAACTGGATTTGTCAGTTGAATGCACAACTGCTAGACTTGTAATGCCTGTTGCTACTGCAGTTACCTCTATGTAATGACTTTTATATGTTTATGTCACTTTTATGGTATTGTCATCAATCCAGACTTCATTTGCTATGGTATTGTCACTTTTATCTCAATTGCATTGCTAGATCAGTGCTTGCAGTCATGGATTTGAGATGTCATATACAATTGCAATAACAGAAACAACATTGCATTAACTGATCCCTTGCTCTTGCATTAACCATTCAACAGTTTACACATACATGAAACACAGATTACATTGCCCTGCTCAACTAGTTCAACTAAGATACAACTACTTGTGTAGTTCATCTAACACACAATTCTACTTCATCACATACATTGCTCCAACAACTACACCAGCACCCATCACCAAGCACAAACCCTTCACTGCACCAACCAAAGCTTCCACCTTCATCTCCATTGAGTTCTTCTGCATAGGCACCACTGCCCTTGAATCAGCCTCTTCCTCTAATGCTCCATGTTCTAGGGCCATCACAATCTTACCCATGTTGACCAATTTGGCAAGGTAATCTCGCTGCCATTCATAAAACAAGCACCTTCCTGGAACCTAAACACAAGGAATCACAACCAAAACCAAAAATCGAGATCAAGACCCTAAGTAATCTCTAGCAAATCGAAACAAAAAATATGGCTCACCCCCTGCATGTTCCTCGGACATTTGAAGAAGACACGACCCCTGTTTCCGTTCTCGTCGGTCTGTGCCACGAGCTCTAGCACCCTTTGCAGCCCACACAGGTCGCAGACGATGAGGGGAAGCCCCGTCTCCCTCCCGAGGGGATAATCCCCTATCATATCCGGTAGCCGCAGGTGCCGGTTGCGCGTCGAGGAAGAGGCACCACGACGGGACATGGCTGGGTCAGCTGGGGTTGTGGAGCTAGGGTTGTGGAGCGCACAGGAACAAGCAAGGAAGGGAGACAGAGCCTGGAGGAAGAAGAAGGGGAAACGGGGGGCGTGGCGACTGAGGGAGACGGGGGGAGACGACGCTCGTTATGTCGCGGACGGCGGGGGCAAATGAGGCATTTGGCGCGGCTGTGCGAGCGGCAGGGGTCATCTGGGAGGCCACGTCACCAAAAATGGCGATAACGTAGGCAACATCCTGTTTGCGGTGGCAAAGTTGTAGTTGACACCGTAAAGCTGGCAAATGGAGAGGTGGCCACCGTATCGGTGGCAAATAGTTAAATATCCCTCAAAGCAAGATGTCAGCAGTCTATCCCGTTCTGCTCTTCTGACTTCTGCTCTGTTCCGTTATTGGGCTGGTTCAGCTGGTGGAAAAGCCGGCTGGTTTCGGCTGATTCAATAGTGTTCTGTGAGAGAGAATAAGCTGAAACAAGCCGAAACATGACTTGCAGAACAGGACCATTCTTTTCCAGCCCGACTACACCTCTCCTCTCTCTCTGGATTCCGATGGACTACTCGAGTGGCGCGTCGGCGTCGGGGAGGGCGCGGGCGCGGTGGTGCTACTGCCGCTGCTTCCGCCGTTGGTGCCGCTGCTTCTGCTGCTGCTACTGCTGCAACTCCTTCCCCGACGAGCCCCACGTCGACCATCGCCCCGCAGCCTACGCCTAGGGTCCTGGACTCTCCACTCGCAGGTGCCGATCCTACGCCTCCTGTAGATTAACTTCTTCCGTGTCACGCGCTCCCTCGGTTCGAACTATGGAGGATGCCGAATTGCTGCAGCCGCCGGCGCGATTAGGGGGTTTGGATTGGATTCATCGTGGTGTGATCGCTTCGATGTTCCAACTGTTGGGAGTTAGGACGTATCGACCCGTCTGCAGAGGTTCCTGCACTTCGCACCCATTAGAGCTTCAGGGTTTAGCGCTGCATGTTTTGGCAACTTGCCTGTAATCAGTATAATTAGGATACCTTCAATTCCAGGGAGGTAGGGACCAGGAAAGGGATGACTTTATACTGTATGCTTCCTTCTGAACTACAGTAATTCATGTCTAGAAGCAGGCCAGGCCTTCAGTTGTCACTCTTATGTTGGTACCATTCAAGCTACTATGCTCTGTTTATGTTCTGAAGTACACAGATGTGACGTGTGCGGAGTGGTGAGGACAAATTTGGAAGGGCTATTGAGGTTGGTCAGTATGTGGTGATTGATCACACTTGACTGATGGTGCAGTTGATCTCATCGTTATTAGCAATTTAGCATACATGGGTCACTCTACTCTACGCTGCAAATTCACTTGATTGATCATATACAATTTAACCAGTGATTAAAATACTCTGATTGAGGTGATCCAGTATCAATGAGATAAAGGTAATAATCTTGAATCGTTTCTATGCCGTTAGGTATCACTGGGATGTTGTATTCCTGTTCTTGCATGTTTACACTTTACAGTACCAGACAGTTATTTATTGTCTTAGCTTAATGCTTCTGCTGTTTATGCCATATGAATGTGCGAACAAATGCTTTTGTTTTGACCTTTGTTATGTTTCGTTTAATCAGGGAGACTCGCATATATATACATATGAGCACTATGAGGGAACTGAATACTGTCGTCATATACACTAGGCAAATGGCTACCTTACTCTTGATATAGATGTTAAAGATATTACTGCTTCAGAGCTCTCTTTTTGGCTGGTTGCTGGACAATAAATGTACTAATGTGTTACTTGTGAGGAGGTTGTTTGTACTTTGCTTGTAATGTTACCTAGAAGTCCCAATGATGATGTGAATCAGAGTAGCACTTCCTGTGTTGCTAATATGTGTACCATGGTTTGCTAAACTGAGATTGAATGCTTGTAAAATTGAACTGGTGTTTCTGTAAACACGTCAGACATAAAGAGAATTATATTTTTCTGTTTCTCTCCCAAGATGCTGTATATGTTTGCACATTCTTACATGATCATAATCCAGACTGCAATATCTAAGACACTTGATGAATGTTTGCACATACTTGTGCTGTCATATTCCATATTTCTGCAATTCTGCTCTTAACTAGTAATGTTTTCCTTGTGGTGAATATCATTTGGGAGTGCCTGGAAATATATCTTGACTTGTGATTGTAAGTGTTTTACTCGTTGTGTCATGTCTACCCTGTGACATGCTCAACTGAGCTGTTTATCACTTTATTGTGTACACAAACATAGCATGTGGTGTACTGGGGTTCGCTATTTTAGAAACTGCAGGATGAATATGAAAACATACAGTATGCACGGTGGACACTCACGACTCACGAGCAGGTTTTTTTTTACCGACCGGGCCTCCGGTTCCGGTTTACCGGTCCGGTTTGCCGGTAACCGGTCGGTAACCGGTCGAATTTGAATTTGAATTCAAACTCGCCTTCGGTTCGGTTTGCGACCGGTTTACTGGGCGGTTTGAGCGGTTTACCGCTCGGTTTGAGAGGTAACCGCTGCAAACCGTTTGGAATTTTCTTTTTTCTTTGCCCGTGGCGGTTTGTGGCGGTTTGTGCCCGGCTTACCGAGCGGTTTGTAGCGGTTACCGCGTTTTGTGCCCGTGGCGGCCTAATGGGCCTCATGGGCCTTAACGGGCTGGGACCGGGATTTTTCTTTTTCTTTTTTTTTCAAACTTCTATACATATAAATAAATACTAAACGAACTCGAATTTGAAAAATTTTTACACCATTGGCTTCTATAAATCATGAACTAAATTTGAAAATTTTTTACACCATTGGCTTCTATAAATCATGAACTATTTTTAGGAATTTTTTCAGCATTTTTTTTTCAAATTTTAAATTTGAATTTGGGGAATACCTAACCGGACCGGAACCGGTCCGGCCCGGTAAGCCCGGTAACCGCAGTAAACCGCGGCTTACCGGGCGGTAGAAAAAACCCTGCTCACGAGTATGTATCGTGCATACTGTATGTTTCCCTATTTGGCACTTTGGACATGCCTGAACTGTCAGCTGCAGCTGTACTGTTCCATATTACATGCATCCTGCAATCGGCACTGAAAGGTTAGAGTCAGTAATCAATATGCGCTCTCATTGTTGACTATCAGGTACCAAATCTTGTCAGCTTGCCCGCCCATAGGAATTGCTTTTCCTGCCGTACTGAGGACTCAAATCTTCCGGATGCAAGCTCTTTTACGTTTTTTTTTAAATAACAGCTCTTTTATGGTTATACACTGCAGCAGAAAATCCTACTACAACATCAACCTAGAAATCAAGCAGCCTGACTGCCTGACCAACGTCTTCTTCAAAAACAACAGCTATAACAGTTACTCACCCTAAAACTTCATATAGCGCGGTCCTTTCTGTGAGAGATGACAAAGATGCAGGAGAGCCCAATCCTCTCTAGATGAGAATTACACGGAACAAGGAAAACGAGGTACCTTTTGTTGACAGACTGGTGTCATGCGATAATTATGCAGTTTAAGGTCTTCTCCAGCTACTAAAGTCTCCATCACGGTTCACGGATGGCGGCGCGTCAGAAGACTCGTTCTGGTGCAGTTCAGTTTAGTGCGGACTACCGACTGACTGGTGAGTGACCCCAATGCCCAAATCGACCGATCCTTCCTACCATAGACCATCCGTGCATGTGCAGCCTCCTCCTTTTCCTCTTGCCATCTCCCTGGGTCATGGACAGCTCGTAAGGTACCTTGCTGTTGCTGCCTCGCCTGAATTGAGGCTCCTGGTCCTGAGAATGGCCATATGCCCTCGGCTCCAACCGCACTGCACGTGCCTCTGTATGCTTTGCCTGAACCAGAACCGAGGCACAGTACTACTTAGTAGAAGGGCAAGGCAGGCCTTGTTTAGTTTCCAATTCTCCCCCAAATTCCACTATGCAAAAAGAAGATTCCCTGTCACATTAAAATGTCGGTAAATGCATGGAGTACTAAATGTTGATGAAATCAAAAACTAATTGCACAGTTTTGTTGTACTTTGCGAGACGAACATTTTAAGCCTAGTTAGTCAAAATTTGGATAATTTTTACCAAATACAAACGAAATGCTACAGGAATTCTGATACAGTGTTTTTCTCCCCAATTCTCTTATCTAAACGAGGCCGCAGTTCAACTCTGGTCAGGCTCTCACATGGTCAATGAAAGAGTACTCCAAGAATTCCTTGCAGCTTTGTCCACTTGTGGCCACTGCTTTTACACTTTTACACCTGCCATTCTGCCAAGTTTCTTCTCTGTTCTCTTGGGGGACTTGGGGGGTCTACGGGACGACTGACCCGAGGGAGATCACACAGTATCAGATAGAAAGTGTCAGTCCAGATCAAGTTATGGGCTCGTGATGGATGGATGGATGGATGGATGGACGGACGGACGGGCAGTCATGGGATGGGAGAGAAGAGAGAAGCGATCTTCCATGGCAGCCAACCCCTGTCCCTGTGAAGGTAGTACACTCTACCAGGTTTTTTTTTACCGACCGGTTTCCGGTAACCGCCGGCCTCCGGTAGCGGTAAACCGGTCCGGTTTACTGGTAACCGGTCGATAACCGGCCGAATTCAAAATTAAATTCAAACCCTGCTTCGGTTCGGTTCGGGTCCGGTAAACCGGCCGGTTTGGAGCGGTAACCGGCCGGTTTGACCGGTTTACCGCTCGGTTTGAGTTTGGAATTTTTTTTCTTTTTTTTTTCAAACTTCTATACGTATAAATAAATACTAAACGAACTCGAATTTGAAAAATTTTTACACCATTGGCTTCTATAAATCATGAACTATTTTTAGGAATTTTTTCAGCATTTTTTGTTTTTTTCAAATTTTAAATTTGAATTTGGGGGCCTTAACGGGCCGGGACCGGGATTTTTTTTTCTTTTTTTTTCAAACTTCTATACGTATAAATAAATACTAAACGAACTCGAATTTGAAAAATTTTTACACCATTGGCTTCTATAAATCATGAACTATTTTTAGGAATTTTTTTAGCATTTTTTTTTCAAATTTTAAATTTGAATTTGGAGAATACCTAACCGGACCGGACCGGAACCGGACCGGTCCGGTTAGAGCAACCACAATGTATATGGGCTAAGCAGTCCATATGGACAGCTTTTGTGTCAGTAGACTATAGCTATTGTTGTTTCCACAATGTTTCAGTTACAAGTAGTCCATAAGGTGGGTCTCATATGAGATAAAAAATTATTTCTCTTTATAATCCTGTGCAAAACCAAGAAAGAGAGAGGAAGGAGTGAGAAAAAGTAGTATTTTTTTATTTCTTATGGGTAGTCCATAAGCTTATGGCTACCTTTTACTATGGACTACTCTATGAACTGGTCTCACAATGTTTCGGCTACCTGATAGCAAATATTTTAATCCTATGGACTACCTTATGGTAAACATTGTGGTTGCTCTTAGGGCGGTAACCGCGGTTTACCGCGGTAAACCGGTCGGGTTTTTTAACCCTGCACTCTACTGCTACAGGCTACAGCAGCTGCTCAGTTCCAGTTCCTACCGCGAGTGAGTACCTGTCCTGGCCGCCCTGCAGTGCCCCAAGGTCAACAACTAGATAAACCTGGCCAAAAAAAAAAGAGCTTGCACCTGCAGACACTTTCAGTTGGGATTCTGCCGTGCCACAAACAGACCAGGGAGCGGAGGTCCCTGCTCTACTATCAACTATCATGAAGACATGAACTAGAATTCGAATCAAAGTGCTCCAGATTTGGAGTGATCTCCCTCTCTAGCTACCTGCTGCTAGCTAGCTAGCTGTTGAAAGGTTTCATTTCCAGCAGTTTTTTTCCCTCTGACAAACGGTATGAAAACATACAGAGGTTTGACTTTGCCTGTTGTGCTTGGCCTTGCTCTCGTCTCGGTGAAACAAGGTACAGTGCTGGTGAGTAGGCAGTCTGTGCAAAGGAGGAGAAGGGGGGGGGGGGGGGGGGGGGGGTCCTCGGTCCCTACACTACATGGCTGTGATCTGTGAACTTGTGATCTCGTCGTCATGCACATCACAGGTCACTATTTGTTTAGCATTTCATGGCATGTCAAACTGCGAGACAAGCTAACCTTAATCGCTTCATCGCATCCTAGCCTAGGAGTAATCTTCTACCACAACACTGTTTTCCCAACTTTTTTTTTGGTTGCATTCAGTTGTGCTAGTGCATTTATGAAAGACATCATGCCCGAGTAGAGAACTCTCACAAGAGAGAGAGAGATCGATCGATCTAGAGGGAAGAAGCAAGGAGAGACATTCGAGGAGGAAGGAAGAACGAACGCAAGGAGTACGTAAAGAACCATGGCTTCTCGCCATTGCAACGCGAACGGCGAAGCAGCTCATCGTGTGCGTTGGTCAGTCGGTTCAGTTGCCGCCGCTGCAGAGATCCAGCAGCTTCTTCCTGGCCTCCACCACCTCGTCGAACAGGTCGTCGATGAGCGCCAGCACGTCCTCGCACGCGGCCCGGAGCGCGCCCGCGCGCAGGCCCACCTCCGCGGCTGCCGCCGCCACGTCGCCGCCGCGCTCGACGGCGTCCTTGGCCTCCTCCACCGCCGCCCGCGCGCGCCGGAACTCGTGCATCATCACCCCGGCGCCGCCGGGCGCGGGCGCGGCCACGGACCTGCCGGCCTCCGCCGCGGCGCGCTGCTGCGCGCGGGACAGCGCCGACGCGAACGCGGCGCCGAAGTAGGCGGCGCAGTCCCCGCCGGCGCCCGCGTCCGGGGCGGGCCAGTAGTGGAGCACGCCCCACGAGAGGAGCGTGAGCAGGAAGGAGGTGAGCATCCGGGTGGCGCACAGCACGCCGCGGAAGCCGTTGAAGCCGCCCAGCTTGGCGTCGGCGGGGACGCCCTCGCTGAGGCGCAGCGCCAGCGCCTCCGCGCGCGTCTCCACCAGCGCGCGGTTCTCCTCCTTGAGCGCCATGGCCTCGCGCCTGCACACGCTGATCGCACGCGCCACCTGCCGTAGTGCCAGTCGTTGCCATCATTATTAGTACAACTTGATGAGCTAGCTAGCTTCTTCATCTTGCTTCTGGCTCGACGCTCGCAAGAAGGATACTTACCTGTCTCGAGAGGTGGGGGCTCGAGGGCGCCTGCATGAGGAGCGAGGCGAGCTGCGCGGCGCTGCCGGCGTAGCCCTCGACGGCGGCGGCGCCGAGCCGTAGCGCGCGGCACGCGTCGCAGAGCCGCGACGCCTCGTCCATGTACTCGTCCAGCCAGGCCGCGCCCCCCGGGAGGTGGAGCGACGCGACGAGGCGCGCCAGGCCCCCGTGCGCTGCGCGGAGCAGCGCCAGCGCGGCCCGGAGCGTGGGCAGCGACAGGAACGCCGACGAGGACGAGGACGCCGCCAGCGCCCGGTCCAGGTCGTCGAGGCCGCGCGCCAGCGTCGCGTAGAAGGCGGCCGCCGTAGACGAGGACGGTGGCTGCTTGACGCTCATGACCGATCGCGCTCGGCGGGCCTGCTCGTTCGCTCGCCTGGCTTGGCTTGGCTCCGAAGGAAGAGGAGGACCGACAGACAGTGCTAGCTGTGGTAGATAATGGCGCGAGCGCGACGGTGCAACCGTGCGGGATGGATGGATGGGTTGCCTGGAGCGACGGCGACCTTGTTCTTACTGGATGGGAAGGTGAACCGAAGCCAAGCTAGCAAGGGGAGAAGTGACAGTGACGGGGCTGTAAGCTAGCTAGCTAGCTAGGTGGCTAGGCTAGTCACGAACGACGACGACGACGCAAGGGGATCGGCCGGTGCAGTGGAGGAAGGAACACGTACGCGTACCATACAACAGGCAGGCAAGCAGTGGGTAGCTCTCGATCGGTCGGCGTCGGCCCATCTCTCGATCAGCTCAAGTGCATGCGTGGTGTGGCCTGCTTGTTGGCGCCATGGTTGCTAGCTAGCTAGGCAGCCGTTGGTGGAGTGTAGGATGGAGATGGCTAGGTGTTTGGATTTGGAGGGCAGTCTTTGCTGCGTCTTATATAGCTAGGGCCGGCGGCCACTCGGTGAAGCGCCGCCTGCACTACACGCGCTACTAAACTGCTAGAGCCAGCAGTAGCAGCAGCACGACACGAGGGATGACGATGGATCCATCATGGATGCAGCAGCGAGCAGAGAGAATTGAACGGAACGGGGTCGGTCACGGACGGTTTACCACCACCGTTCCGGCGAGGCGAGCTATGATGATGGCCTCATGCCCTCGTCTCATCATATGACAGGATTGGAAATTTGGAATTAAGGTGGAGTGGAGTCGGTTGCCTTGCCTAGCTGCTATGCTACTTGCCTTTTGGCTACGTGAGTGTGATCGATCCGGTAAATCTATCCGTCCGCCGGCCGGGTCTCTTTCTCCTTTTGCACTACTGCTAACTCATTTTCGCAAGATTATTTGATGGTCTTAGTATATACACATGCTGGTGTGAATTTCTTCGTTGTACAGCGACGGCACCAGTCGGCTTCATGACAAAGGAGAGTCATATCATTTCCCGCTCACTTCTTTCCACACCATTCGAGAAGTTAAACATTTTTTATTTTAATTAAACATATATACAAAAAAACTATTAGTATTTACAATGTTTAATGAGTATCATTAGATTAATAGTTGATTTTTTTTCCGAAAGGAAATAGTTGAATATATTTTTCATAGTAAACTTATTTAATTAGAGACACAAATATTGCTGATACTTTTTAGAGTAAATTATATCGCCAGTCCCTAAACTATTACGCCATTCTCATCGAGGATCCAAGCTATGAAATTACACATCTAGGTCTCTGAACTATTTAAGTGTCACATCAAGTTCAAAACAGCCATGTCACTATCCATTAACCGACTTGGCTCTCCAAGGTAAAATCAGCATATGGATCCATAGCTTATAATTACGTGGGTGGTCCCTAAACTATCATGAGATTCTCACCTAAGGTCCCAAACTATAAAATTACACATCTAGGTCCCTTATCTGTTAAAGTACTGCAATTCCAGTTCAAAGCAACCTCTTCACGCTCCATTCATCGTCGTGTGGATTGCTAGATAGGCTTCTTAGCCTTTGCTTGTTACTAAACATCTTGTCGTCTGCTTCTCATTTTATCTCAAAAAGCACTGTCTTGATGCCATCTACCAGCATGGTTGGACAGGGGGACGCGCTGGCGGGCATTGTCGTCAAGTGTGTGCTAAGACACATCACTCGCTCACGGTGACATGGAACAGTCGATCAACATAGTCACGAAGCTGTTGTTGACAAGTTGTTCCATGTTATCATGAGCAAGAGAGGTGTCTTAGAACACACTTGAGACCCAGTACGTCCTCTGATCCAACCGTACTGGCAGATGGCATCAAGACATTGCTTTGGACTGAGATTGTAATACTTTAATAGATTATTAGGGATCTAGATGAGTAATTTTATAGTTTAGGACCTAGGTGAGAATCTATGATTGTTTAGGGACCATTCCTGTAATTATGAGCTACATACCCATATGTCGGTTCCACGTTGAAGTGACACGTCAGCTAATGAACCATGACATGGCTGTTTTGGACCAGGATGGGACCTAGATATGCAATTTCATAGTTTAGATACCTGGATGAGAATTATGTAATTGTTAGGGACCGCTAGTGTAATTTACTCTATTTTTTTATAAATCTAGTCAACCCAACATGCATAGAATCCTAAATGAGACTCCTTTTGAGATGGAAGGAGTATATAATTATGTGATCTTTGTTAATTATGAGAAGGGGATAGAGATGAGGAAGGAAGGAAGCTTAGGGTTCAGGATTTCGGGGTTGGATGAGGGAGAGTAGCCAATGTACTAAATAGCGGTGGTAGCACTCGACAATTTTGTAGCATGGTATGGTATGCAACAAATAAATAATTGTAGTTCACTTAACATACACAGATACTTTATGTAACCATGAGAATAACAATATTGCTACTTTCTAATAATGATAACGGAGGTGGTATTATAAATTATTTATGGCTCTCATAATCTATTTTTTATAAACTCTGATATACGATGACTTATATAAGTTGTGGAACACTATTTTTTTAATTTAAGTATGTGAGACATTGGTTCTTTGAGTTGTGTATAGTTAAATGTCTATTTATACCCATTATTCACAATATATACATTTAAATTTGTATGTAATTATCATGTGCCGCTATTGGAACTTAGCGTCCACAATAGCGCCCGCTATCCGCGATCCGCTACTTCGACACTAATTTGCTACCAATCCACTATACGCTATTTAGTACCTTAAGAGTAGCCCACCATAGTTAAAGGGTTCACCACATAACGAGCCAGGGAAACTTCTTTTTTCTAGTTTTCCTTGTAATTAATTAATTCTTATTTATTATAGTTTCATGTGTTTTTTTGAGACTTAACTTTACATAGAGCTTGATGAGCCCAGTCTAAGTATCAACAATCCGAGCCATTTTTATTTAAGATACACTAATTTTGTATTAAAGGAAAAATAATAAAATCAGAACGATTTGAAATGAGCCATAAGCTAACTCAACAAACTTTTTCTCAAGTAAGTGTAGTGGCACTGAAAATTCCACCGTCTCCAATTGTATCATGTGAGGTGAATAGCCTTAGATTACACCGTGTAATACAAGCAATTTAGAACGATAATGATGGAGGATCTTAACCAAATTTGACTAACGACTTGACCCGAATCTTCCCTCCAAAATGGCCACCCACAGTGGCACGATGGGGCCATGGGGATCATGATCATGACCCTGAATTTGCATACAGTCACTCCAAAGAACCACCGCGGACCACGGTATCATCCTAGCTAGCTTACTACAAGTACTACTGCATGTAGTAGCAAATTAAAAAGTGACAGCCTTCATTTCCCAGATCCTAGTACTTGTTGTTGGTAGTTTATTCAGCAGAATAATAGGAGTACCTACCTACTCCTACTCAAATATTCTAGTGTGTGGGGACTACATACATTCTCCTGTTTATCAATAGTAGCAGTGATGACCTGCTGGTGATTGATGGTATTTGGGCTGCAAAGATGTTTCTTTAGTTGCTGAACAAGACATTGCCGAACTCGTACAACCGATATGATGCCTCCTTTTTCCATTTTTTCCCATTTTTTTTTACAAAAAAGATATTCATTCCTTCCTCCTTTTCTCACTTGCATTTTCCTCCTTTTCTCACTTGCATTGGTATATATATATATAGGAGAATACATGCTCTTTATTTATCTTGTGATGGGGGCATCAACATCTGGTCCATCTCTAATCTCTTCATTAAGATAGTGTGTATCATTAGTACTACTCTACTACTTGTTAATTACGTATATATTATACTCCATAAAGTGAGAGTGAGATATGGACTAGTGAAAAAGAAGCTTCTTAATTATAATTTCCTTTTCTCCTGGGCTTTCCATACTAAAGGGAAGGAACTTGTGGAAGTTGGAAGTCTATAAAGGTAACATTAATTGTTCACGTGAATATACTAATAATACAAATACATTTGAGACTTGTTTGCTTTTGTTTTGGAGAAACCCTGGACAAGATCTCCCAATCTTGTGAAGTGATTGTCTCTCTTTTTTCCGTTTTCTTTTTGAGGAAGGTGATTGTCGATGGTGCTAAATATATAGATAGTGCTGGTAGGCAAGAAAATCAAAGGCCATTGGTTGGCTCGCTGGATCATGTGACTTTGTGATTTTAGAGCGAGAGGCCGGCCGGACCCTCTTTGGCGTGAAGGGACATTCCATTTGATATGTGTGATATGCAAATGATTACAAGGCGTGCCCACATTATTAGCTTTATGTTCATTTCCTTCCATCTCGTCTCGTCGTCCTCTCACTTTTACTTTATCTGCGTCTAGCATTTCAACCCCATGATGGATGGCCTTGTTGATAATCCGTGCCACTTACGACGATGACGATGACGGTGGTTAATTTCGCTGTATGCTCTCGCATTACCGAGACTAATCATCTCTTGCATTGCTCGTTTCAAGACCTTGGAATGAATGCATGGTTCACCATGTGACCATCAAGGATTCTCACATCTCAAAATCTCATTTCGTCGTGACATCTGTTGGAATCAAGTGAGAGATGATGAATCGGACAGAGCAAACATTATGTATACCTCTCCTTTTCTTATGCTCCAGTTGCCTGCTCAAAACCCATCACAAAGGAGAGGAAAAAAAAAAGGTTGCATTTGCCTGCTCAAAAACCTAATTCCCGGGGTTCTGATCCTTTAGCACTCCTAGGGCATGCATTTTGTGTGCATTGTATCAAATCCATATCTTCGAACCACTATGTAGATCTCCTTTTTGGATTCTCGCTTGGCCCAAAGCTCTACTTTTCCTCCGGCAATTGATGCATCTTAATATTTTATTGGAATATACTTCTGTTTTTTTTTTCATTCAAGTGACTAATAGCATATTTTTTTATTGGACAACACAACAATACCATGTTGCGCGTGGATGAACAACAATAGCATATAGAAGTGTCGGTTGTAAGAATTCTTAAAATAAAGGTTGAACTGGAAACAGAGTATTTCATACAAGAATTCTGGACAGATAGGTTAACAGGCCATTACAAGTATGGCTGGTTTTTTCCCGAAGGGGAAGGGATTCTACTAATGAGAGCACAATTACATCCCTGTTTACATAATCTATGTTTCTGGACAAAAAAGAAGATATTGTACAGTATACCTACAGCCCCTTAATGATATTATTGACCTCCAATCCATCTCTATCAATGTACGAGTGTCGAGTGCCTAGTTTTGATATGTCTGACAGTCTGAGTTTAGCGACACCAACACCCGCTGACGGAGCATCATCGTCCAATCTTCCACAACAAACAAGCCCCAAAGCTTATCGCTGGTGAGGCCACCGCATGGGGGGGGGGGGGGGGAGGGAACCATGGTGGTCGCGCTGGAGAAGCCCTAAGTGACAATTATAGTAGGCGGCTGCGGCGTAAAGGCTTTGTTGGCGTATGCTTCTTGGTTTGAGTTAAAACTTAAAATAGTAAACCTTTTACATAAGTACCAGTGGCCATGCACGTGCGGCATGCACGTGTCTATAGTAAGATAAGACATTAATATCTAAACGAGTGTTGGAAAAAGAGTCCGATGGGTATCTTGATAAGGTAAAAACATTCCATAATGAGTGATAGGTAACAAAATTCTATGTCCAATTATTAGGTTGAAACTATTTACATTGAGGTGAGATAAAACTCACTGAGTACGCGCATGGTCTATATCTCCCAGAAAAAATGACAGATTCTAAATCCCTCGCATTTTGGACGGACCGTGAGACAAAGGTAGCATTGTAGTATCAGTGCTTGAAATTTATATTTCGAGAAAATGATTATTCCCATGGTGTTTAAATATTTCGGAAGTCTGAAAGACATGGAAACTACATATCCATACAACTATTATTGTGATAGAAATAAACTAAAATCTCTTGTAAATAGAGCACAATAACATACAAAGAGTTGTCAATTTGAACTAACTGATGAAAAAGGCCATATCCTTGAATAAAGATAGATGAAACTACGTCTCACCATATGAGAAGCCAAACCTACAGAAAAGGTAAATTAGTTTATTGCTTGTATGAAAATATTTGGAGCATGTTCCTCCAACATTGGAACTGTGTGAACCACATTGCTCCAAGGCAGCTGGAAGGCCCGTGATGCTCCAGATTTTGATTTTTAGTTGAAAATCATCTTAAAAGTTAGCATAAAATTAACTGATCAGAACAATTTTCTGAGGCAATTGCAACATTTATTATCCAAATTCTAATGAGTGAAAAAAAATCAAACCTCAAACCAAACCAATGTCACCTTATTCTTTTACACCAAGCCATTGTAAAGCTGCTTGGTACATCTACATCCCCAGCCCATGATCAATTTCTCTTGCTATTCAACCAGACAACCAGTTAAATCCAATCCTTCTGTTAAGAAATCGCAAACAACCTACTGACTGCAATGTTTCTCCAGATTTTGATTTTTTAGTTGAAATCATGGTTTCAAACTTATAAAGTTAGCACAAAATTAATTGATCAGAACAATTCTCTGAGGCAATTGCAACATTTATTATCCAAATTCTAATGAGCTGAAGAAAAAATCGAACCTCAGACCAAACCAATGTTGCCTTTTTTTTACACCAAGTCACTGTCAAGATGTTTGGTACATCTGCATCCCCAGCCCATGATCAATTTCTCTTGCTATTCAACCAGACAACCAGGTGACATTCCTTCTGTTATGAAATCGCAGACAACCTACACTAGTAGAGAACCGACTTTCGGTTTTTGGCGTTAGTCCCGGGACTAATAATAGAATTAGTCTCGGTTGGAACTACCAACCAGGACTAGAATCTCCTGCCCAATGGATAGTGCAGCAAGCTTTTCGAGCAGGGACATTTAGTCCCGGCCTGTGGTTCAAACAGGGACTAAAGGTGGTCTTTTAATCCCTGTTGAAACCACCAACCGTGACCAAAGGTCCCGCTACCCTTTTATTCTGGGTGGTGGATCCAACCAGGACTAGAGGGTCACCCATTAGTCTCGATCAGGTCCACCAATTGGGACTATAGGTCCCCACCACTATATATCCTAGGACAAATTGAATGGAAAGAAACTGCAAGAGAAAAAAAGAAAAAGAAAAAGAAAACAAAAAAAGTGATATTTAGTCCTGGTTAGTTATACCAACCGGGACCTGAGGTGGCTGCTCTCGGGCTCGGCCTGGAGGCCCCTTTAGTCCCGGTGGGTATAAGTAACCGAGACTAAATGGCCTCCATTCAATCTTGGTTGGGAGGCCCGGGACTAAAGGGCGGGCCTTTAGTTCTGGATTGGCAATCCCGGTAGATGGGTTTTCCAACCAGGACTGCTACCCAGTCCTGCACTAGTGCTACTCATCGCAAAGTGAAGCAATACTTTTTAGATGCAAACACAAGAAGAGTAATAGAAAAAACAAGATTTCATGGCAAGCCATGGCCTTTTCCTCTTGGTTGTAGCTTGTCATGTGAATTGCAAACCCCAAAGTCCTAGAGCAATGCACGATTAGCAAATAGATTTAGAAACCTACCCTCAAGAGAAATATGACACACTCATCAAATTGCTTCTCAATTCGGTCGATTTCCATTAAGCATCATGTCCTCACAGCTAAAAACGTCCCACCAGTACTGAGAGGTTTGTTCTACAATGTGAAAGTCCAGTGCCAATCCAAGAATAGTCTTAACCCGACTGGCAATGAGAGGGCCCATTGAAAACAAGTAATGGCCATTCTTATCCAAGTTTAAATACTAGGATTATTTATTTGATTCATATTAAGATGGCAAAGATGCTTACCAACTTATCGGAGGCCACAAAGCATTGTCGTTGAATAGAGAAGAGAAATGTCTCATGAACTTCCATGACTTCATCCAATGTAGTAGCAGAAGCCATGCCATCACAAATTTCTTTTTTTGAAAAAGGGCCAGCACAAATTTCAGTCCATGCACCACCAACCATGAAGTTTTAGGAGGCTTGGGCTCCAAAGGCAATGCTTTGGCAGACTTGAGTAAGTGGACAAATTCTTCCGGTTCCTTCTCAGCTGCCTCTTTAGTAAGCTTTCATCGTAGGAGACCTGTCTAAACCTCGTGTCCCTACGCTCGTGTTACCATCAGGCACCTAATCGACTACACCCCCACCAAACAATCTACCACCTTGGGTGAACTGTTGTGCTAATGTGGATTGGAAGACGTCAATAGCATCGAAGGAGAGGCTTGACTGCCTCATTTAGGTGGTGGTTCTGCTAGAGAAGGAGATGACCGAGTGGCCTGACACCTTTAGGAGGAGTTTCCCTCTTCAGATATGGGTGATACCATGGTCTTCATGTCCTTCTTCGACCGTGGTTTTCCATCTCGGCACATCCATTCCTCCTTGGTCCCCTTGGTTATTATGGCTTGGACTCATGCATCTATCCCCTAGCAATTTTGCTGGTTTATCACCATGTGTGAGGCCTTCTTGCGGATGGAACCCCATTTCGTCCTCTAGATGTACCTATTCAAGGTGGTGGCTATGTCGGTGGCCTAGGAGGAGTGAGCCTTCGACTCCATGTGGTGTGGGGGGGGGAATTGTCTTAGGATCCCACTTACTTCTCAAAATAGGTGAGTATCTGAGCAGTTCTATGTCCATGATGAATCTTTTACACTCCATATGTACGTGATGCACGTCCTCAGTCGGTAGGATCCTATACAATGCTTCAGGGTAGGAGATAGATGGAGGGCATTAACGTCAAGCTGAGGGAGACTAAATTACTCAAGGAACTTGGCACATGCGCAATTGGCCTCATTAAAGCATCCATTTTGGCACTGGATTTAGCCAACGTGCCTCTTGGTTCAACCAATGTATTAGTACTCAAGTTCAGATAGATCAACCTGGAAGTCGTGCGAAGATCTCTCCAAGGGCAAGGTTACTGCCTGGGTCTGAGATATGGTGACCAGTGAGGTGATCTTGGACACCCAAGGGCATTCGAGCCCGTTCTGTCTAGAGAGACCCACTACTCGGGTAAGTTGTGAGGCCTTTGTTTTCCATTGATTTAGCTTAGTATATAGTGATGAGGCTTCAGTTCTTGTTTCAAAAAACATCAGTCGTATGCCAAATCTTGTCCACCTTCGAGCAGGCCGATGGTCACATCATCGGCCACAATGTCATTGCTCGTACCAGGTTTGACCTAGGCATGCGCAAAGGTCAAGTAGAAGGATGTTGTCCTATTGTCAGGGCAAGGCTCAATGAGAAAAGATGACATGGATGGGGATGGCTAACCCCTTCCATGGAGAAACCGCATGATGCCGCATTCGGGTAGGAGCTAGGAGGTTACAACTCGTATTTGGCCGTTCCATCGACCATTAATGGGAGCCGACACTCATGGTTTAGATTCCAATACTTCCGGTAGGTGAGACTCACTCATGCCCACACCTTTTGGCTTCAACCATATCGCTATTTGCCCTTTGCTGTCATCTTCTAGGCTTCCATCTGAGGAGGATCTGTTGGGGTAACTACTTCTAGACCAAATGCAGTGGGACCCGTGCTACCACCTGGTTCTATCGTTAGGGGATGTGGTGACTTCTTATCGACCCACATCACCTCCAAGGTGGGGGAAGGGCTATTATACATCGTAGGGGAGCATCACAACCACAACATTAGAGGAACAACAGTGTCGCGATTAGGGGCAGGCACCAAAGTAGTCGAGCTTGTTGCAGGCAACCATTCTGGCGTTAATTCGGCACAAGATAGGTTAGATGTGCATGGCGGAGGGGCGTTGGTTTCAACCATCGAGGCCGAATGGTTGTGTGTGAACCTTCCGTTGCAGAAGCTCTGTAGGGATGAGCGATATGTCCCTCGATTCGATCAAGAACCTAACATATAGGGGGGTTGGGCTATAGCGGCATGGTCAAACCATCAAGGTGGGGCCACCTAGGGCCATCAACAATGACGGTATAGTGGTAACATCTCTTGTCCTTGTCACCCATCTGTGAGTCCGTCCTACATGGTTTAGGTGAGGTAGCGTCAGCGTGCGTGCAGGCGTGTCGCACACGCTGAGCCATCCAACGCTATTTTTGGTGTGTCCGTACTAGGCTACACAAGGTCATTTTGGCCCATACGGAGCATCATTAGGTACCATCCTTCGGCTTTGACCTTTGGCCCCTCCAGCTTGCAGTTAACTTGGGCGCCACGAAACGTCCTCCCGAGCTCCTACTCTTGATTGAGGTCTGGTGAGCCCCTAGCTCCGAGTGATGCCTTCAAGGGAGAAGACTCGGACTGCGGCCTGGGGAGCCTCCGAATATGAGTGATAGTGACGCTTTTTTGGGGCGAGGGGTCGGGCCTTGGCCCTGTTAGCTGGACTATTAGGGCAGAACTCTTGAGCTGGCTCGACAGTAAACATCGCGATGAGATACCAGAGTATATGTGGTCGTCGATTTTTTTTGAGGGAACAGGAGGGGTGTAAGCCCCTACTGAATTTTATTAAAAATTAAAACTGAGGAGTACAAAAGTTTAGGAGACAAAAAAGGTATAGAAAAAGATAAACAAAATTACACAAAGGCTTTTAGTCATTGAACAACTGAAGGAAAATACTTGGCTTTTGCTCGTAGAATAACTAGAGCAAATTCTTTCCTGAAAACCGCCTTGCAACAATTGACTGGCGGTGACAAACCATTGAAGATAGCATTATTTCGCATAGTCCAGATGGCTCAACATATTGTAACAATCACTTCCATAAAGAAAGGAACCCGGAACTGGAATCTTAAGCTGTATAAAATGGCCTCAATGTCCAACGAGTTGGGCACAACAATATCAATATCTATTTATATATTTCTTTTTAGATTTAGACAAAAATATTTTACAGGCATAAATGTTCAATTTTTTTTATTAACTACTTCTGATCTGGCTCAATTGTTTACAACGAACAGAGCCACATAGTCCTTTGTTTAATAATTAGTTAAAAGAGATTGATGTTCGTAGGTTTTAGGAGAATGTGATACTCGGTCTCGAAGGAAGGCATGTCGGCCCTCCATGCAGATCTCTTTGCCTAATTATTAAATAAAAAATGGGAAAAAGCTAGCCTTCTGCACACTTCCAAACGTCATTATGATGCCTGCAAATGTTTGTGTATATACACACTTTCCTAATTTGTTCTTTCCAAGTGAAAAACAATGTACTAGTTTTTTCTTCTAAGGCCCCATTTGGCAGGGCTTCACTTCACCAGTGAAGCTATTTTTTTTGGCTTTGGCTCCATGAATGGCTCTTCCAGTGGAGCTAGAGCTATTTTGATACCCTGCTTGGCAAAACAGCTCCTTATGTTGGACAAAAACAAATGAAAAGACCAAAGTGCCCTTCTTTTTTTCTATTCTATATTCTTCTTCCCCTATCTGCGACTCGCCTTCTTCGGTCCTCGTCATTCCTAGCGACCGCACGCCTCTCCCCGGGAAAATTACCATGTATTATTGTTAATTCTATATATGAATATAATCATTATATCTCAATCGTTGTCTTATGTCTCAAGCCATGAGTTGTAACACTCAAACGCTCCGGGTTTCTTTTATGTCCCAATTGTTATAAATAATCCTAAATCTCTCTTGTAACTCGCCGAACTATTGCAGAAAAGAAATGAAAATATTACGTATCTCTATTTCCCCTGAAAATTACATGTGCACTGATCCCCCCTTGCCGCACTGATCCCCCCTTGCCATCTTGCCAAAATAGCACCTGGCCTAACTCATTTGACACTTGGACGGTTTTACCCTCCCTGCATATTTTTGAAAGCAAATGCCTTCTTCAAATAGGTGAGGCCAAAAACAAATCGCAGAAGGTAGACAAGGTATATCAAGTTGCTGTCACATGTGCCTTTTCCCCCTCCTAGAAAGAAGGTAGACATATAGAGAGAGGAAACAGGAGGTTAGGGCAAAAATGTCCAAACCACTAGGCGCACTTTGTATCTTAAAAGAGCGCTATTTGGAAAAGATGGGTACCTAGAGTGGTGTGCTTGTGAACTTCCAAAAGGCCATGCTCTAGCCTGCAACAGCAATTTCCAAAAAAAAAAAAGAAGAAGAATGAAGAAGAAGACATGCATAGAACACCTCAGAATTTTTCTTCTGCTGGTGTTCTTTTCATGACATGATTTGGAAAAAATGTCGTATACCCTTTTTTTGCTCAAAGTTAGCAATATCTTGCGTCACTCTCTCCGGCGGCTTCCATTGGGAACCAACGATGGGAATTTGGCCGAATTCACCAGTCGTGCATGGTTAAAGGTATATAATACCAAACTATAAAATTCCAGAAAATAGTATCCAGTCTTGGCACTATACTCCATCCACCATCCGTCTTAAAAAGAGTGCACTTCTAGATCCGGTAAAAGTCAAATTATTTTAAACTTGAACTAAGTTTATAAAAAATAATATCACAATTATGATTCTAAATATATTACACTATGAAAATATATTCCATACATAAATCTAATGATAGTTATTTAATATCATAAACATTTATATGTTATTGAACATTTTTGTTAAACTGAAAATTGTTTGACCTAGCACTTAAGCTAGAAGTACTCTTTTTGGGACGTTAGGTTTGCGACCAATTCTTTTCAGGAAGCAGACTTGTTGCCGGGTTAGTTTATCCCCCTTATCTCTTTGTCATCCGCATGCATCATCGCTTTCGAACTGGCCGTGCACTGTCCTGGCAATTTCAGTTCCAATCAGACATCGGGAGGCAGTTGCCGGTCCATCTCATCTGTGTGTCTGCCAAGCGTTTGATAGGTGTATTTTGAACGGCTTTACCTCAGCTTATTTGTCCAACAAGAAGGAACCTCTAGGACTAGCTAATGTTGCAAAGAAATTCCCCCTTGTGTCACAACATTTGTGGCGCGATGACAAAAAACCCTTGCCCATGGGCACATGACATTGATGCATTGTGTGATAGCGTTAAGCACACCGTACTCCTCCAAAAGACCTTGACTGAACCGGAGCAGACATACGTACCATCGAAACACAGAGGATCCAAAGAATTCCATATCTCTTTCGTATATATTTTTCAACTTTCCACTTTCACGACAATATGCCAATGCTGCTGGACAAATTAAATTGGAGTATGCACTAAATGATCCATCTACAAAAACATAACCAACTACTTCACATCTTTAGAAAATGCCTAGCTTTACCACGATGCTTTATGAATACACATAACCAACTTGTATCCAAATATAGTGGATTTTTTGTTGTGTCCAAAGCTGAATTGTCCTTGTTAGGTTGATCTCCACCCAGCTCGGTCCAACGACCAAGCCGCACCCTGATTCGCGCCCTGATCGGAGGCGCCTAGCCATACACGTGGGTGGTGGGCCCCCGTCGCGCAGTATCATAAAGAGGAGGTGGGGGCCGGGGGCTCGGACTACGAGGTTCACCACAGCCGCCATTTTTCCCACCTACATCCTAACCCTAATATGATCCAAAGGGCGGCGCTGAAGCGACGGGAAGCTCACTGCCTTCGCCGTCGCCACTGGACCACGCCACTGCCGGCATTGTGACTTCCTCATCGACTTCGACATACCAGCGTCCTCTTCGACTCCACCGTCGCCATGGTGAGCTCCTCCGCCAAGCCCACCAACGGTCTGCCCCTCTGCTCCCCCCTCTCTCTCTAGTTGTCTCTCTAGGACGAATTACTTGTTTCTTCTAAGATTGTACCCTCTTGGCCTACACCTAGGTGATCCTAAGTCTAACAATGGTATCGGAGCATCCTAAGTAGTAGATCTAGATCAGGGTAGTTTATTTTTCAGCAATTAGAAGGAGGGGATTCGGGATCTCCAAGAACACTCAAACCCTAACCCTAAGAAACTCAGATCCGGTGGGGCCTACCTCGCCGCACTTATCACCACCGGCGGTCTTTCGATGCCGTGCGGGAGAGACCCGAACCGCCGCTCGACGCTGGGTCGCCGGCACGTGGGCTCAGGGCGCTGGCGCGAGGCCACTCGACGGCGGTGCGCTCACCCAATGGGGAGCGCGCGCTCCGGCGAGGGGGCCCGCGGCGGTGCCGCACTCCTCCTTCGGCTGCCTTGCGCAGTTGTCGTCTTCAGACGCCGTCGGCGAGAGAGAAGAGAGGGGGAGAAAGTGAAATGAACTTAGGGTTAGGGGGAGGCGCGTCTGGGGCAGGGTTTTGTGCTGCCAAATCGTGCAGACGGCCGTCGATCACCATCCGACGGCTGGCAGCATCCGGGCCAACTTTAGGCCCAAGCGGGAAGAAGCTTTCCTCGCCCAGGTCCAGGTTATAGCCTGGGATGCGGGAGCAGCGCAACGCGACCGGGAGTTGGGCCTGCTGGGCTGCTCTGTAAGCAAGCATGCGAGGCCAGCTGCTGGGCTACGCTGCTGGGCCGCGGAGAAAGGAGCGCAGCGCGCGCAGCTGGGCCTTGGGCCATATCGTTTCCCGAGCCGAATGAATAGTGAAGCTTATGAATTAGTTTTATTCTTTTTTCAGAAGCAATTTTGACGAGTTTTGTATAGTTTTCAATCTCTGCTCAAATTTGAACCCACGGGATAATTTGTTTAGAGAGTAGATGAGTACGCTGAGATGCTTTTGATCAAGAATTATTATTTTTTCAAGAATTTTCATGTTTTCACTGCTATGATTATGTTCATCCTCTAATTAAATTGGAAAATTGTTCATTAGAGGAGTAGTCATTTTTTTGTTTAAGTTAAATTATGATATTGTTGTTTTTCTGACCAATGTTGATGATAACAATATTATTTTATTTATGAGTTTAAGTTTGAAGTTTAAATCTCTGATAAATTTTGCACCAACGTGATCAATTTTTAGAGAGTAGATAAGGACCAAGAAATGCTTCTAAACTAGTAGAATGTATTTTATTCTCATATTTCCATTGCAATGATGTTGGTTCTCTTCTAATTAAATTCAAGTCAACGGGAGAATTTAATTTTGAAGAGTAGTTATATGTTTTTCCAGTTAACTGAGTTTTTCCATGTGTTAATTCCATTTCTGCCCAACAGTGATATGGAATTAATGTATAAGAATTTTGTATTTATAATTCATGAGTTTTCTATGTATTAATTCTATTTTCTGCCCAACGGTAATGTGGAATTAATGCAGAAACACCTTGTATGTTTTAATTTTGGCCAACAAGATCACTCAGCTGCAAGCCAATGGGATGCTCTGCTGGGCTATGTGAAGAAAAAGTTTTGCGCCGTTCTGTTTTCTGGTCAGTACAACAAATGTGAAATAGGAACTCAGCTGACCCAAATGAGTTGAGCCAATTTAGGGCTCTTCTGGGTCAAAATGAGTTTTAGCAATTCTCTCACTTAAGTTTCCCCTGTTGCTTAGTTTATTAATTTTCTAATTAAATTAGAACCAACAGGAATATTTAATTAGAAAATAAAGTATAAGTGAATGTTTTAGTCGTCGTGACTAAGTTTTCATTACTGTAAATAGAATGTTTTTTTCCATCATTATGATAAGAGTTGCAATAAGTCAAATTAGACATGACATGTGTGTTACAGAGTATTCGGATTTATTTCTGAATTTAATGTCCTGCATGGGGAGAAGTTTGGCATAGTATTTATGCTAGTCAATCCTGCATGGCGGGAGAAGTTTTGTGATGACTCATGTGTTTTTTTTGAATCCCGCACAGCGAGAGAAGTTTGTGGTAGATCTTATGCTATCCTAGCATTGACTGTGCAATTTCTATTGAGTCATGGTCATTAAGCACTCAATGAGTTGAGGGCCATAAGAGGAGCAATCCTAAAATCACACCATTGTCAAATCTCAAGAAGGTGGAGAGTCGGTTAACTGACTCGGGCACTCTAATTGAGTAGTTCATTGTAGAGTAATCTAGTAATGGTGGAATGCATATTTTTGCATGTATAATATGGCCACAAAGATGGAGTCATTAGACGTGGATCGAAAGGAAGGGGAAAGATTAAGGCTTGACAAGTTGAATCTATCAACTAAGCCGAGCACATCAATTAGAAAATAAACAATTCAAATCCTTCCTTGTAGTATCATTTTGACATGAAATGAGTTTAAAGACAAAAGAAAGTTGCATACGAACCAAAAGATAAGAAAAGTATGCGAGCGTGACTTGCAGAAGTACCGCTAATAAAGGACCTTGTTGAGTTCTTGAAGTGGAATGAGGAAAGTGTAATGAAGTAAGTCATAAGTGTCTCCTCGTTCACAAGAGTTTTGAATGATTTTTAAAATTATGACAGTAAAGTTTATGCCATATTTCAAGGAGGAGAATTGTAAGATCAATTAAGAAAGATAAGATAAAGATCAATTAAGAAAGATACTAATAAAAATCAATTAAGAAAGCTAAGATAAAAATCAATTAAAAAATACTCTCCATTAAGACTGAGATAAATATCAATTAAGATGAATGTAACCATCAGAGAAGTACAACGGTCATAATAACGATACCCCTAAGCAGAGAAATAGCTAAATTTCTAGACTTTTTACAGTTTCGATAGGAAGATAGCGTAGTTACCAGAATTCATACTGGACGAGCCTCAAAGATATTAAGGCGGTGCTTAAGCACCATATGAGGTTTTAATAGATTAAACCCAAATAAGAAATTTGAAGATACACTATTTTACAGAAGATGAGATAATCTGGGGGAGCATGGTATGTAGAGACCTAAGACTTGAAGAGAAGTGGGACCGCGTGCCCACTCTAGTGATTTAAGAGCAACAAATTTCTCAATACCTATTGATTCAGTATGACTTATACAACACCTATTGTTAGCTTTTCAAAGAAGATGAATAATGTAAATAAGAACCTTGTAATACAGGAGCCTCTAGAATCAATTGTCTCTTGGCAATGAAGAGCAATAATAGCCCCATATCAAAACCAGCTATTTCTGATGACTATGAAGTCTATGTTAGAAAAGAAATTTAAATGGAGGGTGATCCCACCTCATTTGAAGAAGCCATAAGAAGCGCTCACTCGTCTAAATGGCAAGGAGCTATGGAAGCTGAAATGAATTCAATGAATACCAACGATGTTTGGGACCTAGAGAAAATTCCTAATAGAGCCAAAACAGTAGGCTGTAAATGGGTCTATAAGACAAAATGTGGCTCTAAAGGGAATGTGGAACAATATAAAGCATGACTCATAGCAAAAGGCTTTACGCAAAGAAAAGAAATACATTATGATTTAGAGTTACATCAGATGGATGTAAAGACGACATTCCTCAACGGGGATTTGTATGAAAAATGTTTATATGCCACAACCCAATGGTTTTGTCATGGAAGGAAAAGAACGTATGGGATGCCGCCTGTAGAAATCCATTTATGGGTTAAAACAAGGCTCTAAACAATAGTATTTAAAGTTAAAGAAACAATTAGAAAGTTTGGGTTTAAAGAGAATGAGAAGGACAATAGCATTTATGCAAAGTTCAAGAATGGAAAATTCATTTTCCACGTCTATGTATAGATGACATCCTACTCATAAGTAGTGATGTTAATCTGCTATTGGAGAAGCAGAAGTTCTTGTCCCAAGTTTCAATCTGAATGATCTCGGTGCAGCATCGCTCGTTCTAGGAATGGAAATTCACCGAGATAGAAGAAAAGGGTATTAGGACTATCGCAGAGGCATACTTAGAAAAGATTCTAAAGAAATAAAGTGCATGTGACTAAACCTATGTGAAAGTCCTATGTTTGGTGTTGGTAATTAGTGACAATGCCTAAGTACTAATCCTATGCCTAAGTTGTATGTAGCATATGAGGATTAGTACATTCCAAGGTTGGTGGCAAGATGGACATGGTGATCATGAAGGCCACACTTGGATTTGGACGCAACTCTACGTGATCAAGGCAAAGGTATATGCTTAAGGGTTGTGTTTTACTAACCAAGACACCTAGTGGGTGTGGTTACATTATAGGATAGATAGCCGTACTATTAAGAGGGGAATGACACGGCTATTGAACTCCTAAGTGCCCCTAGGTGTGCATTTCATAATCATATGCATTTGGATAGAATTAATAACGCCTCGAAAAATGATTGTGAAAATGCTAACACACTCGCACATGACATGTTCACTTGGTGGTGTTAGCACATTTGCGAAGGCAGTGGAGTTTGAGCAGTAGAGAGGGTTTGGGGTCCTCTCTCCCTCCCGCCAAGCTTGCGAGGCGGGATTCAGGCGTTTTCGAGGAGTTGAAATGACTATTTTCCACTAGGCCGGAAGTCGGAAATCAAACGGAAGCGAACGGAGGTCACAATGGTGACCGGACGCTGGACCGGACGCGGTCTTTGTTTGACCGGACGCGTCCGGTCAGTGTTCAGCGTCTGCGCGAGTTTCAGTTTGTTGATCGGACGCGTAGTGCGTCCGGTCATGACCGACCGGACGCGTCCGGTCGTTGAGGGAGCTTACTGGACTCCAACCGGACGCTGGCACTGTGGCGTCCGGTCAGTTCTCCAGCGCGTCCGGTCGCTGTTTCGGTAGAGCGCTGCTCTGGCTTGACCAGCGCGTCCAGTCCGTTACGGGACCGGCGTGTCCGGTCGAGCCCAGCGCGTCCGGTCCGTGGGACCAGCGCGTCCGGTCGGTGGTTCGTGAAAAGTAGCCGTTGTGCGATCGGCGTGTCCGGTCAGTTTGACCAGCGCGTCCGGTCAGCGCGACTTCGGCTGTTTCAAGTGCGTAACGGCTATATTCGAAGGGGTACGTCTATAAATACTCATTGGCCGGCTCAAGGCTCTATCTCTTGGACATTTGACATACTTGTGAGCACTTTGAGCTAAGCAACTCCCCTCCCACTCATCTCTCTTGCTTCTTTGCATATTCGAAGTGAGATTGAGTGATCCAAGTGCATTTGCATTGTGAGATAGCATCTAGTTGGCACTTGGTGGTTGATTTGCTACGGGATTCTTGTTTCTCTTGGTGGTTGTCGCCACCTAGATGGCTTGGAGCAGCTTGGAGGCGTTGGCAAGAGTTGGTGATTGTTCTTGGCCATCTCCGGTGATTGTGAGGGGTTTGTGCCTACCTCGGCGAATCGCCAAAGGCAGCATTAGTGGATTGCTCGTGTCATTTGCAACCTTTTGCCATTTAGTAGGTTCTTGTGGCGCCTTTTGAGAGGCTCAGTGTGAGACCGATTAGCCACCGAACCACGTGGTGAAGAGGGACACAACGGGGACTAGCGTGCCGGCAAGCACGTGAACCTCGGGATAAATCTTCGTGTCATCACTTTCATATTGTGATTGATTGATCCCGGTGTTCGGTTGTCTTGGTATTCATTGTTGATCATATTGGTTGGCTCAATACTTCGCCCCTCGGTGAAACTCTCCTAACTCAACTCCGCATTACTTTCTTAGTTATCTTTGCTAGCTAGTTAGCTTTGCTAGAGTAGCTCTTTTGTGTAGCTTGCTAGTTGTAGTTGTAGTTACCTTCTCGGTTTGACTTGTGCGGTTGAGTGCCAATATACTAGAATTGTGAATTGGATAGGTGGCTTGCAAACACCCCGTAGGCTAAGCAAAACTCGCATCTCGCTATTTGTTGTATTGATAAACTTATTTAGCTTGTCTTTGTAGAAAATTTTAAAAGGCTATTCACCCCCCTCTAGCCATCAAGACCTTTCTAGTGGTATCGGAGCTGTGGTCACCATTTGCAAGGCTTAACAACCTCGGTGCAAGATGGCTAAAGTTATGTTCAATCATGTTAATGGCAAGCCTCCATTCTTTGATGGCGTCTCTTCCTTTGATCATTGGAAAAGGAAGATGAAGCAATATCTAGGCAATATACATGAGAAGGTTTGGGATGTGACCAAAGAAGGATACATCATTCTTGATGAAGAAAATCTCACTCCAAATGACCGCATCAACAAACAATGCAACACGGCGGCACTTGACACAATCTACTGTGCCATTGATGACAAAGTATTTGAGCAAATCAAAGATCTCGAAAAGGCAAATGAGCTTTGGATAAGGCTTGAAGAAACATATGAAGGCACTTCAATGGTAAAAAGTGCCAAGCTATATATGCTTAAGGACAAGTTCTCCACTTTCAAGATGAAGGATGATGAATCCATCCCAGAGATGTTCTATAGGCTCCAAGTCATTGTCAATGATCTCAAGGGGCTTGGAGAGAAGGTTGAGGACAAGGACTTCTCACACAAGTTCTTGATGTGCTTACCCAAGAAGTTAGTGAAACATGACTTAGTTAGAGGCTTAAAGGATGTCACATTTGAGAAAGATAAGCTATGTAGTGCATGTCAAGCCGGAAAGCAAGTGGGCAACACTCATCCATTAAAGAGCATTATGAGTACTTCCAAGGCATTTGAGTTGTTGCACATGGATCTATTTGGGCCAACTACATACACAAGCATTGGTGGCAACAAGTATGGCTTTGTGATTGTGGATGATTTCACTAGATACACATGGGTATTCTTTCTTGTGGACAAGAGTGATGTATTTGACATATTCAAGAAGTTCATCAAGAGAGTGCAAAATGAGTTTGAGACCACAATCAAGAAAGTGAGAAGTGACAATGGAAGTGAGTTTAGAAACACAAGAGTTGACGAGCTATGTGATGAGCTTGGAATCAAACATCAATTTTCGGCTAAGTATACACCTCAATCTAATGGCCTAGTTGAGAGGAAGAATAGAACCCTAATTGATATGGCAAGATCAATGTTGAATGAATATAATGTGAGTCATTCATTTTGGGCCAAAGCAATCAACACGGCTTGCTTCTATAGCAACCGCCTCTATTGCCACAAGTTCTTAGAGAAGACACCATATGAGATCTTAAATGGAAGAAAGCCCAACATTGCATACTTTCAGGTATTTGGTTGCAAATGCTACATCTTAAAGAAGGGCACTAGATTGAGCAAGTTTGAGAAGAAATGTGATGAAGGATTCTTACTTGGTTACTCCACTACTAGCAAAGCTTATAGAGTTTGGAATTTGGCTAGTGGTTTACTTGAGGAAGTTCATGATGTTGAGTTTGATGAAACAAATGGCTCTCAAGATGAGGAAAATAACTTGGATGATGTGAGAGGAACTCAATTGACCAATGTGAAAGGATCAAGATGCCCAAGAGGGGGGGGTGAATTGGGCTTTTCTAAAAAATAATTACAAGAATTAAATCCTACAAGCTGGAATTCACCCCTAGTGCCTACTTGTGTTCCTAGAGATTCTACCGGTAAAAGTTTTGCACCCTAGTTTCCAATCCTAGTCTAGCATGGCAATTCTAGGAAAGTAAATCAAGCAATGAATGTAAATACAAGAATGTAAATGCTTGAAAGTAAGGGCAAGGAACACGGCGATGTTTTTCCGAGGTATCGGAGAGTCGCCACTCCCCACTAGTCCTCGTTGGAGCACCCGCGCAAGGGTGTAGCTCCCTCTTGATCCGCGCAAGGATCAAGTGCTCTCTACGGGCTGATTCTTCGACACTCCGTCGCGGTGAATCGCCCAAAACCGCTCACAAGACGAGTTGGGTCATCCACAAGCTCCGCCAGATGATCACCAAACTCCTAATCACCACCAAGCCGTCTAGGTGATGGCGATCACCAAGAGTAACAAGCTAGAACTCTCACTTGACCACAACAAGCCTAATGAGAAGGTGGATGCACACTTGCTACTCTCTAATCGCTAGTGAGGAACTCTCAAGCTTTGATTCTCAAAACACAATCCTCACTAGAGCTCTTGCACTCCCTTGCACTCTAAAGGTGTTTCTCAGCTGATGAAATGAGCAAGAGACCTCTAAAAGAGGTGGTGGGGATGTATTTATACACCCCACAGTCGAAACGAACAGTTACCTGCCAACTCAGCAAAATACGGGATGACCGGACGCGCCGGTCGAAGTGACCGGACGCGCCGGTCGCCGTAACGGTCGAAATTCTGAAATCTCGGCTGAGTGACCGGACGCGCCGGTCAGGGGTGACCGGACGCGTCCGATCGTGCAGGGAGCTTACTGTAACGAGACCGGACGCGCGACCGCGTCCGATCGGTGATGACCGGACGCGTCCGGTCGTCGCAGGACCTTACTGGAACGTGACCGGACGCGCCGATCACACCCAGGTCGCGTCCGATCGGATGTTTTCCCTTAAGTGACACGTGTCGGCCCTGACCACCGCGTCCAGTCCTCGCAAGGGCCGCGTCCGGTCATCAACGCCGAAACGCAGTCGCATTTTTGAACTGACCGGACGTGTCCGGTCAAGGGAAAAGCCCTCTAAACTCTCCGAAACGCGATGCAACTTGAACCAAGTTGCTTCCAACTGAACTTTGAGCTATTCTAGAGCTGCCTAGTGCTAAGTTTAACAAGTGTGCACCACACCTAAACATAGGACTCACCTAGGTCAAGTTACCCGCTCATGCTCCCCTTTATAGTATGGCCAAAAGAGAAAAACAAAGATCCTAACGACTATTCCGAATGTATCTCAACACCTCGACATCCGGAACTAACCGTCCTTAATCTTGACGTCACTCCTTTGAAAACCAAAATGATTTCCATCAAGGGGCATGAATACCATGGTGCCCAAAGCAGTTATTACCTCCATGACCTAACTTACCAATGTTTCTGCAAAACACACGTTAGTCATGGTAATAAAGCGTTGTCATCAATTGCCGAAACCAAACCTCGGGGCCTAGATGCTTTCAATCTCCCCCTTTTTGGTGATTGATGACAACACTAAGATTCAAAAGATAGGAGTTGAGGTTTTCGAGCATGCTTGGTTCACATAAGCAAAAAGCAATAAGCGCAAAGGGTTAGGAATTGCTTATGTGCCCCAAGCCAAAAGTGTGTACTCATAAGATAAGACATAAGGCGTTAGTACACATAAAGATATAGCTCATAAGAAATCGGAGTAAGGCACGGAAGCACAACCTTAGAGCTATAATCAAACAAGTGACATGAATTAACACAGTGACTAGATAAACCATTAGACTCAAAGTATCTCACACGACCACATGTCACACGAATGTAATGACTTTAAAGTAAACATGATGCATGAATGTAGCACACAGATAAAAACAAAAAACCTCTATCAAAACTCCCCCTGAAACTACTCTCTCTCCCCCTTTGGCATCAACCGCCAAAAACTAGTCTAAGGATCTGACGGGGGAACAGACGGAGTCGTATCGAGTGCCGAGGTGCGCGGAGTAATCACGAAGTGCAGAGTGTCTCCCTCGGAATCGGAGCTATCTGGCTGACCCTCTGAAGAAGCACGTGGCTGTGAAGCGGTTTGGGTCTGAGCAGCAGGAACAGGTACTGACGTAGTAGCAACAAGTGGAGCAGTCTCTGTGACCTGAGCCTGTAGCGAGCCAATAGCTGGGGGATCGGTCGAGGCAACTGATGAAGGAACTGTCTCTGTAGTGCCTGTCCCTGTCATAGGAGGAACAGCTGCCTCTGGAGCTGACAATCCTGAAGAAGTAGCAAAGGTAGTGTGCGAGGGCGTCGGCTGACCATTCAACTCGCTATATGTGGCACTGAAATCACCGAAATGTGTGCCTGTCAGGAGGTGAGGGCGAGGCTGGTCTGAAGGAGTAAACCCCGTCTGAATAGGCGTGTAGCTCGGGGACTGGAATGACTGGGGGACCTGCTGCTGTGGAGAGGTGAACTGAAAACTCGGCTGTCCCTAACTCGATGGACCACTGGACTGTAAAGCTGGAGTCAGGACAAAAGCAGGTGGAGGAACCCCAACTGTGACGAGGTGACGCAGAAGGTCCAAATATTGCTGCTGGCTAGCTGCACTCTGTCGCTGCATCTCATACTGCTGATGCTGCATCTCGACTTGCTGACGCTAGATCTCAAGCTGCTGTCTCTGGAACTCGTCCCGTCGAGCCTGTATCTGTGCAAACGCTGCAGCTGTGTCCTGAGCCTGTCTCTGTATCTGCAGCTCCTGTCGCTCCTGTGCCTGGATCAGCCTCTCAAGGATAGCCACCATGGCTGGATCTGAGCGGGAGGCTGAACCAGAGCCACCAGCCTCGTGGTCGTGAGGCCGAGGAGACCGATACCTGGGGATGGGCTGATAGTCCTCGTCAGTGCTGTCAGAGGCCTCATCCTCAGCTAGATCAGCAGGATGAGCATCAAGATCTGCAAGCTCTGCCTCAGCAAGCCCCTCAACGGTGGCGTCCTGCTCAGCTGCTGTCTCTGGTACCTCAGGTCTCTCGTGCTGTCCTGGCACTGGGGCCTGCTCTCTCGTAACTGAAGCCCATAGCTGACAGATATCATACTCAGGAAAAGCGGTGGTAGTATCAGATATCTCAGCTCTGATCTCTGCAGGAAGCTCAAGGGCAGATCTGATGATGAAGCAAATCCAGTGAGCATAGGGCAGCTGACGATGTCCCTTGAAGCCCTCTGCTAGGGTGTCCTCCATCTCACTAAGCATAAGATCCCAAATGTCAAAAGGTGTCTGTGAGAGGAGGTGGTGAACAACCCATAGCTGCATCCTAGTCAATCCCTCTCTGTAGCCAAGCCTAGGAAGAAGAGTGCGTCTGACTATAGCATCCAGGACTCGGGCTAGCGGTGTCAAACTGGCAGGAGTGCGACGAGACCCTTCGCCAAAAGACTCACGGAAGCAGGGTCGAATCAAATCTGTAGGTGGCACTGTCCCGCCGTGAGGGCGTCTGGGTGGAGGAGTCTGACCAAAGCAGAGCTGATGAATCTTCGTGTCTGAAGCTGGGAGTCTGAGAATCTCCCGCACTCTAGTGCTGTACAGTCTGTGGTCGCGGCCTCGGAATGCAAAGTGTATGAACTCATGGGCAGGATCAATCCATAGTGAAGCATAGAACTCTCTAACCCATGTGCCGCAGTATGCACCTGTCCGTCCAAGAAAATCTGACAAGCCTGGCAGAAAGGACAGGTGCGGAGAAGCTGCTCACCCACAACCTCAACAAGTGACTCGATGCGACGGACCCTCTGTGGTCGAAAGGCAATGCCACTGTCAACATAAGCTCTGTAAAAGTCCTCCTGTAGAGGAGTGTAGAAACCCTCTGAAGCTCTGGAGTCCCTCTGAGGTGGGAACCACCGACTGACCTCAACGAACCTCAACCCTTGCACCTGACGTGTTGTAGCACCCCTCAAGTCAGAGTGCTCGACCGGGGGTGAACATCTAGCCCTGGGAGGTGGACGTGCTCCACGACGCTGGCCCTCTGGCCTAGGAGTCACCTGAGCTCGTGTGCGTGTGGAGCGGCGACGCGGTGGAGTCTGAGCTGGCTGCTCCTTTGTCCCCTCTGGAGCTTCTGCAAGTGGATCAACTGACATAGCATCTGCATGCTCTGTGCCCTCTATGCCCTCAGTGACCTCTGTAGCCTCTGTACCAAGCTGTCGACCTACAAGATGAAAGCGACGCTCGCCAATGCGTATGCCACTGCTCCTGCCTCCCCTCTCTGCCTGCTCTGCTGCATCTGCAACTGCCTGAGCGATCTCTGCATCGGTAAGGGTCTTCTTCTTCTTTCTGGCCATGATCTTGATGCGCTTTCCACGCGCAACCTCAGATAGACGAGGAGGACTGTCATCCCCGTCACTAGGAGCACCACCGGCGTTCTTGCAATGAACCATGCTATCAAGCTGTCGGAAAACCTCTGAAAGATGGTGTACTGACACTCAAGAGGCTTGGCCTCAATCCGTATCCGCAGGCTTGGCCTCGGATTTAGCAAACTGAGATCACCCCGACACACCGACAAACTCGCTGAAAAGACGGAATAGATGGATCTACTATAAGAAACATATATAAACTACTAGGTGCGAAACCCTAGAGATAGCAAGCATAAAGGGTAAGACATGAATCGAAACTCAAAGGCTACCTCGGATCGATGAGTAGACGGTGAAAAGGTAAGACGACCTAGTTTGCGAGACTTTCCGAATTCGCCGGACGAGCTCTGATCTGCCGAAACACGAGATAATTAGGATAATAAAAAAGAAATTTCGGCAAACCCTAACACGAGAAACAAGGAGATGCGTAACAACCTTACGAAGAAGATGTCGCGCGACGATGAAAGTTCGACGACGAACGAACGAGACGTCGCTGCGCGAACCCTAGGGTTAGGGTTAGGGCAACGCGAAGACCACGAACGACGACGATCGCGAGGGAGAGCAAGGGCCGGCCGGAAGTGGCGCAGGTGATGGCGTAGTTCGCCGCCGGCGGCAGAGGATGGCGGCGGCGGTGCAGGCGCGACGCGGCAAACGGCGGCGCTGGCGACTGCGGGCGGCGCGGCGGCGCTGTGCGGGGTGGAGCAGCGCGGAGGAGAGGAAGCGCGGCTCGCCGGAGAGAGCAAGGGGGCGGCGGAGGCGCGAGCTCCGGCGATGTGGCGGCGAAACGGCGAAACGGCGAAACTACGGCGGCGGCTAGGGCACGGATGGCGCAAGATTGAAAAGAACGAACTGGCACCGAAGAAATTTATGAGGAGTTAGATCCACTCGGGAACCGATGACCGGACGCGGTGGTGCAGCGTCCGGTCACACTCCAGTAAGCTCCTGGAGCGACCGGACGCGTTCGGTTAGGACTAACCGGACGCGGACAGAGTCCGATCGAGGGGTACTCGGGAAAGTCATCGCGAATGACCGGACGCGGTGGTGGATACCGGGACCGGACGCGGTGGTCAACAGTAGCGCGTCCGGTGCAGCGTCCGGTCACTAGATCAGGACTTGGTCTTCTGGATGACCGGACGCGCTGGTGGTCGCCGGGACCGGACGCGGTGGTGAAGCATCACTGCGTCCGGTGCAGCGTCCAGTCCAGCGTCCGGTCACCGTTTTTCGCCCTTCTTCGTTCCGAACTTCGACGCAACTTCTCCCAATCAAGTTCCAATTCAAAGAGACACAAATAAACACCAATTGGAACCAGATATGAGTGACCTCACTCAAACCCTCAAGTTTTTCAAAATATATTGCCTTAGGCTAGTATTATTTTTAAGAAAATAGGCAATAAACACCCGAGGAGCAACGTATGGCCATGCAATAGAGTTTTTGAACCTTTAGGAGCGTCAAAATGCTCTCTCTACCCATGGACGAACACAGAGGTTGCTCAAAGCCAAACCGAAAAGAAACGACAAACCAACAACCATGCATATGCAATGCAATACAAGAAAGTAAAGCTAGGTTGCTTGTCAAGTTTGATCCACGGTTAGGCTTCTTCACTCCTCCAAAGGAGGGTTATCGTAACCGTGTTAGCCAAGTCCTAGATGCATTGCGATAAGATAAACATGGCATATAATACAATGCAATGCAAGGGACAACACAAGCTCATTTTTTAAAGTTGCTAGAATCAAGCACATTGAGTTCATTTCTCAACCTACAAAAGGTGGCCTCATCCAAAGGTTTAGTGAAGATGTCCGCTAATTGATTTTCACTTCTTACACCTTCTAGTGATATGTCATTTTTAGCAACGTGATCTCTTAGAAAGTGATGGCGGATATCAATGTGCTTGGTGCGAGAGTGTTGTACCGGATTGTTAGCAATTTTAACGGCACTTTCATTATCACATAAAAGTGGCACCTTTTCAAGAACAATTCCATAGTCTAGGAGGGTTTGTTTCATATATAAGATTTGTGCACAACAAGCCCCCGCGGCAATGTATTCCGCCTCGGCGGTGGACAAAGCCACACTATTTTGCTTTTTAGATGACCAAGATACTAAAGATCTCCCAAGCAAGTGGCACCCTCCGGATGTGCTTTTTCTATCAATTTTGCAACCGGCATAATCCGAATCGGAGTAGCCAACTAGTTGGAATCTAGCTCCTTTGGGATACCAAAGACCAATGCTTGGGGTGTGCTTAAGATATCTTAGGATTCTTTTTATGGCACTTAAGTGAGGTTCTTTAGGGCAAGCTTGAAAGCGAGCACACATGCACACACTAAACATGATATCGGGCCTAGATGCGGTAAGGTACAACAAACTACCAATCATAGAACGGTAGAGAGTTTGATCAACCGGTTTACCTCCCTCATCTAGGTCGAGATGTCCATTTGATGGCATTGGGGTCTTGATTGGTTTGCATTCTTCCATCTTGAATCTTTTGAGAAGATCCTTGGTATACTTTTCTTGAGAGATGAAAATCCCTTCTCTCATTTGCTTGACTTGAAACCCAAGGAAGAATGTGAGCTCACCAATCATAGACATCTCGAACTCTTTCGACATCAATTCACCAAATTCCTTGCAATAATCTTCATTTGTTGATCCGAAGATGATATCATCAACATACACTTGACAAATAAAGATCTCCCCATTAAGCTTCTTGGTGAATAGTGTGGTGTCGACCTTCCCAATGGTGAAGCCCTTCTCAATGAGGAAGTCCCGGAGGCGCTCATACCACGCTCTAGGGGCTTGCTTGAGCCCATATAGCGCCTTGGACAACCTATAAACATGATTAGGATATCTAGGGTCTTCAAACCCAGGAGGTTGATTAACATAGACTAGTTCATTTATGAAGCCATTTAAGAATGCACTTTTCACATCCATTTGATATAGTTTCATATCATGATGTGATGCATATGCAAGAAGGATACGAATGGCTTCAAGTCTTGCAACGGGTGCAAAGGTCTCTCCAAAATCAAGACCTTCAACTAGAGAGAACCCTTTTGCAACTAGTCTTGCCTTGTTCCTCACTACTATGCCTTGGTCATCTTGCTTGTTTCGGAACACCCACTTGGTTCCAATGACTCTTGCACCTTTAGAATGCTCTTCAAGTGTCCATACTTGATTGCGGGTGAAGTTGTTCAATTCTTCATGCGTAGCATTCACCCAATCCGGATCTTGAAGAGCTTCTTCTACATTCTTAGGTTCAACACAAGAGACAAAAGAGTGATGTTCAACAAAAGAAGCAAGCTTTTGAGATCGAGTCATTACTCCCTTAGTAGGACTCCCTATGATGAGATCTTGTGGATGTGCTTGAAGTAGAGGTGAGTTTCTTCTATCAACCACTTGAGGAGGTGGATGGGGAGCATCAACATCTTGAGCTTGTGCCTCGGCTCGTTCATAAGAGACATAAGTGTCTTCATTTTCAACTCTCTCATTCTTGTCATCATCTTGAGGCACATGTGATGAAGATGGTGGATCAATAATTTGTACATCGTCATCATCATCTTTTGGCTTGATGTCTCCCACGGACATGTTCTTCATGGCCTCCCTCAAGGGTTCATCACCTACATCATCACAATTCTCAATTGCTCCTTGGGAGCCGTTAGATTCATCAAATTCCACATCATATGTTTCTTCAACCAAACCGGTGGCATGGTTAAATACTCTATATGCTTTGGACTTTGATGAGTAACCAACAAGAAAACCAATATCACAACGTCTTTGAAACTTCCCTAGGTGTTGACGCTTCTTGTAGATGTAGCATTTGCAACCAAACACCCGGAAGAATGAGACGTCCGGCTTCTTCCCATTAAGCAACTCATAGGGGGTCTTGCCAAGAAACTTTTGTAGGAAGAGGCGATTAGAAGCATAGCATGCGGTGTTGATTGCCTCGGCCCACAATTTTTCCGGAGTGTTGTACTCATCTAGCATTGTTCTTGCAAGGGTGATCAAAGTCCGGTTCTTTCTCTCAACTACACCATTTTGTTGAGGAGTATAGGTTGAAGAGACTTCATGCTTGATTCCAATTTCATCACAATAAGCTTCAATGTTTGTGTTGTCAAACTCTTTGCCATTGTCACTTCTAATCTTCTTTATCTTGACTTCAAATTCATTTTGAGCTCTCTTTGCAAACTTCTTGAAGCAATTTGCCACTTCGGATTTGTCATGAAGGAAGAAAGTCCATGTGTACCTTGAGTAGTCATCCACTATCACAAGACAATAGAGATTACCACCCAAGCTCTTGTAGGTTGTAGGCCCAAACAAATCCATGTGTAGAAGTTCTAGCACTCTTGAAGTTGACATGAAAGCTTTGGTTGGATGAGTGTTTGCAACTTGTTTGCCCGCTTGACATGCACTACAAGGTTTGTCCTTTTCAAACTTTACATCCTTCAATCCTCTCACTAGTTCTTTCTTCAATAGCTTGTTGAGAGTGTTCATTCCAACATGAGCAAGCCTCCTATACCAAAGCCAACCAAGTGAGGTCTTGGTGAACAAACATGTCATCAAGTTTGCATCTTCGGAGGTGAAGTCAACAAGATAAAGATTGTTGTATCTAAAGCCCTTGAATATCACTTGCTTGTCATCTATCTTTGAAACTACCACTTCATTTGGTGTGAACAAGCATTGGAAGCCAAGGTCACAAAGTTACCCAACGGATAGTTGAAACTCAATGAAGCAACATAGAGCACATTTGAGAGTGAGTGATCATTTGATATTGCAATCTTGCCTATACCCTTGACTTTGCTCTTTGAATTATCCCCAAATGTGATCTTATCTTGACATATCCCATTCTCTTCAATGGAGGTGAACATACGAGGATCACCGGTCATATGTTGAGTGCAACCACTATCAATAACCCAATGAGATCCACCGGTCTTGTAGTTCACCTACACACAAGAGATCAAGCTTTTCGTTTAGGGACCCAAACTTGAGAGGGACCCTTGACTTTCTCAACTAGTGACTTGGCAACCCATATTTTCTTTGGCCTATTCTTGTTTGGGGGACCCAAAAACATAACTTTCATCTTTCCATTAAAATCTTTTCTTAGCATGTAATGAGCATTAAAGGCAAAGGGTCTAGCATGCTTGGGCAAGGGTTGTGGTGGTGGAGTTTTGCATTCATGAGCAAAATGACCTTCTTGTCCACACTCAACACATCTCTTTGGCTTGGGCTTTGACTTGCTTTGTTGTTGTTGAGCTTTTGCCTTCTTCTCTTGATTTGCCAAGTACCCAATGCCACTTCTATCCATCTTCATTACGGTGTTCATGAGTAGCTCACTTTGCAAATATTGACCTCTTGTGAACTTACTTAGGCCGGTCTTGAGATGCTCTTTTTCTTGCTTGAGCTTTTTGTTTTCTTCAATGAGTGACTCATTTGTTGTTTACTTCTCGAGCCATCAAACCTTTTAGCTTCTTGTTCTCATTTGCAAGCTTCTCATTTTCACTCTTGATCTTGGCATAATCATCATAGTTGCTTGACTCAACCACACTCTTGCCTTTGCTACTAGAACCTTGCTCAATACTTTCAATGATCAAGTCATCACATGATGTAGCTATATCACACTTAACAACATTGTTAGTAGCATCATGTGTCTCAAGAGCAAGTTCATTAGCAACCACAAGACTATCATAGTCAATTTTTAATGTGGTGTATTTGTCTTTTAGAGAGTTATGTCTAGTGATGAGCTCATCATGCTTCTTCTCAAGTTTATCATGTTGATCTTTAAGCTCTTTATTAGAAGTTTTGAGCTCCTTGAGAGTGGAAGACATAACTTCATTTTGATCTTTAAGCTCACCACTAGCCTTTTGAGCACTTTCAAGCTTAGATGAGAGTGATTCATTTTCATTTTGAAGTTCATCATTTTCATTCCTTGTCCTTCTTATGACTTTAGTGTATTTGTTCAACAATTTTACAAGTTCATCATAAGAAGGTGCATCATATTCATCATCACTATCACTATCATCATCATCATCATCACTATCATGGTTTTGTACCTTTCGTTCACCCTTGGCCATAAGGCATAGGTGAGTAGTGCATGGACGATGATGGTGAAGGAGGCGGTGAAGGTGGTGATGAAGATGTTGGTGAAGATGATGGCCCCATCACAAATACGGCAACCTTCTCTTTCTCATCATTGCTTTCATCTTCGGAGGACTCACAAGATGATTCAATATCGGTGAGCCAATCACCAACAATGTATGCCTTTCCTCCCTTTTTCTTCTTGTGGAACTCCTTCTTGCCATCCTTTTTCTTGTATGGCTTGTTTTTCTTCCTCTCTTCTTCTTCATCACTTGAATCATTTTTCTTGCCCTTGTTCTTGTTCTTGTACTTGTCTTTTGGTGGTCTAGGGCATTGATGAGCTAAGTGGCCAAGTTCACCACAATTGTAGCAATCCATCTCCGAGATTGGCTTTCTCTTGCTACTTGTGAAGAATTTCTTTTTCTTACCGTCGAACTTGATGCCACTCTTGTTGAGCTTCTTTAGCATTTTGGTGGTCTTTCTCACCATGAGTGCAAGTGATTCATCATCAACATCACTTTCACTTGAGCTCTCTTGCACCATCATGGCTTGGCCCTTCTTCTTCTTCTTCTTGTCATGACTAGCTTTGAAGGCCAAGTCTTTCTTCTTGGAAGATGATGAGCCCTCTTCCGGAGTGATGTGCATGTACATCTCATGAGCATTGATCTTCCCCAATACTTGTGTTGGTGTTGCGGTGGAAAGATCACTTTGGTGAAGCACGGTGACAATGTGACCATACTTCTCAACGGGAAGAACACTCAAGATCTTCCTTGCAACATCCGATTGGCTCATTTGAGTGAGCCCAAGAGCATTAAGGTCCTCTACAAGAACATTCAAACGAGTGTACATATCATTAGCACTTTCTTTGGGAAGCATCTCAAAAGAATTAATTTTCTTTAAAGCAATGTGATAGCGTTCCTCACGCTCACTCTTAGTTCTCTCATGGAGAGCACAAAGATTTTCCCACAATTCATGAGCGTTCTTTGCATTACGCACATGATTGAAGATATCTTTGCCTAAGCCCCGGTAGAGTGCGTTTTTGGCCTTTGCATTCCACCGGTCGTACTTCTCCTCGTCACCAATGGGGTTTGCGGGATCCTTGATAGCGGGAAGCCCTTGGGTTGCGGCTCTAAGACACCCAACGTCTATGGCTTCGAGATACGCCTCCATACGGATTTTCCAATATGGAAAATCATCCCCCTCAAAGGTGGGAGGTGGTCCTTCCCCGTTAGACATCTTGCTCTAGGCGGTAAAGCCTAAATTAGGAGCAACTCGGCTCCGATACCAATTGAAAGGATCAAGATGCCCAAGAGGGGGGTGAATTGGGCTTTTCTAAAAAATAATTACAAGAATTAAATCCTACAAGCCGGAATTCACCCCTAGTGCCTACTTGTGTTCCTAGAGATTCTACCGGTAAAAGTTTTGCACCCTAGTTTCCAATCCTAGTCTAGCATGGCAATTCTAGGAAAGTAAATCAAGCAATGAATGTAAATACGAGAATGTAAATGCTTGAAAGTAAGGGCAAGGAACACGGCGATGTTTTTCCGAGGTATCGGAGAGTCGCCACTCCCCACTAGTTCTCGTTGGAGCACCCGCGCAAGGGTGTAGCTCCCCCTTGATCCGCGCAAGGATCAAGTGCTCTCTACGGGCTGATTCTTCGACACTCCGTCGCGGTGAATCGCCCAAAACCGCTCACAAGATGAGTTGGGTCATCCACAAGCTCCGCCGGATGATCACCAAACTCCCAATCACCACCAAGCCGTCTAGGTGATGGCGATCACCAAGAGTAACAAGCTAGAACTCTCACTTGACCACAACGAGCCTAATGAGATGGTGGATGCACACTTGCTACTCTCTAATCACTAGTGAGGAACTCTCAAGCTTTGATTCTCAAAACACAATCCTCACTAGAGCTCTTGCACTCCCTTGCACTCCAAAGGTGTTTCTCAGCTGATGAAATGAGAAAGAGACCTCTAAAAGAGGTGGTGGGGATGTATTTATACACCCCACAGTCGAAACGAACCGTTACCTGCCAACTCAGCAAAATACGGGATGACCGAACGCGCCGGTCGAAGTGACCGGACGCGCCGGTCGCCGTAACGGTCGAAATTCTGAAATCTCGGCTGAGTGACCGGACGCACCGGTCAGGGGTGACCGGACGCGTCCGATCGTGCAGGGAGCTTACTGTAACGAGACCGGACGCGCGACCGTGTCCGATCGGTGATGACCGGACACGGGTAGTTGTTGTGCACAAATCTTGTGGATAAAGGCAACATTGAAGGATTTTGGAATCAATTTCAAAAATGTGCCATTGCTATGTGACAATGAAAGTGCCGTGAAGCTTACCAACAATCCGGTTCAACATCAAAGAACAAAGCATATTGATGTTCGTCATCATTTCATTACAGATCATCAACAAAAGGGTGACATTGCTATTGAGAGTGTGGGCACCGAAGATCAATTAGCCGATCTATTCACCAAGCCACTTGACGAGAAGAGATTTCACAAGCTAAAGAATGAGTTGAACATAATTGACTTCTCCAACATGAGTTGATGCACCCCATATATGACATGCCTCTCCTTCGAGCCCCAAGGTACAATTGGTTGACATGTCATACATTCTATACTAAGGACATGTTTAGTGCATCTAGTCATGATTTCTTATGTTCTAGGCTCATTCATGAAAATCAAATAAATTTGAAGTTTATATGGTGCCACTATTGTTTCCATGTCTTGTATGATCTAGTGGTAGCATATAACTTGTTTAAGTAGCTTGTGATCCTAAGTGTTTAATCTAGATCACTTGTCTAAATATTTGCTTCAACATGGTGCATGATAACCCTTCTAGTAAGGTGTGAAGAAGCTTGCCCTTGGATCAAACCGAAGCATTTTATTTATGCAAGCAATCTAGGTTGAATCACAAACTTGATCCTCACCCCATAATTCAATGTGATAATCTATCTAAAATTGGTCCCTTGTGGTCATTGGTGCCAAAGGGGGAGAAAATGTTGTTCACAAAGATAGATTCTAAAGGAGGAGAAAACCCTAAAGGGAAAATTGATAAAAGAAGGGGATCAACTAACAACTAAAATTTTGAGCACACAAGTAGGGGGAGCAAGCTCTTAAACATGAATGTTGTATTTCCTTGTGCACTTCATATGTATGATGCATAGTTATACATTTCTTTTTCTCCGATACATTGCTTGTGTGGTGACTTGCTAGTATAATTTGAATGATGTATTGAGGTACTAGCATGAATAGGAAGTAGTTAGATTTCTCTTGCTTCATGTTTTTCAAAATGGTACTAGAACCTTGCTTATAATGTTGATCTCACGAGGTTTCTAGTTATGTTTGTGCTTTTCCAAGTGGTATCTAACTACACAAGGTGCTAAGATGGTGTTTATCGCTACTCCGATGGTATCACGCTTCAAAGGTCTATAATCTAAAACACTTAGCACCAATTGGTAGTCAATGCTCCTAATCTTTCCTATCTAACATGTATGCTTCCAGAATCCAAACATATAGCATACATGTAAGGGGAGCCATTGCTATCAATTTGAATTCATGATCACTTGTCCATACTTCTTACACATGGTAATATACTTGGACAATGTGACATGGGTTCAATAAAAATTTTATCATAATATCTTTGTGAAAGGGTTGTCACCAATTACCAACAAGGGGGAGATTGAAAGTCCTATGTTTGGTGTTGGTAATTAGTGACAATGCCTAAGTACTAATCCTATGCCTAAGTTGTATGTAGCATATGAGGATTAGTACATTCCAAGGTTGGTGGCAAGATGGACATGGTGATCATGATGGCCACACTTGGATTTGGACGCAACTCTACATGATCAAGGCAAAGGTATATGCTTAAGGGTTGTGTTTTAGTAACCAAGACACCTAGTGGGTGTGGTTACATTATAGGATAGATAGCTGTACTATTAAGAGGGAAATGACGCGGCTATTGAACTCCTAAGTGCCTCTAGGTGTGCATTTCATAATCATATGCATTTGGATAGAATTAATAACGCCTCAAAAAATGATTGTGAAAATGCTAACACACTCGCACATGATGTGTTCACTTGCTGGTGTTAGCACATTTGCGAAGGCGGTGGAGTTTGAGCAGTAGAGAGGGTTTGGGGTCCTCTCTCCCTCCCGCCGAGCTTGCGAGGCGGGATTCAGGCGTTTTCGAGGAGTTGAAACGACTATTTTCCACTAGGCCGAAAGTCGGAAATCAAACGGAAGCGAACGGAGGTCACAATGGTGACCGGACGCTGGACCAGACGCGGTCTTTGTTTGACCGGACGCGTCCGGTCAGTGTTCAGCGTCTGCGCGAGTTTCAGTTTATTGATCGGACGCGTAGTGCGTCCGGTCATGACCGACCGGACGCGTCCGGTCATTGATGGAGCTTACTGGACTCCAACCGGACGCTGGCACTGTGGCGTCCGGTCAGTTCTCCAGCGCGTCCGGTCGCTGTTTCGTTAGAGCGCTGCTCTGGCTTGACCAGCGCGTCCGGTCCGTTACGGGATCGGCGCGTCCGGTCCGCGGGACCAGCGCGTCCGGTCGGTGGTTCATGAAAAGTAGCCGTTGTGCGATCGACGCGTCCGGTTAGTTTGACCAGCGCGTCCGGTCAGCGTGACTTCGGCTGTTTCAAGTGCGTAACGGCTATATTCGAAGGGGTACGTCTATAAATACTCGTTGGCCGGCTCAAGGCTCTATCTCTTGGACATTTGACATACTTGTGAGCACTTTGAGCTAAGCAACTCCCCTCCCACTCATCTCTCTTGCTTCTTTGCATATTCGAAGTGAGATTGAGTGATCCAAGTGCATTTGCATTGTGAGATAGCATCTAGTTGGCACTTGGTGGTTGATTTGCTGCGGGATTCTTGTTTCTCTTCGTGGTTGCCGCCACCTAGACGGCTTGGAGCAGCTTGGAGGCGTTGGCAAGAGTTGGTGATTGTTCTTGGCCACCTCCGGTGATTGTGAGGGGTTTGTGCCTACCTCGGCGAATCGCCCAAGGCAACATTAGTGGATTGCTCGTGTCATTTGCAACCTTTTGCCATTTAGTAGGTTCTTGTGGCGCCTTTTGAGAGGCTCGGTGTGAGACCGATTAGCCACCGAACCACGTGGTGAAGAGGGACACAACGGGGACTAGCGTGCCGGCAAGCACGTGAACCTCGGGATAAATCTTCGTGTCATCACTTTCATATTGTGATTGATTGATCCCGGTGTTTGGTTGTCTTGGTATTCATTGTTGATCATATTGGTTGGCTCAATACTTCGCCCCTTGGTGAAACTCTCCTAACTCAACTCCGCATTACTTTCTTAGTTATCTTTGCTAGCTAGTTAGCTTTGCTAGAGTAGCTCTTTTGTGTAGCTTGCTAGTTGTAGTTGTAGTTACCTTCTCGGTTTGACTTGTGCGGTTGAGTGCCAATATACTAGAATTGTGAATTGGATAGGTGGCTTGCAAACACCCCGTAGGCTAAGCAAAACTCGCATCTCGCTATATGTTGTATTGATAAACTTGTTTAGCTTGTCTTTGTAGAAAATTTTAAAAGGCTATTCACCCCCCTCTAGCCATCAAGACCTTTCACTATGCCTGCTCCTATAGTCAAGGGTAATAGATTTGGAAACTTTTGGTGTTCCAGGAACCAATATGAGATCAATCGAATGAATATGGTTCCATATGCTTCAGTTGTTGAAAGCTTAATGAGTGCATAAGAAAAACTTACCCTGACGTAGCTAATGTATCCGGGATGTTTTGGCAGAAGTCCACGCTAGATATTAATCACTGGAATGGAGTTAAGAATGTTTTGCAATTTTGCAAAGAATTATAGGCCTCATCAGAGTAAGAAAGAACTAGTACTCTCAAGTAGTTGTGGGTACAAAGACTAAATTACAGCGAGATGTGTAATGAAATCCACAGTAGTTGCTAACACTCGCAGTTGGAGTTTTATTGTGGAAAAGCTCCAAAGAAATAGTTTTGGTATCATCAGTGATGCAAAGCTATAGTATGGCTTGTTATGAGGCTTCAGTGAAAGGCAAAAGTGGTTAAGAGAATTTGTACCCAGAAGTAACCATGGTAGACAACAGCAATAACCATTTAAAGTAATTCACTCCTATGACAACAGGTCAAGTGTGCTACCAAACACATTGACATTAAGTTATATGTTGTAAAAGGAGAAAATCCAGAATCATTTTGAAGACACTGAGCGTATAAGTACCGAGCAAGTGCTTGCGGATCCGCTTACCAAAGGCTTACCACCCAGTGCGTTCAGAGAACACACAGTCGACATGGGTTCATGCTACAGCCTATGATTCTGGATACTACGGGCCCAGAATAAGTTGAGAATCTGTTTCAAAACAGAGAGGTGCATTGTAGCTGTTAATCCAATGATACTAACTATTGCGATGAGGCATGCTCTGTGCACTAATATGTGATGAAATAGGAAAAAGGATAAAGTGAACTAAGTTTAAGTCTAAAGTTTAAGTATGAGGTGAGATCAAGGAGGAGAATGTTAGGTTGATCTCCACCCAGCTCGGTCCAACGATCGAACCAGACCCTGACTCGCGCCCTGATCGGGGGCGCCTAGCTGTACATGTGGCTGGTGGGCCCCCATCACGTAGTGCCATAAAGAGGAGGTGGGGGCTGGGGGCTTGAACTACGAGGTTCACCACAGCCGCTGTTTTCCCCACCTACATGCTAACCCTAATCCGATCCAAAGGGCGGCGCTGAAGCGACGGGAAGCTCACTGCCTTCGCCGTAGCCACTGGACCACGCTGCTGTCGGGATCGTGACTGCCTCCTTGACTCTGACATACCAGCGTCCTCTTTGACTCCACCGTCTCCATGGCGAGCTCCTCCGCCAAGCCCAATGATGGTCTGCCCCTCTGCTCCCCCTCTCTCTCTAGTTGTCTCTCTACTCTAGTCGTCTCTCTAGGACAAATTACTTGTTTCTTCTAAGATTGTACCCTCTTGGTCTACACCTAGGTGATCCTAAGTCTAACAGTCCTAAGTTTGAATGTTTACGACATGAAATGAGCTTCATCAGATATATTATGAAATGTATTCCACAATTTACCTTTTTGATATGGTAGATGTTAATTCATATTCTTCTATATAAATTTGATCAAACTTAGGATGATTTGACTTGAAACAACTGAAAGTCCATTATATTATTTTAGAACTAAGAGTATGAATCAAGCCTCCAAACACTGGAGTTAAGGGAAGATATTGGGAGGAAAACAATGTAAAGAGGCATACCTGTCAATCAATATTAGAGATAATTTCTTAAACGTTTATTTGTGCACATCTCAAATTTGTTATTTGTGTGTATATATACTATATTGTCACTTGAATTTGTGTGTGCGCTACACGTACCCAAGTACCACTGGGAAGCCCGTGGCTCGCACACACATAATGGTACATTTTAGTAGCTCTTGAATTTATTTGAGTGAATATGATGATGGCATGTGGAAACAAAGGCAATAGGTGACCTGTCATCTACAACCTCTCATACATGGTGCTCCATAGGTTTAGCGGCAGGCTAACTAGCAACACTAGGGTTTCTCCCTTGACATTAGGCAATCGAGCGTCGTCGTGTCAAAGGTAGCTACAATGGTAAGAGTACCACAATATTCTTCCCCAAGATGCTTTGGTTGGGTGGGTTGCTTGCTCTACACTAAAGGCTTGTTTAGCTTCACTCCAGTTAACTTGCCACCCGAATCCCTTCCAACCAATATAAATCGAGGTGGATTGAAGTGCAACCAAACAATCCCTGAGCAGTAAAAATGCTTTTCTAAATGTAATAAACGGATATAGACTGACTCATCACATAGACATAGGCACTCGTAACCTCTCCTACATATAGTTTCCATGTTGCTTGAGATCGAGTGCCTATATATGGTGGCCATAATTTTACAACAAGATTCTATAACCACTAATGATAACTATTATACCAGGGGTGTTGACGCAAAAACGAGTCGCTATACGAGCATGTGACATGAAATCCACAAAAGACGCACCTTGTAGTGTTGTCTATGAAAACCGGACCACCCAATTACATCAGGACAGACTAATGAACGCTCGTCCGAGAAGGACCCCGTTGGGGAAAGCGCGCCTTGGGTGGTTGCTCTAGCATCAGCGAGCTAGCTAGGGTGCCTTCTCATGCCATGGAAACAAGAAAAGAACAACACATAGGGGGTGGAAGAGATTAGGACAAAGAGAAAAGGTAAAATGCATAAAAGGTAAACAAGATAAATGTTTTTGATTGATTAGTTAATATTCAATCATTTGTGTATATTTATATGATGGGAGGTATATTCCCATGGTAGATTCTAAATACATCAAGATTTGCAATTTAAACTGACTCAAACTCAATTTGGATAGTCAAAAGTAGGTTACCCAGTTTTAGAATTGGGTCACCCTATTTTCTTGGGAAGGAATCTTACCAAGGCTGTAATTCTCTCAACCGTACTCAAAATTCAGCGCTCCACATATGCATTTCAATTGTCTCAATTGGAGATACATAATGCTGAAGTCCCTTCTGCCATTGAAGGTCATATTGAAAACTAGATGACCCTAGTTTCCCAGACTGCCCAATATATGCCAATTTTGATCATGAACATATGCCCCATGTTTTCTAGCAAAGTTTGCATTCGAGGAACACTCTTTTCTAGCTTAGAATTAACTAAGATGATGATGAACACAACATCAGCCACATACATGATCTATAGACTATATGAGAATATCAGTGTAGTCAAATTAAAGTTTTATCAAATATAGAGTGAGTATGAATAAAGGAAATAGTTTCATTTTTGAGCATCAAGCATTTTTAGTAACATAAATTTTGATGTGGCCAAGATAGGCGGTCATAAACATTATGATTACTTGGTAAGACATAATTAGCATATGCATAATCATAAGACAACACCCAAGGACTATACCAAAACCATGGAATAGAACCAAATGCATTACCTGAATATTTATTCCATGGAATATGCACAGACAGAATACTTGATGAAGACCAATGGGGCGATCACCAATGACTTGATACTACTTCGCTTTCAGTGACTAAGAATCGCTCCTTTGATTTCCTAGCTGATTGTTTTGTTTTGTATGGTCATCTACTGGTATTTAGATAAAATCTCTTCAAAGCTTGGCATCTTCTTCACTGCCTTATTATTTTTATCTGAAAATTTGGTTTTACTAGAATTTCTAACAAAACATGATGGCCTAGTTTATATAGAACCAGACACTTTGCAACCAACTTGCCGCCCATCCAAACTTGAATTTTGTTCTGCTATTTTTTTTTTTCAAAATATGCTCATCATTAGGGACAATTTGATCAATAGAACTAGTAGATGTTTTAAATTTAGATACAAAGTTAGAGGGATATTTTAAATTATATTTCATAATGGAAAAGACGGGCAATTTAGATGCAATGTTAATGGGGTTATTTGAATTATGCTTTACAATGACAAAAGTGTGTAATTTATATGCAAATTTAAGGGTTATTTTTTAATTTCCTTTCATAATGACATATTTGGGTAATTTATATACAAATTTAGGGATTATTTTGAATTATCTTGCATAATGACAGATGTGGGTAATAGATGCAAAATTAGGGGGTTGCTTTCTATTTTTTTCATAGTGGCAGAAGTGGGTAATTTTTTATAAATTACAATATATCTAATAAATATTAACAGCAATGATGATTTTAGTCTACCAAATTAAAGGCCGGATGTTTCTAGTTATTGTGAGAATTTATAGGATTTATTTTTTTCCTAGCGTATCTGGTGGGAGTTAGCGTGGTGTCTCCTTGGGCCTCTAATTAGTAATAGTATAGATAGATAGATGTGAAATTAAAGAGTAAGATTATGTATTTTCATAATGACAGAAGTTGGTAATTATTTTATAAATTACGTACATTAGATCCAATGACTATTATAGGTGATGATGGTTCAAGTTTACCAAATTAAAGGCCAGATGTTTCTGATTATTGTGAGAACTTCTAGGACTTATCTTTTTCCTAGCGCATTTAGAGCATCTCCGAGAGTTCCCAATAAAGCCTCCCAATCTTGTATTTTGGGCAAGAATGGAAAAAACCCATCTCCAACAGTTCCCAATCCCACCTCTCAATCTTTCTGCGCTTGGAAAAATAGACCAATGGTGTGGACATATGCGCGTGTCTCCCACGCGTGTATCCATCAGCCAATCTAAAGGTGGAAGGACATGGGAAAGAATAAAGAGTAGAAAAGAGTTCTTAATGCAAACATACAAGAGAAAAATAATATATAAAAGTAGTTAGAATAATTTAGAAATAATATAAGATTCCTGATGTAAAATTATCTTCTATATTTTAGAAGTGAATTATTGGAACGTGCTAGGGGTGGTCTTATTTATTCCTCCCAATAATTTTTGGTGAGTTAGAAAACCCCATGGTTTTTGCGAAAAAATTGTTGGGAACTCTTGGAGATGCTCAGTGTCTCCGTTGGGGTCTCTGGTTAGTAATAACATAGATAGATGGATGCAAAATTAGGGGGTTAGTTTATGTACTTTCATAATGGCAAAGTGGGTAATTTTTTTATAAATTACGTACAATAGATCCAATGACTCTTATCGGCAATGATGGTTTAAGTCTACCAAATTAAAGGCTAGTTGTTTCTGATTATTGTGAGAATTTCTAGGATTTATCTATTTTCCTAGCGTGTCTAGTGGGAATTAACGTAGTGCCTCTGTTGAGGTCTCTGATTATTAATAGTATGATGTTACTCTTCCTATCTCAATGAGTAGGCAGAGAAGAAGATGCGAATGGGCACAAGGTGGCTACAAACAACCACTTCATCCTCATTTACCTTTTCATTGTCATTAAAGTCCAAAAAACAATATGCAAGAGAAATTATGCAAGGGAATGACATGAAAATTAGGTTTGCAGAACATTCCGAGTAAATGCAATTGGTCCACCTAAAATTTGACAGGCAAAAGTATCAACAAAAGCAATGTGTATCACACATCACACACATCTAAAAGGTCAGTCACACAAATCTATACAACTTGATTTTTTTTTTGACAAGTACTGCTTGAATTTGTGTGCGCTACACACATACAAAGGCCATTGACCGGCCAATGGCCCACACCCAAAAGTATGGAATTTTTGTGTGCTGAGTATTTGCACAGTTTGACTAGCATTTTCTTCCTGAAGTTGAAGACTTGCATGACGGTTACGGTCTTGCGTGTGCAATTGCTAGCATAGATAGGTCAAGGATGCCCTTTTAGGAACATTTATGAATTCATGAGCATTTGTTAGCAAACAAGTTAGTGCTGTGTCATGTGCATTCTCACAAGTGATCTTTTCTTTATAGCCTACATGGAACATTCTAACAAAAGATTGGCTCTGCACCTTGAACTGTGCCCTTTTTGCATGATATAGGTCACTCACAACTCAACGACCTTAGCTTTCCTTCGCTTTTGCTTTGGACATGAGCCAGCCCAGGAAATCTTACCGAAATCTAGAGCAGCCAAATCCACCACCGTCACCATTGATGAATGATGATGATTAGCTTGGAATCTGCAAGCTTGGGAAGGTACAATGATGCTACAAAGCCCCTAATCATGGCATCCACACCCACACACAGCATTTCCTCAGGGCCCCTGAAAACGGCGTCGAGCTGGTTTTCAACCACGGCGACCGGACCGTAAGGCGGTCACCGTCGTCATCGCACTTTTCGGTAAGATTGGAGGTGATCAGGGGGGAGATCCTGCTGTAAGAGTGGCTGCCTCACTTTGTGCCGCTGGAGGGGAGCACTGCCGGTGCTAGCTCCTCCCACAGTTCCCCCCTGAGGTGGAATCAGCCACCATTCCACTCTTCCATTTCTTAAGCTGGATAGATGATTTTGCATCGCTCTTTTCAGGTCAGGATTAAAAGGACAGAACACAAGGAAAAGGAGATCAGATGTGCCTTTGTTTGTGTCAACTATTATGTTGCGTAATCACGACTGCTCGTACTGTTTAAGGATGAACAAATTCAGTTGTTTTCAATTAAGTATCAATTGCAATTAGGGGCAAACGAGCTTTGTTGCAAAGGAAACGGCTTTTGAGCAGGTGGTTTGGTCTTGGTTCTCAAGAAATGTATGGCTTCCATCTTGCCAGGTGAGTCCAGATCTTCATCCTTCCCAGAGGGAATCAGTCACCAAATGATTGGCTGATTGAATGGATGATCATTGTTCAGCAAAGCGGAAAAGAATGAGTTCACAATCCCAGCAGCTTGGCATCATATAAAGCAGTTTTCATCTTTAGAAATGCCATCATGAGCCAATGATTAGAGCTGAACTTAACAAAGAAAAACTTGCACAAGAGAAGGTACATCTATATCTTTTATAAAGATAAACTCCACTAGCAATTTATCTTGCCATACAAAGTGTCCACGTCATCATCTACTAGAACATCCCACTAGCACATTCAAATATCTCACCATGTAATATCTCGCCATACAAAGTGTCCATATCAGCATCCACTAACACATCCAACTAACATATTCCATTATGTCTTCATTCGAGCTATTCACATTAACAAACCACATCATTTACTAACATATATTTAGTTGTCCACATCAGAATACTAAAAATCATCCACTAACATGTATTCTCATATTTATTCAATCACAGTAGTAAATATAATTAGTATAATTTCATCTGCGATTCCCGCAACAACGCGTGGGGCGTTCTTCTAGTTGATATTATTCCAAAGGATAAGTGGTTCTCTTTATTCTTGTATACAGGTATTTATGTACAATCTACAATTTTAAGGTCCTTAACTTTACAAGGCCATGCAATATACAGTTGATACACTAGTATCATAAGCCTGATGTATCGTCAAGCAGGATGCTCCCATCACATGCTGATATACATTCTCTCCTAAAAGACCGCCATCATTGGTAGGACTTGCATTCTAATTAGAACTAGGGAATTTGCATACTTATAGTCTGCAGCAGGTACTCATTACAAAGTGCCGATGGATTTCTCTTAAGATGTCCCTTCTGATTTGCTGTTTCTGTTAATAGATAACAAAAATCAGATTAGTGATTTGTGGACATGCGTACAAGGAGTACAGTCATTTTCTGCTTCTTCATAATCTATGTGCCTGAAGCTAAAACAATCTGTAGTTGCAAACATAGAGCAACTTTTGCGGCAAGCACACTATGATTGAAACATTAGGGTAATATCTGAAAACGGAAGCAACACTCAAAGTCTAAATAGCAAAGGTTTTTGAGCACCCAAAATACATTACTGTTACCCTTAGCTATCTTGACAGAACTCATGATACAATTTGCTAGTAAGCACAGTATATTGTAAAATTATAGGTTGGAATAAAAAAAACAAGCGCATCACTGAGTAATCAAAAGGTTCTAGTCTTCTAGAAAGCATCAAACCATTCCTGACCAAGTTGGAGACGCTCCCAACCACTGCTGCAGCAGGCTTCTAAAACAGCTATCGTAACCTACAAGCAACGGATTCGGTACCATCTAACAATGTTCTTTTGTCCTTAGGTTCTATGCACTTGCCTATCACTGAAAGGAAGGAATGACATTAAGGAGCAAGTGAATGTATGATGAACCAAAGGGTGGCACCTACTTTCTTGTAGTAAAAAATTGCTAATATTGGCATTGCAGGTCAAGATAAAATATGAAAACTTCAAGGTGTAAGGAGACAGCAAGATAAATCAAATTATAAGAGTTTACAGATATAGCCTACCCCAACTTGCTTGGGACAAAAGGCTATGTTGTTGTTGTTGTAGTTTACAGATAGCCATGTTTCCAGAATACATGCTCATGATGTACAATATACGAAGTGCAATTACTGGTGGTTTAAATGAGAAAGGCTACATAAGCTATTTCAATAACCACTCATTTTTTACCAGATAAACCACATTGATCCTGCTAATGATATTGGCTTTATTTTTCTTCCATCCCTATCCAAGTATCCAGCGTTCCCAACTATGCCTAAGTAATTCAATAGCAAAATACAGTTTCTGAGAGAATAGGACTGCAGGTATTCACAATACAAGGTGTAAAAAAAACTTGTGTTTTCGTAAGGAACAAACATGGGCATAGTTATAGCTCCAGTCAAAAAATGGAGTAGCTCTCAAGTGCCAACATATCGATTTGTATGGACTGAAGGTTGAAATGTCTAGGCATGACAAGAGTAGGCATGACAAAAATTTAGAAATTTGAGATGGGCATCCAGAGGGTAAACATGAAGAACACAAAAATGCAGGTAATTATGCCTTCAGGTCCTTTAGGCATGGTACCAAACTGCAAATGAAGTCGAATCAAATTTGAAATACTGAAATAGATAGCTTAAGCAACTTTCCCCGCTTCAATCAATCTAACTATAATTGCAACCATGCCCACATGAAGAGCTGCAGCATCAACATACGCCTAATCAGATCAGATAGTGGGTGGACATGCAGTATGCGGACACAATCCTAATCTACAAACTACTGCAAAAAACTGCTCCAGCAATGGCAGGAGTCCAGGACTCAACAGCACGGGTGCACTCAACCTGGATCGAATTGAACAAAAGCTGGCCAGTCAGTTTCCACATGAATCACAACCTAAACATCCGGATGAGCAAAAGGAGGAGGCTTGAGCTTTCACCTTTGGGCGGCCTCGGCCTGGTTCTGGTAGAACTTGGAGAAGCGGCCGCGGTTGGCTGGCTTGGGTTTAGAGGGCTTCTTCGGGCGCAGGCCGGCGATCTCCTGCACCAACGGCACGTGCACCAGCACCGTTCTCCACGCCACGTACCAGCCTGGGGAGACGAAGCGGATCAGGGAACACACGCAACTAGGTAGCCGAGGGGAAAAAAAAGGATGGGAGGCATACTGAGGAGGATGAGGGTGAAGACGAAGGCGATGGCGAGGACGGGGCGGATGAGGAAGACGACGGCGAACTCCGACGCAGCCGCCAGGCCGCCGCTCGCCATGGCGCCGGCGGCAGCTCAGTTCCGGCCTTGCAAGGAGGGGATCCGCTCGCGAGGCTATTGAGCCTATGGCATGCGGGGCCCGCAGAACTCGTTGGCGCAAGCAAAAGCCCTGGTTGCAGTCGCAGCGCCGTTTTGACTTACTGGCATCTGGCAACGCAAGCAATCGGAATCGGAATCGGAATCGGAATTGCCGAATTGGTGTGTAAACCGTTTCCGAAGGAGAAACAGAGTACTAGCCAGATAAAATCTGGCGTAAAATCACAGAAATTTGTGTGACCGACCGTGGCTCAGTCACCATGAACCCAGGACATTCACAACACAACTTTGCTCAAACGTTCATCAGAAGATGCCAGCCTGGCAGGCTGGCCCGATCCAAGCCAGTATTACCGCGGGATGGCATAGGTGGGTGCAAAAATTACAGAGAACTATTGATCAAATATTTCAATTAAATTTCTCATCGCTGTTTAAATACAACACAACACGGTTACATTACATGAACCCCTTCCATCTTGATGTTTTTGTGGAAGATGCACGGGCAGGCTAACAATGCAGCGCAATGCCAGCATATGAAAATAAAATTCAGGCACTCCTATATGTTAGAAGCTGACAGCAAATATGTCAGTGTGATCAGGATTCTAGATACCTTCTCACGGGTTCCTACTGCCAGAGGACAGAAAGTTGCCATCAAGTTCTGACTGTCGTATTGCCTGTCCAAAATTTTAATTTCTTAGCACTTCACTTCATCAGGACTTCGAGAAAACCATATGCCGATTTATTCAGAGGAATTGCTGAATGTAAAATTGGAGATGGATCTAGTGTCCTCTTTTGGTCTGATCTTTGGAATGACAACATCCTACAAACTAAATACCCAAGACTATTCTCCTTCGCAAAGAATAAGAATATCACAGCTGCACAGTTTCTGTCAGACAACTCCCTGGAGACCCAGTTTCATCTCCCTATCTCAGAACAAGCATATCAAGAGTTTCAAAGCCTTCAAGATTATATTCAAACAATTCAAGTTCATCACAATACAAAAGATTCTTGGCAGTACATTTGGGGAAACAAGAGTTACTCTTCCTCAAAGTTCTACAATCTCCCTTACAAGAACGTCCAACCTCCTGCTCCGTTCATCTAGATTTAGGATTCTAGATGTTGCAATAAGCTCATGGTCTTCTCCTGGCTTCTTTTAATGGATAGGCTCAACACAAGGAACATCCTCAAAAGAAAAAAGCACAAGCTAGAAGGAAATAACTACAATTGCATTCTTTGCAGCAACAACTTGGAGGAAACTGCCTTTCACCTCTTCTTCAGCTGTCCTTTTAGCCAAGCTTGTTGGCAGTACCTTGGCATCCATTGGGATTTCTCCATGGACTTCTTTCAGATGGTGATTCAAGCTAAGCAGCAATTTCAGAGCCCTTTCTTCATGAAGATCTTCATTATTGGAGCTTGGCAAATCTGAAAGCAGAGGAACAATTTCATCTTTGATCATGGTCGCCCTTCCTTCAGCTCCTGGAAGCAAAGTTTTTTGGATGAAGCTACTTTACAGGCTCTTAGACTCTATGACTCTAAAAGATCGATTTTCTTAGCCCTTTTAGCAGTCCTTGCCTAGTGTTGTTGGCTCTCTCCCTTTCCTGGTTGTGGGGTTGTCGTCTCTGGTCCACCTCGGACCCCCCTTCTTTCCTTCTGCTCTTGTACAGTTTTTTTTTCCTTTGTTGATACTCGATCAGTTGTTGGGCTTCTCTTATTTTAAATAAAACTTTACAGTGGGGGCCTCCCCTGCTGTATTTTACGTTAAAAAAAAGAAAACCATATGCCAATTCAGCAGCCACCGAATACCTCCCTGTTCAGCAAAAGATCGTTTGTCATGGTCATGTTACATCATCTTACTGAACGAGGATAGCACAGGAGAATGGCAAACCCACTATTGCTGGTATCCATGCTCCCTCATGATCACATGTTCTCAACATGGTTTCAGTTGCACCCCACGCTTCCTTTTGGTAGGTTTTGTGCTACCATTGTCACTGGTAACTTGAGCCACCACAAGTTTTTGAGCGGGTAGCTGGCCAATGAAGAGAACATTTTGTGCCCAACCAGCATAGCTTCCAAATCTAGTAACAAAGGCATCGGCAACAATAACACTAAGTTTTGGGGTCAAGCTCTTGCCAGCTAGCTCCGGTAATAGGTACTGTGTAGCAACCTGCATTAAAATCCATATAGAGTTTAACACTCACATAAAATAGACTTAGTCATATCAAGTAGGGAGACAACAAACCTTCTTCAGGCTGCATCCTCAAGTTTGATTAAAAAAATAATAAGAATTGAAAAAAAAATACACCCCAACTGACCATTTCAGTGTTTAACAGGTACAGTCATTATGAATGCAGAAGGAATATCTATACACGGTGATTGGTTTACTAGCATTTCAAATAATATTTTTCCCCCAAAAAAAAACAAGCATAGTTTTTTTTAAGAAGGAACAAACCTAACAATGAAGAGCAAGGTTTTTATGGTCAAATAAAATGGTTGAGTCATAACTTGAATCAGGTGTCATGTGCAGTTTACATACGACCAAAGGAAGTGCAACACAGATTAGCCTGTAAAACTGGTCAATAATTCATCTATGTAAGGCCTTACTGTGGTCTAACAGAGAATGATGGTGATGGACAAAACTCAAACAAGCTCTACACTCACTAAAGCTAACAATGAACCAGCAATGGTATGTCCAAATGGAACAGCAGAAGTAGAAGCGATTGTTTTAACACTAACACAAAAGTGAGATATAGCATACCTTCCAAACATGTGTGTCAACAGGAATAGCATGATTTTGATCAAGAGAGAACAGAGCAATGCAGGCAGCAACCTTTGGACCAACACCTGGCAGAGTGCAAAGCGCTTCAATCACATCTGAAAGCTCCTTCTTACGCAGTGAGGCAAGCCATTTTTCACCTCCACCAGGTTTGGTCTGCAGTTCTTTAGCAGTGCCAACAATGTACTTTGCTCTGTTCGTTTGTCATAAAAAAACACACAGAATTGCTCAAATCAGTATACTATGAAGCTATCTAGCAATACTGTATACACAACAGATACTCATGAGTAATTACTAATTTATGATCTGTGAAGTTACAATCCATAAAACAAGACTTTTCTCCCTGATAAGATAGCTCCCAAAGGCAAAATGAAGCTATCTAGCAATATTGTATACACAACAGATACTCATGAGTAATTACTAATTTATGATCTGTACAGTGTACAGTTACAATCCATAAAACAACAAGACTTTTCTGCCTGATAAGATGGCTCCCAAAGGCAAAATGTCAGTATGCCGTGAACATGAAGTTGAGTTTTTAATTTTTTATACACATCTCTACAAAGTACAAACATCATCAGCATTATCATCTCCAGGGGTGAATCTATGTAGACTCGTCAGGGTCGCCTGACCCCGATGGTTTGCTCGGCCATGATCCTAGTAGAAAAATACATTGACCCCGGTGGCCCACACCAACAGCAGCCCAACACAACTAAATTTAATAGGCAGCTCAGTTAGTGAATGCATGGCAAGCCTACGCAAGAGCCAAGAGCCCACAGCCCAAGAGAGAAGGCTGATGGTCGCAATCAGTGCCGGTAGCTTGCCCCAGAATTCGACGATTCTTCTCCCTCTGTCCAACCTTCCAAACTTCCGCGTCGGTGCGTCGGTGTTCTCATTGCTGTTCTGCTATCACAGCTGCCGCTCGACAGCGACGACAGACGGGCGAACGGCCACACTGCCGCTACTCTCCGTTGATGACTTTACTCGATCCTGCTCAAGTACAGAATACCCCCTGCCTGTATTCTACGAGGTAACCTAAATCTCAAATCTTATCTCAAAATTATTGTTTGTTCCCCAATCTACAATTGTGAGATGCCTGCAGCTTATGGTATTTTATCTTTTTAAGCAAAAGGCAATCTGCTTGCGTTCCAACAAATAAAGTGGATACTAGAGAGTATGTTCAACATTCATCTGCTCATCTTGCCAGCAAATATGTCACATAAGTAAAATAGCAAATTAGTGACTTTTTAATCATAGTATAGCTAATTGTGCATTCAATATCTACTTGTATTTTTAATTTTGTTGATTGAATAATTTGATTGGCAGTCAAAGCACATTGGAATGTTTTTTGAAAAGGAAATTAACCCCAGCAACTGATAATTATAGGCAATCAAAGCACATTGAATGATCGTATCATTTGCTTCGTTGAAGAAGAATTTCTTGATGCAATTCCAAATGATGATATCATAGTTCGTTTTCAAAATATGGATGACCGCACTTGCACGGTGAAATCATAAGAGATAACCACACTATTATAAATAGTTTCTTTTGTCGCATTACATTATCGTTACATTTATCCCTACATGAATGCTTACTATTTGCAGTATATTTTTCTTTTTATGCATGGTGTTAGCTTATTATCAACTATAGTTATGGCTCTAAGGGCGCGTTTGGCCTGCGCCGCAACTGCACACACCGCAAATATGGCCTCGCGGCGGACGATTCGTCCACCACACAGTTGGCGATGTTGGGCATCGAAATTGAACTGGCCGGTGTGGGAGCCGCCTAACCTCTAGCGAAGTGTGGTGCGGGTGTTTGGCACTTGCGGCATGCCACACTTGGGGCGCGACAACCTGCGGCAGGAGTTGGATGCCATCCAAATGTGCCCTAAGTCTAGGCCGACTCCAGCGACAATTCATCCTAGATTCGCCACCGATCATCTCCACCATGGCGCAAATGATCGTTGCCTGATTAGATCAACAACTAGCCCAATGTACACATTAGTTTCATTTCTCAACCAAAGCTTCAATTGAAATAGTAGAAACAATAGCTTAATAACCTAGGACGACCTGCCAATGCTATGCTGCAAATGAAATAGCAGCTACCAGCACATGACAACAACAATTGAAAGAAAATCTTTGAGCTCCAGCCTACGATCTAGGAATTTGATCATGACGTAAAGCTGGCAAAGCCAAACTAAATTTGACGAGCTGTGCTGAATGATACATGCAGAATTGATGCTTGCCGTTGTACTCCAAATCAAATGCAAGGTAGGAAGGTACCAAGAGCTGACCTGTACCCAAACCCAGCCTCACGAAGTTCCTGCTCTGACACGCGCGCGAGCCGCTCGATCGTGGGAAACCGGTGGAACACGAACCCACCAACCTCGCCGAGCCGCTCCCCGTAGCCTGCCAGCGTCCACACCATCTTCTCGATCCGGGCAATGTTGTTGTTGGAGGAGCAGAGGAACTGGAAGACGCACTCGACGGGGTCCTGCCTGAGCACCCGGGCGCCGCCGCCCCCGAGCCGCGCGGAGACCTCAGCGAAGCGCTCGTCTGCGGCGGCGAACTGCCGCCAGAGGTCGGCGAGCGAGACGGCCGCGTTGAGGTAGTCGGAGAGCGCGGCGCGGGCGGCGGGCACCGGGGAGGCGGGGCAACCGCCGTCGTTGTGGAGGAGGAAGGCAAGGCGGCCATCCTCGGAGTCGGGCAGGTGGGAGAGGGAGACGAGGTGGGGCCCCACGGCACCGGTGAAGCGGAGCGGGGAGACGGAGGTGCGGCGCCAGAGGAAGGTTTGGCCGGTGGGGAGGGTGAGAGGGAGGGAAAGGTCGGCCGTGGAGAGCGGGAGCGGATGCCACTCTTCCTGCGCCTCGACGGCCCCGGCAGCGAGGGGGAGGCGGCGACGGGCGGAGGGAGTGGGATCGTGGTGGTCGGGGGTTTCGGGTTTGGGGGCCTCTACGGACGGGACCGGAGGCGGGGTAGAGGAGAGCTGTGGAGGAGACGGCGTGAGCAGCGGCGCTCTGACAACGCGGCGGCGGCGAGGAGGCATGGCGGCGACAGCGGCGGCGAGGGGAGGAGACCGTGGAAGAAGCGGGAGGCGCATCCTACTTTACGCAAACCAGTGAAAATGCACGTGCGACACGCACGTGGATATTAAAACAGAACTCTATTTTGAAACAATAGAATAATACCCTGATTTAGAATCAACTACCAAGCTGCTATACAATAGGCTACAGCTATATTACGAACTCCTGATGCACGAAGTACATAAACATTTCAGTTAAGCTAATATCCCCATCTCCCACATCAAACCACTTGCAGAGCTTGTGATTGAAGTATGTTGACACTTGACAGTGTAGCTTGCCTACCCTCTTACCATCATCAGAATCTGTCTTCCTTGTGTTCTGGGATGCTTAGTATAATCTCACCATCTTTCCATTCTCCTCCTACTTCTCCTCACATCCTCATAATATAAATAAAGATTATAAAAGAAACCGTACTAAATTTTTGATTTACTGAAAGAAACTTCAGATACTTTAGAAGCTTGGAAGTTACCAAAAGGCTTGTACTCAAAGCTGTTTTTGTCGATCAGTGTTTTCTCACTAAAATTACTTTTTTTAGCCCGTAGTAAAAAAAAAGAACTATAATATGTAGGATAGTATATGGAATAGAACAATATCATATCTAGCCTATGAAGATTAGCAGTAAAAGGAGTATAAAAGATAGAAATTCTTCCTATGGAAACCTCCATTGCCAATGCGTGAATTGCAATCTTTGTTGAGCATTAAACCCAATTCTATTATGGATATCAATTTGCCATTCAACTGAACCTTCCTCCATTAGAGATTATTGTTGCACCATTTCTTCCATCATGGAGTAGTTCTCCTTCCCCTATTGCTTTGTAAAACTTATTCTTAAGTTGATCAGCAAGCTTTTGCTGGCTCAGTGCAATATATCAGGTGGGGAAGTCTCTTCACCTCCGTTTTTATGTCAAAAAAGTGGAAAGATAAAAGTAATTTGTTTTACAGTTTTTAATCTGAAAGTCTACTCCATTGACTATATTGGAGCGCAATTAAAGAAAAATTTTACCATCTTATCCCCATGCCGTCAAAAGCAATTTCGTTGGCCCAAGGAGCATCACCCTGTGCAGATCATGCCTGAAGGCATGCATCACCCGTCCACCTTGCTCTCTTGCTCCCGATCCAATTCTAGTTCCTGTCAATATCATTTGTTCATGACAATTAACTGAATGAAATAAACTAAATCCCTCACAAGCAGCATTAGAGCCCCCCGTGCCAACGAAGACGTCCGACTCGTCGACCACGCCGACGTCGACAAGGTTCTAGAGGAGTGGGCACGGTGTGGCGGCAGATGTGGCACAAAGAGGGATGGGGGCGCCGGGCGGAGTGGGGCAGGCGCCCGATGCGTTGAAGCCACGACGAGCGAAGCGAGTTGGGATTTCCGTCGGTGGGGATTATGTCGCTCTCAGATTCTTTGGGTATACCCATTCTCTGAGATTGGAAGGGATTGAGGGGTGGAGGAGATTAGGAGAATGATTGATCCAAAAGAACCCTTACAGATAGGATAATAATCACAAAAGGATCATAAAAATGGAACACGAGTAACAGCACAAATATATGGGTGCACAGAGAATATTTGTGAATATCCATACATTCGCTGTTTCATAGTAAATAAATCATATATGTAGAGTGCTGATAGTCAGGTCACTATTTCTCAAACACTTGCTATACATTCCTTTTGCTCTAGTCTCTTTCCGAAATTCGTGAAAAACTATTTACACAGTGTACGTAGCTCTGATGCTAGTCACTTGGTTGCACGCCGTTTATATATGTTTCATATGCTTACAGAGTTTGCAAAATGGACAGTCGTAGATCAGGAATCGATGATATCGCACTCAGTTCCCGACCAGAGACGTCAAGAACGCCAGCCCTGCGATCAGGATCATGATGTTGAGGAAGTAGTTGGACTGCATGGGCTTGTCCGGGCTGCCTCCGAACCCCTCGTACTCTGCCCTGATCTTTTGCTTCATCGACTCTGACAGCTCCCTCTGTGAGTTCACCCGCGACATGCTCCATCAGTTTACCGTCGAGCTGCCCTCTAGTAGATTGTAAGAGTTTAATGGAGGGAGCAAGTAAGTGCTTTTACCTTTCCATACGAGTATTTGGCAGCGACGAAGGGCTCCGGCTGTGGAGCTGCGCCGTTGTTGTCATCGGCTGTCGCTGTCGCTACTGCCGCTACTACTGGTTCTGGTGTAGCTTCTGCTTCTGGTTCTGGTTCTGGAGCCACTGGTGGCGGTGCCGCTGCTACTGATGGTTCCAGTGTTAGTGCAGTACCCCATTTCCAAGGGGTACCGGTTGAAATTCGTTTCAACAAATCCGTCCATAACTTTTTAAGAAAAATTAAAAAGTTTTGAACTAGAAAGTTTTTCCAAGAGATGCCTGCTAAAAATTGTTTCAATCTCTCACCAAAAGAGATAGCTTCTTCCGTCTTTTCGTCTGCAGGTGCAGTGCTCATGTCATCGTCCAGTGAGAATCCCTGCATGGCAATCACATCACATGCATGAAGTTAGACTGTAACCAACATGCACATAAAGTTTCTGCAAGAACTAGGAACAAGAAGGAAAAGTTGACCCAAGCAGCTTTAACAAAAATCAATCATACGCTTCTATGGAATGGTTCAAGACAGACTAATAATTTACTACCAGTTACCACTGGTCCTATACATCTCAAACTCCCAATATCAGACTAAATTCTGGTCTTGCTGTACTGGTACATTAATGTTTCTTTCATCTCATATGACCAAACATGATCTAGTGAATGCGATAAGCAAGCAAAGAGCATGCACATTACAGGAAATAAATAAGTCATTCAAATGGAAGACCTCAAGAATAGATATTGACATATTGTCCTAGTGTGTTTACTCATTTACTAAAGTTGTGACCGGCGGTAGAAGGTCAAAATGGAAGGATTGTAACACACTAACACTAACCTCAGGAGGATCAAACTTTGCACCAAGATCGCTCAGCTTAGCATGAGCTTCAGCATAGTCTTTAAAAAACGCTTCCTGGTCCTCTGCGTACTTTTCCGCGTATACCTGAATGTGCCATAGATTCTTAGTTAATGCAAGAACGATCTTCAAAAAGATCCGAAGTCGCAAGCTGAGCTCAAGCACTACCTTGAATGATGGGTCCTCAAATAATGCAGCATCTGTGGGCAAAACAAGAAGATCCTGTTCCTTCTGCTCTTCCGAGGGAAGCTGGCTCAAAAACTTCATGTCCTGAAGCGTTGGTAACAGCTTAAATCATCAGAGATTCTCGTGAATAATATGATCTATCAACATGACAAAAAGGAAGCACACCTTGAAGTAACTGTTATCAAACTTCAACCACTCAACTGTCCATGATTGCCCTCCAGGCTCACCAGGCCCATCCTTCTGCAAAATGCAATGACAGGAACACCTCAGTACTGGTTAATTCAAACTAACCATTTTCACAACCTGCCTGGTAATGAAGTTTGCAAAGAAGATAGTCCGGGTATGAGAAGTGAGAAGAACAGAAGTTTCATTTGTCAATTAAAAAAACATCAAGAGGTGGAGAATAGTACAATACCAAGAATACTGGCTATCAGGTAAGTTTTTGCGTCTTGATTATGTTCTGTCACTAAACATAGCAAAAGGAGACAGACTATAGAAGTAATCAAGTCTTATCAAGTAACTCCACTGTAAGGCAAAGAACCCCAGGAATTCTAAGTCACAACATGATAGCAAAGTGTGTATTCTGTACTCAAAAAACAGAATAATGGATATCGTACGGTTCGAGCTTGCCCAAAAACTCCATATTATTGGAAATAACCTATTGTTTCTTATTTAAACTGAAGCAAATAGAACATAAAAACATACGGTATATTTTGTTTCTGGTTTTCCCCAGCCACTCCGGTCAGGCCTTGCTCTTCCAAGTGTATGTGCTCCAGATAGTGCAACAATTTCCTGCACAAATGCCCCAGAAGTTCAATGACATAGCTCAAGAAAATACAGATAGACAGTTAAGTAAGTTTCAAAACCTGCCACACCTTGTCATCAAGGCCCATTCTATAGAATACCTCCCTAAGATGTTCAGCCGGATCACGTGGGCCAGCGTCTGCAGAACATGTGCATTAGCAACAATTTAGTTTGATAGGTACCTCTCATAAGTCACATTTAAAGCATTGAACAAAACAAAAAATGAGACATTGGTATGGAATGAAGAACCCATTGGAAACACTGACCAGGAAGCCTCCCTTCAGGTGGACACTGCTCAGCTGCTGTGACATCAACCCGCCCATATCTCATTGGAATTTTCGGGCCACCAGCTTCCTGTATTATGTGATTGACCAAACATATTACTACATAGACTCGACTGATCAAATGACCAAGTGAGATACTTAAGCAGAGAAAGGACAATGACCTCAATTGCCGTAGCACTTGCTAACTGGAACAAATCTGCGTAAGTGATACCTGGGTATTTGTCCTTGATAGGTTGGATAAGCTTCAATGCATTAATCAGACCTGTGAAAATCAAGTCAAAATCTGCAAGTTACTACTGACCTAGAACGTATAAGAAATTTAGACTGTCAAGAAAATAGAAAATACCAGCATTGGCTCCATGACTCAACTCAGCATCGAACCTTAAGCTTCCATCAGCTCCACCTCGCTGTGGCCACTCCTCAATATTCTTGTCATAGGTACCAGAATCATGCCACCCCAGACGGACCTGAACAGAGTTGAAAGCATTCACTTATTGAAACAACACAATATGACTACAGGGACATGGTAAACTTGCTTCTGCGTATAATTGCAGAAGCACTGGTACATATAGTGACTAAACAATTCCGTGCAATGCTGCACGGAACTAATTTCCACTAATCAGCCCAGTAAAATGCAAGGGAAACAAGCACAATGTCATAGAGTAGCGCTGATTTGGATACATCAAGAAAAGCAAGTCACTACGAAGAACAGAGGCAGAAAAATGTGGAAATTGGGTAGCTCCTCCAATGTACATGTTTGCCGCAGCACACGTATCCAACCAATTAAAACTTGTGCTGGCGTCCAAATTTGTGCCTTTGTTGCAGTTTTTTGTTGGGTGTTTTTTGTTGTGTACCAGGATGGGATGGCAGTATGTGGTCTTAAGGAGGTCCTTGATGTCCTCCCGCGCGCCCTTGAGCTGCGCCGCGTCCGACGCCGCCATGCACCGGACCACCCGCACGCCACGCCCGCGCCCGGCCGCCTTCTGCACGCACGCAACCCCACCACCACTACACGGTCAGTCAGAGCAGCTCGATTCGATCTGATGTACTCCGTAAGCGAGAATGCACGCGCGCGAATTAAAAGCGAACCTGCGAAAGGAGGGGCTGGTGGGAGCGTAGGCGCAGCCCCGTGCGGGCGGAGCATGGGGAGGGGAAAGAGGCGGCGGCTGCGACCGTTGCGCGGCGGGTGGACGGGGACGGCGAGGCGGCGGGGAGGAGGGAGGCGGCGAGGCGCTCGGCCATGGCGCCGCGCGCGAGAGCTTTGGAAATTTGGAGGGAAGCGAGGGAGGATTGCTGCGCGCCTACGTGGCTGGTCCACGGGGAGTTTGAGCGCGCCTTCGCCTCGCCATCGAGGTACCTTTCGGCGGCGGCTGGTCGGCGACAGGGTGAGGCCGTGCGCGTGTGTGGCGCGGCGAGACTCGAGTCTAATCTTGCGCGGCCAATGGCCGGATGACGCGTGTGCTGGTGGACCGCGACCGCGACGGAAGACAACGGTCTCTGCTGTCCTGAAAGAGAGACTGTCACCCCGTTCGTTTGAGCCAAATCAGCAGCCATCCAGTAGTATTTTTCTCTCATAATAAACCAGCGAACAGTACTTTCAGCCACAATAAACCAGCGAAACGAACAGGCCCTGTCCTTTCGACTCGCATTTCAGTAACTTTTTAAGGAATTCGGGAGAATTAAAAGTAGCATTGCTTTTGTTAGCCGCATTTCTAAGGTACATTGGCCATACTACAAAGACAGGCATACACGGACCTATCGGATGCATGTACCCTAGACTTACAAAATCGAGCTTTTGGGCCTACACCAAATGGAAGCTCAAGCTTTTTAGATTTAGGGCAACTCTAAGAAAGGGCTATTGCTGATTTTGAATTTAATTTAGATTTTTGGAGTCCTCAATAAAAATTTTTTTTGGAGGTATAAAATAGCTAGTGGGTCATCCCAGCAATCCGATCGATAAAGAAAGTTAGCGGATGCCGCTTGCCAACGAGGCTTGACACATCGATTCCCATTTGTCCGGCACCTGCTTTCCAATGTACTTCGATTCGCTTTCTTCCGTGAGTCTGCTCCACACCAGCATCTCTGCACAGTCACATCAACAATCACCCGAAGCACCTCGGAGGTCGCCGTAACGCCAGTGGCATGCACCACCATAAGCTTCGCAAGGTCGCCAAGTACTGCTACCCCATGATCAATCTCCACAAAGATACCACTACCCCGCAAACTCGTATTCATATTTGCAAGCTCCGCAAGGTCCAAAGGCTCTTCGACAAGTTATACTTCGTCAAGGCTATTTTGTCAAGGTCAGCATGCTCTACTTCTACGCTCTGCAACAAGTTCTACTGCCCCACGGTCAACATCGAGCGTCTATGGTGCCTGCCGAAAAGGCGAAGGAGGCCGAGTGGTGACAAGGCTTCGCAACTCAATGCAGTTCGGATACTTTAAGGGCACCCGCAACGGTACCACGTCAGCTAAGAGGGAGTCTAGGGCGTTGTTCTTTTCAGTTAATAAATAGTGTTTTTTTCTCATAACAAATTAGCGAACAGTACTTTCAGCCATGGCTTTTCAACCAAGCGAACAGGACCTAGATTTTTATTTTGAATCAGAGGGAGCCTAGATTTATTAAGGAGCAAAAGTTATTTTACATCAGGAGAGAAGGAGCCTGGATTTATAGTTTTTTGGAAGCAGCAGGCTATTGACCCTGAGCTACTGGCCCAAGCTCTCCACCTCACAGTGCAAGTGTTGTTGTACACCTTGGCACGACACAACAGCACATGATTCTTTTTTTTTTTGCGATAATGATCTGCCATGGGCATCCATCCGTGACTCCTGTCTAGATGCGGCTCTACAGGAGCGGGCCTCATCTCTCTTAGAAACAATAAACAAATCTCCACTCCCTCATATGCTTATCCACCCGGCGCTCGAAGCAGCGTGACCGCCCATGCGTCAGCCCCTGGCCTTTCCTCCCCTATGTTGCATATATGTATGTTTCAAGTGTCTGTTAGCCCTGGCCTTCCCTTTTCCTATGTTGCATATGTATGTTTCAAGTGTTTCAGACGCATGTATGTTACAGTTGTTCATTTTGATGTTGCAAAAGTAAATCAGGAATGTTGCACATGTTACATATGTTGCAAGCAGTGGCGGAGCGTGAATAGAATCCAAGGGGGTGCAATTCAAGTCTAGTGACTAATTACTGGTTACATACAAAATCTTATTTTCTATATAACATGGTCAGATAATTCTAGTGGAAGAGTTTGTAATCTAAATTAATATATCATTAGACAAAGTAAGTAGAACGTATGCAAACTTGCATTTATGCAGTCCCCTGACCATATGCAATTTGATGTGTTGGTGGTCCTTGTTAGATTAGTCTTTTTCAAAGACCGTGCTAGTCTTGATAAGCCTAGGCTTATTATGACCGCATTGTAATTTCTCTTCCTCCTAATGAAAAACGTGCTTTGGCATGATCGCGAAAAAAGTAACCTGATGAGTGTGAGGCTGCAAGATGAACTCTTGCTAATTGTCACTTTATGTGTGGCATAGTCTTGCACCTTTGTTCTTGAACTTGAAGTGTTAAGGAGAAGAAGAAAGCCAATGGACGTACTAGAGTAATAGAATAAGTGAAATCTGGTCATGCATTTACATGCAAAGGAAACATTTGCACGCATTTGAGAAGGCTAGATGAGCTAGCTAGACGCAAATGCTAATTAAATATTTGTAGTAATGCGTTGAAATATAACATCATCAGCTAGAAGTTAGAATAAAAAAGGCTAACGGGTGACCATGGCAAAGCTAACACTGGGGGGGGGGGCAGTTTGGCCCTAAGGCTCCACCGGTGGTTACAAGTGTTTCAAAGGCATGTTGTAAGTATTTCAGAGGTATGTTACAAGTATTTATTCAAAATGTTTCATCTGTTTACTGACGTATGTTTTGCAATCGCTTTTGATCCGGATGTTGCAATCACTTTTGATCCGGACGTTGCATATGCTTCACACATATTTTGCAATATTATGTTCCAAATATTTCAGTTGTTTTAGTCTTATGTTGCCGCAAGTGGTTTCATGTTGTAAGTTGCAAGTGTTTTATTTAGATGTTTTATGTGTTTTCACACACATGTTGCAAGTGCATGTTCCAAATATTTCATCTGTTTTTCAGTCTTATGTTGCAAGTGCTTTTACGTTGTTCGCCTGTGGGTGAGTGGGGGCCGTGCATACGGGGCGTGCGTCGCACCGGGGGGGGGGGGGGTCGAGGTGCGTTAGGGCGTGCTCATCCTCAGCTGCTTATCCCGGCTCCCGAGTATCGCCCGCGCAGAGAGTCAAAGAGAGAGAGGAGGGGGTCAAGGGAAGGACCGGTGGGCGTAGAGACGGGGCAGAGTGCACTCGTGGGGCGGGGCGAAGGCGAGCGTGACGACGTCGGACGCGCACGTCGGTCTGGAAATCTAGGTGCTAGCCACATTTTTTATACAACAATAAAATTATTTTTTTAAACATGAATAAAAATATTATTTTTCAAGCATAAAATTATTTTACAAGTTCTATATTATTTTTTATTAATAAGTATTTTTATATATCATTTTTCAAGCATGAAATTATTATTCTATATATATTTTTGGGAAATTATTCAATAAATATATATATAATAATAATTTCATGCTTGAAAAAATATTGTATCTTATTTTGGAAAATTATTGATAGTAGGCAGGTTGAAGCCTATAGGCTGCTGTAGTGTTGCATTCGGCGCTAGGGATAAATGAGTAATTTCGCGTTGCTTTTAATACCGTTACCTTGTCAAGCTAATGGAAAGACCAAGAACCAAAACAAAATTTGTTTTATAGCCAAATAAGCAAGTTCAATCGAAAAAGGGTCGAGAAACTAAGCACAACTTTTTTTAGAGCTTAGGAACTAATTTTCTCAAAACTAGAAGGATCTAAATAGAAACACTGAAACAAGCAAACGGTGTATTTTGGTAATCTAAAGTGGCCCAAGTGTGCTAAATAAGGGCGTGTATGTTTCCGCTTAAAATTGGAATTGAGACAAAATTAATCGAGAATCCCACCCAAACGTATCTGATTCTTTCTCGATTGTTTTGGCTGCTCAGTGAAAGAAATCGGACTTTGACTACCGATCTGACCCTGTTCGTTTCGCTGATCAGCAGAATCAGCAGCCATCCAACAGTATTTTTCTCTCACAACAAACCAGCGAACAGTACTTTCAGTCACGATAATCCAACGAAACGAACAGGGTGAAGCATTCTCTGTACCACGGCTGAAAGCTCACGTTTTCCCCCACCACTTGAAATATCCGCCTATTGCCCCTCGGCTCTCTTGTCTGCTCTCATCGCTGCAGTCTCGATTTGCGCTGCCACTCCTCTTTCGCTCACCGGCGCGGCTCAGCGTGGCGTCCCCGCTCCCGGCTGTCGCCTCTCGCCCGACTGAGCCTGCTCGCGACGAGGGAGCCTACTCAAGCGGAAGCGAGGGACCTGGGTGACCTCAGCGTAGCGAGCTCGGGGCAAGAAGCTCGAGCGGAAGTGAGGACCTGGGCGAGCTCGGTGGCAGAGAGCTCGAGCGGAAGCAAGGGACCTGGGCGGGAGTTGGGTAGAGAGACGAGGAAGGAGAAGGGCACATAGGTCTTTTTACGCTATCTAGTACCATAATGATCAGGATTGTCAAACGCTATCGATTTTTTTCTCCCGGAGATTTTTCGGACCGTGACTTATACACCCTGTTCGGCAGGCTGTTTCTACGGCTTATAAGCCGGCTGTGGCTGTTTTGTTGTGAGAGAAAAACACTGTACCATGGCTGATAAGCCGTGCTGATAAGAGCAGCCTAACAGAGTGATATAAAAGAATATAATCGGTTGACAAGCGGTCCCCTAAAGATTGTGCAGCAGCACCGTTGTCGGTAGCGGCATACTCACGTAGCAGAGCAGGGGCTAGGGTCGTGGCCCTAGTTGTGGTCCAAGAAGTCCAAGTACCCATTTATTAGTTTGTTGGCCCAACAACAGGCCCAAGCGAAGTAGTCCACCGAACTTGTTCGCGACTCGCCCCTTCCGACGCCGATACCGACCCCGTTCGATCCCTCATCCTTGCGCCGGCCTGGAGCCTCAGCTCAGCCCTCGGCAGACCATCTCGGCTGCTCGCCAACTCCCTACTCCCCACGGTCGCTCTCGTGCAGCCCGGCCGGCGGCACCGGAACAGGGCGCAGCCGGAGCAGCAGCGCCTTGTGCCACTGCCCACATCCAGCAGGGCACAGGCCGGCGTCCGCAGCTCCAATCCGGCGGTCTGGCCTCCACTGTTCTACTCCTTTTCGTCTGCTCCAATCCAGCTGCGGCCTCTAATTTGTGGTATTTCCCTACTGTCCACTCCCTAATTTCCAATCCCAACTGTTTGTATTTGTAGTATCTATTCAATTTGATTGAAAATTGAAACTAGAATCTTCAATCTAAAATTACGGATCATTCAAAAATGAATGAGACCAATACTTTGGCATCTTATTCCCTTGCGCTGCTGCCACACAACTGAATGAAACATTTTTTTTATACAATTTAATGTTCTTAACTATTTTATTGTACTATTAAACATGTAACTGAAGTATCATATCAATTTGAAAATTTCCCTTCATTTTAGTTCTCAATATGTGTGACATATATGGCTAGTTTTTGCCAATGGGAAGTGGCCCTAATCTTGAACAATTCCTGGTTCTGCCGCTACCAGCCAGTACCCTCACTTGCTGCCATTGCCGTGCATGCGCCATCCCGTGTATCCAGTCTGCTCGGCTAGACAAACGTGAGCTACCCACCCAAGCAAGGGTAGTGCACTGTTGCCTCAGAACATCACCAGCTCCTCCCTAGTTGGCGCCGTCACCGACCAAGCAGAAGGGAGATACATGCTACCTTGTGCCATAATGGAGGCCCGCAACCAATGCACAGGCACCTGGGAAGCCCTCAGTGGTGGACCCAGGATTTCTGTGCTGGGCATTCAAAAAATGGAGTGGCACAAAGAGATCATGAAAGTATTGCTAAATTTACAATAAAAAATGCATACAACGTCCCCGAGAGTGAGACCGCGTGATAGCCTTTTTCTTGCTCACGTGCCAATTGGCTCGCAGCCAGAGGGGAATTTTGTCAAATGGAACATGGTCCGGGTCTCTAATTGAGGCCCTTTTTGCTTTGGCAAGAACAAAGACAGACAATTCTGTCTTACTTGTTTGCTATTGTGTTTGAAGCTCACACAATGCGTATCCATGGTTTTTGTGTCGATAAGTGCAGTTCTGATTGGGGATACTGAAATCAGTGATAGAGGTACATACTCCTGTCATTTTAGGATTCTAGTTGGTCAGACTTCTTAACTTGACCCATCAATGCATGAAAAGTTACATAGATTGGCAACATATGCTTGATGTTATTAGATTCACCATGGAAAGTACTTTCACTATAACTTTCATTATTTCAAATGATATATTTTTACAAAAGATGCAAATCAAAGTGTCGAATTGGAGACTGTGTTGCTGTCCTAAACGACTTACATTTGGAATCACAGGGAGTATTGTATACAATTATCTTCATTGTGTGTGTGGCTTGACTACATACAAAACTCAGCTTTCTCTCTCTCTCTCTCTCTCTCTGAAACAGCTCACCATGAAGATAGCCTGGGGTAAGAATTCCAAGGTTAAGAAGCAGTCGGTGGTAGTATCAACTATACCAGGCCTACCATTTGGAGCGGAGAGTGACAATGATGAGGCTGAAAGGGAGGAAAAAGCAGATGAAAACACAAACTGTCCTGGAACAAAGCCAGTTGAAACTGCTGACTTGCTCCAGAGTCAGGGAGACAAGCTAGCCGAGGTACCTCTATTTCTTTGAGATTGAATCCCACAAATTTATTATTCCCTCATAGTTGAACGGCTGATATGTGTTTGTGGGGTTCTGTGCTGTTCCTGTGCCGCGCTCCTTGGGAGTTCAATTTTCTCATGGTTTCCTTGGCCAAAGAATATTCAATAACTGCATACTTGATGAAGTGATTCTTAATTATCGTGTAGTCTTTGAAATAAGGAGTTAAAGCGCAAATGAATTAGTCTGTCTCAGAAATCCACCTTGTGTGGGTAACTGGGTATACCCTCTCTTAGAAATCACAGAAAAAGCTTCTGAAATATCCAGTTTTGGCTATCCATGTGCTTTTGCAATTGCCGCTGCCTATAAAACTCTTTGTGGACAGCTAGTGAGGTACAAAAATTCAGCAGTCCAGTCATACTCAGCTTCTATGTGATACTAGAAAGAAGTAACTTTTTTTGTTATTTTGTAGGAAGGGAAGTACCATGAAGCACTTGCTAAATGGGAGGCTGCGCTTATCTTGACACCTGATAATGCAATACTTCATGAACAGAAAGCTCAGGTTTTACTTGAAGTGGGAGATGCATGGCGTGCACTGACAGCAGCAACCAGTAAGCTCTTGTTCTTTTGGATGAATTACTTGCTGGGCTATGCTATAGGAAATGCGTGAACTGGGAATAACACCAACCATTTAAGTGATATACTACTACTACTATTATAGTAGCACCAACCATCCATTGTCTTGAATTTACTTACCCATGGGGTTTCTTTCCTGGTAAAAGTTGACATTAGTGACACTTTTGTTGTAGACATGCATACAACATGGATGACATAAGTGTGAAGAACCACCCTGTTATCACAAAGTACATATGATCGTGGTGTCAGTCCCATTTTCTACAGTAATCAAACCATTTAAAGACATGTTGGGTTATCTTGCAGGAGCAACAGAACTGGATCCATTTTGGCCTGAGGTTAGTAGGGATTCATCAGTGATGCTACTGGCTCTCTTTCCATTTTCGTTTTCTGCCCAGCTTGATCCCTCGGAGAATGCCATAATTACTCAATACTGTCACCCAATTAATCAGTATTGTAACCATCAGCATTATCTGGTGATTTACAGGCTTGGGTTACACTTGGTAGAGCTCAGTTAAATTTGGGGAGCCAGATTCAGCGATAATGACATTTGACAAGGCGTTAGCTATCAAGGTGCCCATTTTTTTCTTTTAAACCTAGTATAATCCCGATTATCTCCTATGCAATCATTGGCCATCATACAGAAATAAGTTGCCTTTTACGCCTAAACGATCTGTGGATGCTTTGTGCAGCCTGACTATGACGGACGCAAAAGCTGACCGTGAAACTGCTGCTCGTCTAGTCAAGAAACGAGGGCAGCTGCATACATCAGGTTTAAGTGCTAACAAGAGACGGTTCACAGTCGGGGAGTACCCAGAGAAGGGTGCAGAGGGCGAAGAAAAAGGGAAAGAAACAACGTATAGTCCAGTTAGTCTGCTCCCTTTTTTAAGCCAGGATGGAGCGCATGTAAGAAGCAACCTTTTCAGGATTCTGCCTCCCTTTGCATGTCAGGATTCTGGATTTCTGAGCTTTTTGGTTGTGACAAAGCTGTATCATCGCTCTGTGAAACTATTATTTAGAGGGAGAGGAATATAGGGGTCTAGAAGATGAGTATCGTGAAGCCATGTGGTGTTTGTGCATACTCCTGTGAGCCATGTGCTAATGTGCCTCGTTGGCCCGGCTTATCAGTGTCAGCTAATCTGTTAGAACGAGTTACAGAGCTCGCTTCGTTTGAAGCCTTTTAACTGGCAGCTTCTCAGCAGTGTTACAAAGATTGTTGACTATTGAGGAAAGAGAGGATTGTGGCTATATACGAGCATTATTTTACAAGTTGCTAGTTGCTACTTGTACAAATTCAGGGATTGTGGAATTCTACGAGACATCTTAAACAAACCAACTTAATATATTGTAACATTTCTGTGTCAATGTGAAAGGCTGCTCTCAGGACGGCACCAATGAGCTCATGTTAGCAATTAGCATAGGGTTGTGTTAAGGATTTTGCTGGTTTACTGGCTTACAAATACCTCCACGCTCCACGAGACCACGAGACCCTGTCCCCAGATACATGAGAAGCCGACAAGCCGTCCTCTCCTGCACCAAACAAGCTATCAGAGGATTACGGTGCTGTGTGACTGTAGCTAGTGTGAATATATATGATGATTGGCCAAAAGTGCGAGTGCATCAATCCAATCATCCTATCGCCATTCTACTCCCTCCGTATCGGATTTAAAAGTCATTTAGAATAGCGATACGGTCTTCAAAACACAACTTTGACCTCTTGTTTTTATAAAAAATATTTATGAAAAAGTGATATATGTATACTTTTATGAAAGTATTTTTCAAGACAAATCTATTCATACAATTTTTATATTTGCAAACTCAACAACTTAAAAGTTATTGATGATTTATATTCCCAATGTTTGATCCAAACCTTGTCCAAAACGACTTCTAAATCCGATACGGAGGGAGTACTTTGCGACGTGCAACTCCATTTAAAAAAAAACTGCATTAGTAAAGGAACCATTTTTTTCAAAAAAAAAAGTACATAGGCGACTAGGCGAGGCTGGGCATATAGCTCAAGCTACAAGGAACAAATACTCGTACGCCTCGATGCCTCACAAGTCACAACCAACCGCGGAACCAAACAAGCTAGACAAGAAGAAAGCATGCCCCTAAAAAATGCTTTCTTATGGTTTGGGATTCAGACCTCATCCTAGTTATTCTAAATCCGAGCTTGACGCCCAAGGTCGGGAGCTCTCTTAGCTCCACCCTAGCAATGAGAAAGGCCTTGGGGACCTTGTTGCAGCTCTTGGTGCTCCTTGGTCTCCTCCTTTCTCCTCTCCTCCTCCTCCTTCATTTCTTCTTTCCCTTTTATATTTCTTGCTAGAGATAATCAAGAGTCGTGTGGAGAATGGCTATAGAAAGGGAGGTGTTGCGTAGGTAAAAGTTGTGCTGACATGTGGATCTAAGCGGGATGTGGGACGAATGTCTCATAAACTTCGTGCTCTAGGTGTCATCGTGTTCTGCGTGGGACTGTCCATTCTCTTTGCCGGACCGTCTGTTAGTGCACTAAATTTCATTTTCAAAGTACATAGCACTTAGGTTTGGAATTAAAGAGTCTAAGATGCTGGCGATCATGCTTAACAAGGTAGCAGGCGCTGGGATATCACACATAAAGAACACTCTTGTTGATTCAGCCACCCCCAAGTCCGTACCCGATCTTCCAACCATAGCAGAAGCAAGTCAGTTGAAGAATTTAGGGCGTGCTTGTTTTATGGAAAGAAGTGGTCCATCATCATCTCGCTCTATAATTTTTGTTTGGTTTGTGGAATAGATAAGTTGATCCATCACTATCTCATTGCTCACAAACTAATAATTAGTGCTGGTATAAAAAACGAGGTCATTTTAATAGATTCAAGAAATAAACTTATGATGCATTACCTCATCTAGAATGAGTTGATTTCCCAAACCCAACATATTGGATGAGTTCATGTTCATCAAAATAAAATTGTCTCGGTGCTAGTCGAGCCAGTGTGAATTTATTAGAATGACAAATTAAGGCCTCGTCCAGTTATCTTGGAATGAGCCTAGAAATCATTCTGACTCTATCAAGTTTATATAAATTAGGTAACTATTTCAGCTGAGAATCTTTTGAGGGGATGGTTCTTGCACAACCTAACGAGGCCTAAAGGGGTTTGCTACTTTTTCTGTAATGTCAGTTTGCCTTTTTTTTTTTGAAATTTTGTTGTGGAATGATATATAAAATTTTCTTTTGCAAGTATCATCATACTTACTTAAAACTAGGAGCTTTGGTGTATCTTTCAAAACTCTACATGTTCATTCAAGAAGTAATTCGCGTCATCATCATCAAAATTCAAAACTCAAAAGGCTTCTGCAGTTACGTAGGTGTGGGCCCTCGTCGACCATTTTGGGGGAGGCACCGATTCGAAAGATCCAGACGACGCTCGCTCCAGTGTCCAGTCGAGTCTCAGCAAGGAAGATGTGGGGGAAGGGAAAGAAGCGTTTCGGCGGCGGCGGGCGAGCCGGCGGCCAAGCGCCAGGCCGCCGGGGATGACGGCCCCTCCCGAACCCGCCGAAGACGGTACGGTCGTAGCCGAGGTATGGACCGCGCCAATACCTTGTTTCGAGACAGAACCATAGGGCTAGAACCCTAACCCATTGGATCAAAATGATGGCGCTTGTGCAGATATCGAAGAACAAGAGTGTCCGTTAGGAGCTGGAAAGGCAGGGTCTACGTCGACCTCCGCGAGTTCTACGTCAAGGACGGCAAGACTCTCCCCACCCGCAAAGGTACCACCAGCGACTTCTGCCCCTCTCATTCAGTTCTACTGTTCCTATGGGTGTTCTTTTTTCCCTGACTGCTTCTGGCATCCGAGTAGAACGCTCCAGGTCAAGGTATCTTGCACCATTGTTAACACTTAGCACAGATGGATTAGTTAGGGGCTGGACTACGGACGCTCTTGGTTTGTTCTAAAAATACATGTGCGGCTTCGCGGCGCCCACAATTGAGCTGGCCAGCCCAGGATATACATATACTTTGTGATCCATATGGATTACCTGCCTAGTATACAATTCTTGTAGTCACTAACCTCTAATCAATCAAACTTAGTTTACTTGTTCCTTGTTTCTATGTATATATGAACCACATGTTTTAAAAAGTGGATGTACCTTGATAGAAAAGACCAGGATATGGTATAATCGGCATGTGGCTCCAGTTCCTTTGGTCAAGAACAATAATTCATCCTTGTGCTGCAATTAAAATCAAGGGTAACAGTAGATGAATATGTGTTTACCCTTTTAAGCAATGGATAGAAGATTATAAATAGAACACTTGAAAGGAACCATACTACATATTTCAAAAGGTTCAGATCCTTCCTTTTGTCACTCTCATTCTGCTATGGTGTCATCATTTGCCTTTTGTTGCTCTAATTATGTCTATGGTGTCACCATTTGCAAAACCATTCCCATTTATCCATCAGCTGTTACTGCAATAACATTGTCAGGATCCAAACAATGAACAGCAATGTCAGACCTTAGCAGAAAGCCTCTTGCTCAGGGAGGACTTCTCTCACCATACACCCAAATCTCTGATAGCCGCTACACCTTAGGACAAAACGAAACATACTTT